>OZ004629.1:27121645-27481645 GCA_963924495.1 Nemapogon koenigi
AGAAAGATTGTCAGATTAATTGTTTACACAAGTGTTCATAGTATTTTACTTGTATAAAAATTTATATTTCAAGTATTTCTGCAACTGAAATATTTTCCATAATACAAGAGTGGCACTGAAAATTTCGGGAATTAAGGAAGTGATACAACATTATTAGTGGAAAAGTTATTTATTGTTTTTCGAAGTATTCTCCTTGAAACTTGACACATTTTTCTATTCAATAGAACCAATTATTCATTCCATTCAAAATGGCCGTTTTGTAGGCGTCTACAGCTTCTTCAGGTGACGAATATCGTTGACCACGCAATTTGTTTTTAATTTTGGAGAAAGTATAAAAATCATTCGGGCTTAGGTCAGGGATGGTCTAATAATTCAATGTTTTCTTGCTCCAAAAACTCTTTTCTTCTGTGGTATGAAATTCGCATTGTCGTGATGGAGGATGATGCGGCGGTTGCAGTTCTCTTTACGGAGTTCAGAGACGACCTGCGGCAAACAAATGCTAGCATACCATTCTGCATTGACCGTTATTTGTCCCTCAAGAGGAATAGTCGCAACACGGTCGGTTTTGGAGACAAATGTGGCCATAATTTTTTTTTTAACGCTCCGTGAACGAACAACTTTTGTTGGCATCAACTCTTTTTCGAACACCCAAACTGTTTTTTGTTTCGGGTTCGTATGCGTATATCCAGGATTCGTCACCTGATACGACGCTGTATACAGCATTTGAAGATCCTTCGTGGAATCTCACGATAGTTCTGATGCACCAAGTAATGCGAGCCGCTTTTTGCTCCTCACAGAGCGAATGCGGGATCCATCGGTAAAACAACTTTTTTACACCCAATTCTTCATGCAAGATTATTTGTATTTGACTCATGCCAATGTCTAAAGTTGCCTGAATTTCGCGATATGTCACATGTCGATCTACCTCAATCAGCTTACGCACGGATTCAACGTTATCATGGGTGACTGCAGTTTTGGGCGAGCTTGACGGGGATCATCAAAGAGCTTGATTGACCGTCCACGTTAAAATTCCGCAAACCAGCGATAAATTGTGGTTTTAGATGGGGCTTCATCACCAAATGCAGAAATCATCCGATCAACACACTGTTTTTGTGTTAAATCATTGCTCTTGAATTTTCTCGAGTCAATTCCATTTTCACACCGACTTTACAAGTTCGACAAGTACTTGTGACAAGACCGCGTTCTTTTTTTAAAAATAAATAAATGGTATTCGATTAATAAAACCAAGGAGTTTTCGATTATAAAAACTTTATTATGCCAGGAACAATGGAAATATTACTTTTAGTGCAGCCTATGTAATAAACGATTTTATTATTTTTTTCTTCAGAATACTTAGATTATTTAAAGATGAACTTTAGTAACAGAACTGTGTGTTCAATGCTTATGTTGTAACATAAATAAATTGCCCTCCTTTCGTCCTTGTGGATTTTTAGGGTTTTGTACCCAAAGTGTAAAAACGGAAACCCTATTACTAAGACTCCACTGTCCATCCGTCTGTCTGTCTGTCCGTCTGTCACACATACAGCCTGGTATCTCATGAACCGTGATAGTTAGACAGTTGAAATATTCACAGATGATGTATTTCTGTTGCCACTATAACAACAAATACTAAAAAACAGAATAAAATAAATATTTAAGGGGCTCCCATACAACAAACGTGATTTTTTGCCGTTTTTATAGATAATGGTATGGAATTCTTCGTGCGCGAGGCCGACTCGCACTTGGCCGGTTTTGTAAATCATGTTACTTTCTTTGGTCAATATAATGTTGAGATTTTCCTTTTCTTGGTCACATATTAATTATAGAACAATTATGATTTTCAGGGAAAGTTGATCTGGAAGAGCTCATCTCAGCATTTGCAGATCTGGGCATCGCTATTGGACGCAGTGAAGCAACTAACTTGTTGAAAAGGTCCCTCTCTCAAACTCTTTTAATCTTACATACTAAATGCATCACTCACAACTATTTATTCTAAACTAAGATAGAGTATTTTTTTCCCACAATAACCCTAACTTTTAGATTTCCGCAATCATTACCATCATGTCATGCACTTGAGACAGACTTACAAATAAGTTCTATTCACATATATCTTCAACGTACTATATCTTATTTCGTATTTGCTATCAAGTGCATATGTAGCAGTAATATTATAAGATCAGTAAAATTATAATTTTATTCTCAGTAAAATTAAAAGCAAACATTCATTTTAGCATAATTATAATTTTACTCAACTACATTAGAAATATTGTAAAATACGTGCGCTGATTGGTCGGTAAATGAATCTTTAAATTGTGCATATCTGGAGCGTAGTAGGACAGGACCACAGAGTTAATAAATAAAAAATTATTAACTATAATGTGTGATAAACTTTATTATTATGCAATACAAAAGAGAAAGCGCATAGATACGCGTATGTTAAAGCGAGACAGATTAAACGAGACCGTTTTTTGAATACTGTAACAGCCTAGCGTCAGTAGTAATTTCGATTATTATTGTATTTAAATATCATGTTTTAAAGTATAATTTAGTGTTAAGGGGTTAAATTACACAACTTCCCGGAGAAATACATTACACAACACCTGTGTGTCATGCATAACCTCGAAAGTTTGGTCACTCTCCATAAATTCGACATCTTGAGAAGTAAGATTGAACTGGATACTTAATGAATAATTTGTTGTAGGTGTTGTTCCGTATCTATGTTTGTTAATAAACTAGGAGGTAAGAAGGCCACGCTCGAATCATATTTTCTATATCTTGATTATATTGCTTTACAGATCCTTGACTTTGTGCATGTTAGCAATTCTTTTATTACCTGGGCTATAAACTCACGGCCGTTATCACTTTGCAATATGTTCGGACAGCCTACAGTCCGTACCTCGTTTAGTCTTCAAAGGTCTCAGAAAGCAGAACTTTGTCAAATGGTCCTGATAGTTCATAAGCCATTTGCATTCATTATCCGCTGTAGACTGAAACTCGATGAGATCAATTTGACATCTCCGGTTGAGGTTGCTTGATATCAGACGAACAACAAGGTCAGATTTAGGGAAGTTTTTTTTGCTGACGCAGGTTTTACACAACTTCAGTAAAATGTAGATTGGGAGTACAGGTATTATGTATTTGTTCATAAATGCATAGCGTATTTTATCGCGACCAAAATGCTCTGTTGAAGTATGCGCTTTTAATGTATAGTAATAATTTGTACAAGGTGTGAGGTGAGAGATTTCCGTTTTAGGATCAAAACTTTTTCATGACCCACATGTAGTACATCGTAATTCGTACTTCTTTGCATGATGGTATTGTTGACTTGTGGTTGATTGACTTTGTGTTTTGGCGGACTTGTACTGTTCGATTAAAAGTATTACATTCTGTTCTGTTCTCGTTTATTTATTTATTTTGTTGTTTTGAGACTGCTGTTTAATAGTTTCCTAGCTCTGTGTAGAATTCATCTTTCGATGCGATGTCATTACTGCCATCATGCGCCTCATGCTGTCCCCCGTCCTGTTGTGTTTGCGCGTCAGCCATCGTGCTCGCCTTCACCAAACAAAAACGAATGCAAAGTGAAAATACTGACAGCGAGCGACACGGCCACGTGTGCTCGGGTGAAAGGGAGAGCAGTCTCCTCAGAATTACAATATTTCTAATGTAGTTGAGTAAAATTATAATTATGCTAAAATGTACCAGTAAGATTGTGAATGTTTGCTTTGACTCACAATAATAGGAAGTATTATTATGTTACTAGTAAAGATCTTATAATATTACTGCGACACATATACAGCTTTAAAGTCACCTTTTTACTGCAAAAAATTACCAGTTTATAAATATTGTTTTCACCTCTCCAGCCCGAAAAGGGCGCTTTTGGTGCGTAAAGACTCGCAGCAAAATCGCTTTTTTGAACGTCAATATGAGTGATTCGAATTTCAAACACCACCTTTTGGAATTAAAAAAAAGAAACAAGCAAACTGTTACTTTTAATTTGCAAAATTGCAGTAATTTTAATTACAACTTTTAATATTATTAATTTTTTTATGTTTTATGAGGGCTTGTTAGCTATCATATTATATCATTGTTAACATAACACTTTTCTCTCTGGTAGAGGTGAAAAGTTGTATGTTTCACACGAGAGCAAATTTGTTTATGTCTTGTGCCTTTAAATCACTCACTGTGCTCAGTAGTCTATATTTATACCTATTTTATATTATCTTCGCTAGTTCATGATTTAAAGTCAGCACTTGCAGCAAAATATAACTTTGCTCACTTGTTGAACAAATAACTGTTCTGAATCTAAGGTGATAATATTGCTTATTTTTCTTTTACGATAATTACTGAATAGCATTTTCCTTATACATTTTAGTGTATTCTGGACATATGACAAGTATGTAAGAATATTCTGTGCCACTCTTACTTAATCTAATATTATTTTAATGACGGCATTGATGCCTATATTGGCCTTAACATTAATGGCTGTAGCATTTCTGCAATACATGTCGCCATAGTAATACTGCCCAAAATGGTGCTATCATTATTCTGTAATTTTTAACAATTAATATTTAATATCATACCCTAAATTTCTTTTAATAAAACTGGTCAATTAATTTTTGAGTTTACAACTTACAAACAATCAAACTCGCATTCCATTCATAATATTAGTATAGAAGTTATTTTATAATATTTCGACCTATTTCATAATTTATTTAATTTTGATCATACATAAATGTAACAGGACTAAATACAACTTTTTCAGAAAATACAGATGGCCATCATTTCGTTGGTGGTAAGTTAAATGGATAAATAGTATGTGTAATAACTTCGTCCACACAAGCTTCAAATTGTAATATTTGTCTATTGTTGAAAATCTTGTGTTAATTTAGGTTATGATCATTCTCAAATATATGTACATAATAATCACTACGCTTAATCTTAACATATAAGTTATAGATGTCGTGGTCTCATTGTAGATTTGGCAATTTCATGATATTGGTCAACTAATATCTGCCATATTGTTGAAAATTGTTGAACTTAGCAAAAATTTACATTAAAAAGTTCCTAATTTATTTTGCATTATCAAACAATCTTTAAAAACACTCTACATGAAACCGCGGCCCGCTGGATGTCTTCTAGTGGCAAGCGAAGGTAAATCATAATACTATGACTTTTTTTGCTCCACGGGTTGCATTACAGCTCCCGAAACAGAAATAAAAATTAAACTTTCTTGACGTCCCAAAGAAGTAAAATTATAAACGAACTGTTATCGTACAATGGCCAGTCTTGGTCTGACAAATGTTAATTATTTAACAATATGGCAGATTTGTTCATGAAATGGCCCGATTGTGCACTCATCGGACGAGTCATTGCCGTTGGTCAGTTGGATTTCCATTCTCCAAGTAGTCAGACATTTTATATTATGCCTTTACAAGCATTTTTTTTATAGTTATCTTGAATTCATTAAAAGGAAAGCTCTGAATATCAGTGTGGATCATATTGTAAAAACGTATACATTGACCCTTAAACGATTGTACAAGTGGCAAGTTTGTGCTTACTTATCGTTTTAATGTTATGCCTGTTACATTTTTTTAAATAATGGTATATTCTTTTTCATATACATGACATTATCAAATATATATTATGACGGCAACGTCAATGTATAATTTTTCTTGAACCTATCTCTGAGGTTGAAGGTTTGAACCTATCTTAAGGCGTTATAGTTTTATCTCCGGTGCATCGCATAGTATTCGATAACACTTTCATCTGTTGTGCTATAGATATGCCCTTTCATATATTTGATAACGTCTTTAATGGCACCATAATTAAAATGTTATATACTAATAACATACACAATGTATACAACTGTTTTATATATTTTTCAATACAGTTGCTCGAAAAGTGGTACTTTACGTAGCTGTATATCGTGCGAGAAGTTATATTTCAGGCACTTTTCACTTTCCCTTTTTTTGTAAAAATTCTATACTTTGTCTTCGTAGACAAAGGTACCCCAATGTATACCATACGTATTTGTGCAATTGTGCAATATCATAGAAAATGGGAGACTGTGCAATTTTCGTTTTATTGTCGTTTTCTCGCAAATGTATTGAAAAACGTCGTTTGATACACGTGCCGAACTGTCATTTTGTATGTCAAGTAATGACATACTTCCCGCACTTATATCAAAATGTAGGTACCTACTATTATTTAGCATACTAAACGTATTTAAAAGTTGAAAAATAAAAATAAATAAACGGTTTTTTCTACAACACCGGACTTCATTACGTGATCATTCCACTATTTCCAACTGATCCTAAAAAGTGTTGCCATTTTCATTATTCGATTGTCCCGTCCTTGCAGCATCAATCTATGGCTATAATCCTAACTAATATTAGAAATTGTGTTTGTTTGTTCTTCTTTAACGCCACAACGGAGTAACGGTTTGAGATGGATTTTTTTACAGATATATATAGTTTAAGGGCCTGAGATTGACATAAGCTACTTAAACTATTATGATAAAAAAGTTCGACGGGCGAAGCCTAGGTGGAAAGCAAACACATAATAGACGCACCTTTACCTAATGAACCCATGATGAATACATAAATAAAATTGAAATCTGTCTGTGAAAAAAAAGTTAATACCAAATGGTATGTTCACACGTACTAAAGCATAACTAACAATTTTTTTTATATTTGTCTGTCTATTTGTAGATACCAGAATATTTCTGAAACTGCTGAATGTATTTTGATGAAAAAAGAAGTCGATAGCCTAATTGGTAGAGGGTTAACTTGAAACCTGCAGGTCCCGGGGTCAATTCTCAGTCGTGCTGAAAACGCTAATAAAATTCCTAAGTTGATACAGTCCGCATTTCTTCTAAAAAATTGTAGATATAGAAGTGACACATGGACATGCTTGTCACCTGTTCTGTTTAATATGGACAACTGGCAAAAAGTGGACGCTGTTCCTAGTGTCTCTGGCCACACCAAGGCCGTGAGGATGTGTGTGTTCGTTTATCCTTTTGATTATTATATAAGATGGGTTTGACTATGATAATGATATCAGACGAGGACTAATATTAAAATAATACTAGCGCAGCGTAGATGTTAATATTAATTTCTAACTATTTTCTTTAAAGAAATAATATGAAGCCATGCTAAGTTCATCTCTGGGGGCATCTGTATAATTTAGCATGACAACAAAAGTTTGAAGTCCTTTGTAGTTTTCCTAAAGTCTATTTGCTTATCATGTTATTTATATTCCCTCATTGTTATGTTAAAAAAAAATATGAAGCATTGAAATGTTATAAATCAAATGCTGTTCGATGGTAAGCACATCACTTGATAACGACTGGATCGATTTGGTAAATTTGTAGGGTTCTATTTTGATGACCCAATCACGGGCGTTATTTTAATTTTGAGGGAAAATTAAATTTTATTTTTTAAATTTATCATGTAACATCAAATAAAAGGAATACAAATATATTTTTTTATTAATTTGAAAATATATTAAAGAAAATATACGAAAATTGACGCCCCCCCCCCCTATCTCCTATTGATCTAAAATTTGAAAAAATAGCGAATATAGGGCCTTTATTTACAGGAACACCTAAAAGAAAATCCTGTCTTAAAGTTCTGAGTTCTGACCGAAAAAATTGTACGGATCCCTCAGCGCGACAGTCGTATTCGCAAGTTGGCCAATTATTTTTTTAAATGTTCGTAATAGTCCGAATCAGTTTTTTAGGGGAATAAAAATTGGAAAAGTTGCTCGGAAAGTTGGAAAATTCAGGATAAACTGAATGTGCTTTTTTCTATGGGAATTTTGTATGAATGAAGTAAATATGGGCTCCACGGGCGAAACCGGGGCGGTAAGCTAGTATAAGATAATTTCATATTCCTCTGTGACTATAAGCACAGTATTTGTAAATTATAATTGTAAAAGATTAAAATTGAAAGTAAACGGTAGAAGCATACAATTTGTGCAATTGATTTGATTACACTATGTCTTAGTCAACAAGACAGGTTCTTGGGAAAGGTACAGCTAGCAAGTAATATCTACTTTTTAACCGACTTCCAAAAAAAGAAGGAGAAGGTTCTCAATTCGGACCGTATTTTTTTTTTTATTATTTTTTTTTTTTTATGTATGTATGTACGTCGATAACTCCGCCAATTGTGAACCGATTTTGATGGTTTCTTTTTTAATCGTCAGATAATTCTTCCGGATTGGTCCCATTTTTATCTCATAAAAATTGGTTCATTAGTTTTTCAGAAATTTTGAAAAAACTGACTTTATAAGTACATTTTTCTTGATATCTCGATAAAATATGTACCGATTTTGACCACTTATTTTTTTCAAGATATAATAATTTCTCGACATTATCTCACAGACATATGACGAAAATCGGTTCAGTAGTTTTTCAGGAATTCAGTAATTAATTTCTGTTTACGGCTGAAAATTATGTATCAGAAAAAGCCTTAGCAACGGTTGCTATTGACACGAAGTTGTCAATTTTCGTGACGATGGTCTAGCGGTTAAATGTGCATTACATGGTTCAAATCACATCCACAGGGGTATTTTTTTTTAATTTTCCATCAATATTTTTTTAGTTGCGTTATTATTTGTCTCTCAAGGCACCAAAATCACTTAAAAGGGTAAAATAAACCTTTTAAAAAAAAGTGCACCGACTTCAAAAATTTGCACTGAAAAGTAAGAAATAATAAATATTTCGTCGTAGAATTTGAAGACGGTTGGTGCCAAATTAGAAACAACTTAGTTCCCAAATTCACTAATATAGACAATTCATTAGGAACCTACGATCATTAGTAGGTACATACAAACATAGATAATATTTAACAGATCTTTATCTTCTTAGATATTTACTTAGTTTTGTATCCTAATTTGGCACCAACCGTCTTCAAATTCTACGACGAAATATTTATTATTTCTTACTTTTCAGTGCAAATTTTTGAAGTCGGTGCACTTTTTTTTAAAAGGTTTATTATATTGAATTATTAATTTCTTAAAATGGCACGGAAATGTCAAATGGAAGGAAAGTGTGTAATTCAAATTATAATTTCAATTTGTGAGGTTCTTTGGATGTTACACTAGTGACTGCTGTAAGACTCGCTCTTTTTTATGTGCCTCTGTATTTAAGTTTACAAAAAGTTTTTGAGCCTAAGAACTCAATGTCTCGCGATTTATTTTCAGAAAGTTGTAAGCCAAACCAAGGATAAGATACCAGAAACATGAGAAAGAACGACTTTACAAAAAAGCGGTCTTCTAAAATTGTAAAAAAATATTAATAATTACAAGTTATGGCTAATGTAATGTCATGATAATGATAAAATTTAACATTACTAAATATTAAACAAGGTCGCAAGGTCTGTTGACATTACGATTGAAATTGAGGACTTTCAAGGCTTTACAAAAGTTATGTGCAACTGTTTTCATAAATTTTGTTTTTACCATAACATTTTTCATTTATTGACTGCAGCATATAATTAGAATGGAACAAAAGTTATGAGGCGGGTTCGTAATAGAAATTACATGATCCCTGGTTCAAACCATGATTTAGTTTTCACTAGTTTCATCGTGCAATGTATATATCTTACTGAAAACAAATTTGTTATTCAGAATATTTGTAATAACTTATATATTTATATAGAATATATGCTATATTAAAAATTAGTTCAAACCAATGCATCCAGGACATACCATCATCTCATATATTTGCTTCTACAATAGCCGCATAGATAAGGTTGTTTAATTATCTTAAACTTTTTGATGTGTAATATCTTAACTCTCGGTATGTGGCATTTAAGAAGAAGTAGGGAGAAGCGAGCGCTATTTAAATGATTCTTCGATGCAGCTTACGGTTGGTGCTTGTGTTGCAGCGTGGTAGGGTAAATACCAACACTTTGGAGAGAGGTTACCGAGGTTAGATGTTACACATCATAGTCGACTACTGTACAGTAAGAATCGCTGTCTTTTTTAACTCTATTTTTATATTTTGTTAAAAGGATGGATCAAGACGGCAGCCTAAACATCAGCTATGACGAGTGGAGAGACTACCTTCTACTGGCTCCAGCCTCCAACATCCATGACCTCATACTGTTTTGGAGGCATTCCACGGTAAGTCACATTGTTATAATCTAATATATAAAATCGTCGTGTAGCTGACAGCCTGCACCAGAGATGATAAAGACGTGAAAATTTCAGGGTAGCTTCTTTTGGTAGCGAAGGGAATCACTTTTACAAAATAATATTTAAGGAGGGGTGCAACGTTGTGTTGGAGTTTGTATGGGGGAAAAGAAAAAACAACAAAATTACAAACTCTCGCATTTCACGAGGCCGCATTTTAGCACTTCTGGCAACTCCGGAGGTAACAAATGAAATTAAAGAAAAACTCGTTGCATATTTACATAAATTACGTCACGATTCCAAATATAACCCGTATGAAGTCGCGGGCAACTCTATATGTTTAAATTCAAATTTATTTATTGTTTCACATAGTATGGTATAATAATAATATGGTGTCACAAGACTATGTGATGCCTATTAAGGGCCCTATCCCCATCATTTTTCTGGTATAAACTATTCCCAATTTCTCTGTAAATAATCCACCTGTGTCACTGTAATTTAGCATATAGATACTTATTGAATATATCTAAGTAAAATAGTTGTTATTTTCTCAATGTATTTTTTGGAATAGGAAATATGGGTGGTTTGATAGCCCAATTTCTTGTGGAAGGTTATAAGCTATTTAACATCACGCTCCGACCCAAAGGAGCTAAGCAGTAACCATAAACGCGGGTGCAACCTAAGGCACAGCTAGTATTTTATAAAGGATTCGATAGCCTAATTGGTAGAGCGCTGACTCGGAACCGGGAGGCCCGGGGTTCAATTCCCACTCGTGACGAAAATGCTAAGCACCAATCCGACTGATAGTTCCAGAGATTAGCGCGTTCTTCAGATTTATTATTAGTATAGATAAATAGTTATTTTAAGAATTGATCTGGTTCCAATGCGCATCTAGCTAAATGTATTGTTACCAGTTTTTCTTGTCACGATTTTGTTATACATCTGACAGATTATAATAGACAGTATACGCCATGAAAGCGTGCTGGCGCTAACTTTTACCGTACAAATTAATTAATACTATCTACTCAACCTATCTGACGTTAATCCTAGTTTCGGATTGAATTGAGCAGACAGACAGTCAGACGTAAGCAGTAAGACTAGATGACGCGTCCGAATACTTCGCACCGTTAGTGGTGTCAATACTGATCTCCAATAGACGGTGTCTTTTACAAAATAAATATCTTCAAACGTATCATACATTAACTTTGATACCGACAAAAATCACCTTTGAGAAATCTATACTATTACTATAATATTGTGCCGATTTCAAAAATTATTTCACCATTGGAAAGCTACATTCACCCTGAGTGACATAGGCTATATTCTATTTTAAAAAAAAATAGGGATCCTTACTAAAACTCCAATAATGTAACCCAAAGTGTAAAAAAATTACCTAAGAAATTCTTTACATCGCGTGCGCTGCGAAAACTATTGATGATATAGAGGTAGTGGTAGAGGGTAGGGGTACGGGTAGGGGTAGGGGTAAATGTAGGGGTAGGGATAAGGGAGGGGGTTTTATTTTGTTCGTAAATATCCACGGGCGAAGCCGGGGGCGGAATGCTAGTAATATATAGATAAGCTAAACGACATGTTAAAATTAAATTAAATTCGACATTTCCCAGACGCGGTAACATTGGTTTTTTCCGGGTAATTAAAAAACTATTCGATACTAAAATCCGGGTAACGCCCTCCTTCGTTTATTATGTGATTGGTCCGAATAATAATAATATGTTTGTTAGACAGATATCAAGATATGCGAAGTTCTCTAAATTATTTTAAACGCTAAATTATTTTTGCGTCTGCGATATATCGGTTAAAGATCATACATCAATATCCAAGGGCGCTCTTATCTTTACGTGTATACCTACATAGATTAAATAGCAAAATACGACCCCGGAAAGGAAAACTCGTATAAATGATAGATAGTAAAAGACACTCAAACTAAAAAACAGTACAATACTTTGAGTATTTACCAAAGGAGACGTGAAGGGTGTGAATCACCGAACAATTTTTTCTGCCACTTTTTGGGGGGGGGGGGGTAAACGCCTAGTACTAGCCCCTGTACCACTGTATTTTTCTGTCGTTTTATTGTCGCAACGGATTTTACGTTTTATGATGATTATGTTAAAATACAAACATAATAATTATAATTAATGATTGGAAACACTAAGTTTGACGCCCTAGATCGCCTTTCCCGTTTAAAACATCACAATTAACTATTTTCCTAGAGCTCTGTCTCGCGACACAAAACGATACCAACGAAATCTAAGGTAACTTATTACTGCGCACCTGGTCAGTATAACTGGTCAAAGGGGAAAAAATTGGCGAAAGGGGGAGCCCGTCTATGGCCCCTCCATAGGCTTAGTACTCTATGGTACAATACGATCCCATTTCATTTTAATTTGTTTAAGATGGAATAAGAAGCGAATAAGTGATATAAAGAGTATTGACCGCATCCGGAACGATGGCATTAGAGAAGAATGTGGAGTGAAAGATGATGTTGTGACTAAAATGAAGAAAAGTAGTTTGGACACGTTGAAAAAATGAAGCATGAAAGATTGACTAAAAATTAAAGGAAATGCTGGCAGATGACGACCTAGGTGTACTTTTATTGAACATATAAAAAAAATATTAATCGATTGAAATATTAAACGTAGGTACACACAATCGCCGAGCATGTATTAAAGGTATGATGAATATAAAAGAGGTATGTCAGGATATAAATGTGTTTGCGTGAAAAGGTCTTAGACAGACAGACAGACTGACTCGGCGGCGGTGACTTTGTTTTATAATATACTAGCGGGCCTGGCAGACGTTGTCCTGCCCAAACGTTCGCTTGCCTGCTATTTACTTTCCTTCGTCCGTGGAAAACAACTACCACTACCACTACTACTACCACTACCCCTACCCCTACTCCTACCACTACCGCTACCCTACCACTATCACTACAACTACCCCTACTCCTACCACTACCACTACACCTATCTCTACTCCTACCACTACCACTACCCCTACTCCAACCCCTACCACTACCGCTACTCCAACCCCTACCACTACCGCTACTATCCTATGTCCGTCTCCTGGCTCTAAGCTACCTTTCTTGAGTTATAAATGGTGTAACTAACTGACTTTCTTTTATATATATAGATACCTAGTGATGAGGAAACAGCCGGCGGCACAAAAGAATGAACGAAAATCGATACTGGGTTCGTTAAGGTGGATCGTGTCGGTCTTAATTGTACTAATGTCGTATTTATTGTTTTTTATCTTTACGCGAAATTAATTGAATCAAATCAAACTAAATTTACCATAACATAGGCGATTAGTAAATGGTAATGTAACATACAATATTATTTTATTCGTAATGGCATACGCGATAAAACAAAATTTATTTATGTTGTATATATATAAATATGTTGGTTGTGCCATATAGACTCAAAAACTTTTAAACCCATTTTGATACGGTTTTCACTAATAGGGACATTTATGCACGAGAAAGGTTTATATTATGTAATGTACATAATAAAACATCACACTACATCAATGTCCTATTCGACGAGTTGTAGGTATTGATATTAAAATTTTACGGGCAAAGTCGGGGCCGAGCGGTAGCATTTTATAAGACAGCCTACTGGTCTAGTTCTATCTATTTTCACAAAATCTCTTAACTACACTTTCCCTAATAAAATATATATTGTATAAAATACTAGCGGACCCGGCAGACGTTGTCCTGCCCAAACATTGGCTTGCCTGCACTACTCCTACCACTAACTTTGGATATTGTTCATACAAAAGTAATAAAATCGCGATTAAAAAATGGGGGGTTGGGGGTTCTATGGTGAAAAACAATTTACGACCGATTGTCGGCCCTACCGAATATAAATATAAAATTTCATAAAAATCGGTCAAGCCGTTTCGGAGGAGCATGGCAACTAACTTGTGACACGGAAATTTTATATATTAGATTACCATTATAAATCGTCTGCGTAAAAAACAATAAATACAAGACTATAAACATCTTTAGGGCCGACACTTTCCGCCTTAAGGATCGGTTATTTACATAACAAAATATATATACATACTTATATATAAGAATTCAGCGATGTTATAACATGTATGTATGTTTTTGTGAGGGGCAATAACACCGTGGAATAATTTCGATTCTGATCAAAATGTAAAATACATTATCTTTATCATCTTATCAGTTACCTTCACGATAGATGTTATTTTTGTATTTTATATCATACCAACATAGGCACTGCTCTATTTCTTCTCTATTAATATATTACTATGGCAAATGAATTCAATACATACATAGTAATATTAACAATAAAAATTCAATTTACAGATTTTTGTAATATTCGACTTCTTATGCTTCCAAGAGTGCCGGCCACACTTATAAAAATAATAGCTGTTTCAATTATAAAAATTACTGCTTTTAAATGCAGCTACAAGCTTATGTATATGGCCAATTCGCTAAATGTGGACATTGTTACTCAACTGGCTACTCAACAAGGTTTTCAATAAGTTAAGAGCTACTACTAAAAACTACTCTACTATTTAGGAGTTGAGCATTTACAGTGTAAGTGAATCAAATCGGGGAGAAAGTTAGCCCCAGCAAGTTTTCATGGCGTATGCTGTCTAATCCGTCGGAGATATAACAAAATTATGTAGGAAAATATTGTGTAGAATAAAATGATCTACAAAAACGTCCGCGGTAGTATATATGTATCTCTAATAGACAATTAGTTATAAGCGTATTTATGTAGTTATTCAAATTGTCAGAGTCGACAGTTCAATATAATCTTGTCTTTAATCTAAATATTACAATAGATTGAAAGTTACACAGACCCTTTCCAATTGACGTAAATTATGACGTGCTACTTGCCCCGGCTTCCGGCTTCTCACATCTGGGTTTAATACATGGCAAATAATAACAAGTGTGTTATACGTCGTATATACACACCTGTCTTACATAAACGATAACCTTTATAATAGACCAAGAAAATATTTCACTGGTAAATGTTGTATAAAGAAAGTAATTAAATTATACTAGCAATATTTTAGCGCAGACTTTTTTTGTAGATCATTTAATTCTACACAATTCTTTCCTATATCATTTTGTTATATCTCTGACGGATTAGACAGCATACGCCATGAAAACTCATTGGGTCTAACTTTTTTCTCGACTTGATTCACTTATACTGTTAATGCTCAGCTCCTAAACATGATAGGTCCATGTTTACTACTGGTAAAGCTTTTCGGTGAATCAACCTTCTTTACTGAACCAATATTAAAATCTGTAGTTTTAATCAAAATAAATACATTTAAAAAACAAAATACATTTTGAAATGTTCGCGGTCGAACCTAGTTAAGGGTCCTATATTGGGAATTTTTCTGGGATAAACTATTCCCAATTTCTCTGTAAATAATCCACCTGTGTCACTGTAATTTAGCATATAGTTACTTATTGAATATATCTAAGTGAAATAGCTCTTATTTTTTCAATGGGTTTTATTGAATAGGAAATATGGGTAGTTTAACTTTGCCCCTGCTGTCTCTTTCATAATCTATCACAAAACTCTAAATTTTTTTAAAAGCGCTGTTATACCATTACCCTTTAATTATATATGTCGAATTTTTTGGTAGCTTATTGAAAATTTAAAATAATAATTATTTTATTATTTTTGCCAAATTAAAAAATCATAAAATATATTTTTTTTTAATTTTCAATAAGCTACAAAAAAAAGAGATATATATAATTGAAGAATATGGTATAAGAGCGCTTTAAAAAAAATTTAGAGTTTTGTGATAGATTATGAAAGAGACAGAAGGGGCAGAATAATCCTTTATTCTACCACCCATATTTCCTATTAAATAAAACTAATTGAAAAAATAACGACTATTTCACTTAGATATATTGAATAAGTAACTATATGCTAAATTACAGTGACACAGGTGGAGTATTATATAAATTGGGAATAGTAATATCTCCATACAAATTCCCAGTATAGGACCCTTAAGAATCTAGACGTCATGACGCGAACATATCGAATTGGACATACCTACGACGAATTTCGGTTGCACACTGCGTAATTTCTACGTATGAGCTAGTAATTGATGACATTACACATATTTGTACTATGTAATGCGTCACATATTTTTCTAAATACAGTCTATGGTATATTGTTTTAGTGATTTAAAATTTAAATTCCGGTTCGGTTGCTGCCACCTTTCTTGGTGCACTTCAAGATAGGTCAACTACTATAGATTTTAATGTGTCAATCAGTCAGTGTATGAAGTTAAAAGGCCGTTAGTCCACGCCACAACGCTATTTAAAAAAAAACTATCTACGTAGTACACAGTTTAAAAGTTTTTTCAAAAACAATAAATAACTCAACTGGTTCGACAGTTTATGACGGGTGCGTCGTGGTCGGATCGATATTGAAATATATTCTTCTTCTTAGTCGTCCACTCTTGACAGAGGGGTCGTGAACTGTCGCCGCTCTTGCGATTCCCTCCACCAGCTCCGGGAACATTCATTGATGGAATACTTCATTACCTTCTACCATTAGACGCTCCATTGCGAGTGATATGGCCGAACGTTAGTATTCGCGTCTTAACTTATCTGCTTTAAATTAAGTTCTTTTAAGCCTCCTATATCCATAATTTTTCTGGTATAAAATATATCCAATTTCTCTGTAAATTATCTACCTGTGTCACTGTAATTTAGCATATATATACTTATTGAATATATCTAAGTGAAATAGCTGTTATTTTTTCAATGGGTTTTATTACTCGTTCCTGTGTCGTACTGCCAAAAAGTGGAATGAACTTCCGGCATCGGTCTTTCCTCCTTTCTACAACCTTGGGTCCTTTAGGCGAAGCATAGTGGGCGCGACTGTATTACGATCTGCCAGTCTGCGCATTCATGGACCAGCCACACGCTTAATAATCAGGCGGTGGCAAGGTCACGTCATGTCGTCTTCTCTATAAAAAAAAATTGAATAGGAAATATGGGTGGTTAAACTTTGCCCCCGTTTTATCTTAATTTTTTTAAAGCGCTGTTATACCATTACCCTTCAATTAAACGTCATGCGTTTTTTGTAGCTTATTAATAATTTTATTATTTTTTAATTGGTGAAAAATTATAAAATAATAATCAGATTTCTGTTCCGACTTCGTCTGTGAAATTTTTGGAAATGTGACAAAAATTAGTCTGAAGGATTTCCGGGATAAGAAAGTAAGCTATGTCACTAGCACTAACACTATAAATTGCAATAGGAAAATAGAAATACAAGATATATTGATAGAGCAACGTTGATGGAAGACGCGACGACATTACGAAAACCGTTCACTCAAAGTAAAGCTTATCAAATCGGCGATGTCATCAAAAAAGCGAAAAGCAACTTCCACTATCAAAAATAGAGAATGTTTAAACGGCCTCTCCTAGTTCTTTAATACGAAATATAGAGATAGATATATACTACCGCGGACTTTTTTTATAGATCATTTCTACATAATTTTGTTATATGTATCTCTGATGGATTAGACGGCGTACCTACGCCATGAAAACGCGCTGAAGCTAACTTTTTCTCCGATTTGATTCACAAAATACTGTTAATGCTCAAATAGGGGGCCATCCATAAATTACGTAACAGGTTTAGGGGGGTCCAACAAAGTGTGACATGTCATATAAAACAACTATTCCACACCTGTATTATCTGTGACAAGGACGGGGGGGGGGGGGGTCCAAAGTCATGAAAATGAACGCCTTGAGATAGCGCTCCAAAAAAATGTAGCTTCAGTTTTTCCGAACTGAAGCTAAGACAAAAAATAAAGTTAACTTTCGCGATGCTATATACAAGTTTTAAACTCAATACTATATATTCCGCTACAAACCAAACGTAAGTGCGATAGTTTAAAACAGGAGGCGACATCTCCCGGCGGGTAGGTATAACTTCGCTCGAGGCACAAACTGTCTCTATTCTACTCTTTCGTTTTCCTTTTGAAAGAAATATGTTTGAGTAGGTACAGTTTTGTTCTAATAAAGCTACCTTCATTAGACCGTGTTTTCGGTCCCAAAGGGTGACAACGGAATCCATATTACTAAGGCTCCGCTGTCCGTCCGTCCGCCTGTCACAGGACTGTATCTTTTAAACCGTAATAGATAGACACTATATCAACAAATAATAAAATAAAGTTAAAAATTAAAGGGCCATTCTTGGGTGTTTTTTCGTCATTATTTGCTTGGTCTTAATAATGGCAATACATACAAACTATAGCCGAGATTATTGTTGGAATCGCTTCGTTTGAGGGTGTGCTTGAACAGTTTGGTTACAAATTGGTGCACTGCTTGATTTTATAATTAACAATTAGAAAATAAAAAACCGGCCAAGTGCACAAATTATCTACCAATTACCATTATCTATAAAAACGGCCCAAAAAATAACGTTTGTTGTATGGGAGCCTCCCTTAAATATTAATTTTATTTTAATTTAATTATTTATTTTTAAAGTGAATTTATAACTAAATATTCTGTGAAAACGAGCCAAAAAAAATACATTTGTTGTATTTATTTTATTATGTTTTTTTAGTATTTGTTATAGCGGCAACAGAAATACATCATCTGTGAAAATTTCAACTGTCTGACTATCACGGTTCATGAGATACAGCCTGGTGAGTGGTGACAGACAGACGGACGGACAGCGGAGCCTTAGTAATAGGGTTTCCGTTTTTACCCTTTGGGTACGGAAGTTTTTTTTCCCCTATCTCCTTTAATATCTCCGTTTCTGGTAACTTTTTATGAAAGTTGTTCGTTATGAAAATCTCTAAATGATGAGCACTGACAGAGGTCGCTAGATGCAATAATTGTTAACTTGCAAATAGCCTCGAAAGCATATAGGGGGCTGAAATTTCTTGAAGATGGTGTCTATTTTTAACCGACTTCCAAAAAAAGAAGGAGAAGGTTCTCAATTCGGACCGTATTTTTTTTATTTTTTTTTTTTTTTTTTTTATGTATGTATGTACGTCGATAACTCCGCGAATTGTGAACCGATTTTGATGGTTTCTTTTTTAATCGACAGATAACTCTTCCGGATTGGTCCCATTTTTATCTCATAAAAATTGGTTCATTAGTTTTTCAGAAATTTTGAAAAAACTGACTTTATAAGTACATTTTTCTTGATATCTCGATAAAATATGTACCGATTTTGACGACTTATTTTTTTTAAGACATCATAATTTCTCGACATTATCTCACAGACATATGACGACAATCGGTTCAGTAGTTTTTCAGAAATTCAGTAATTAATTTCTGTTTACGGCTGAAAATTATGTATCAGAAAAAGCCTTAGCAACGGTTGCTATTGACACGAAGTTGTCAATTTTCTTGACGATATTGTAGCGGTTAAATATAATGGGGTGCATAGGATGCACAATCACATGGTTCAAATCACATCCACAGCGGTATTTTTTTTAAATTTTCCATCAATATTTTTTTAGTTGCGTTATTATTTGTCTCTCAAGGCAGCAAAATCACTTAAAAGGGTAAAATAAACCTTTTAAAAAAAAGTGCACCGACTTCAAAAATTTGCACTGAAAAGTAAGAAATAATAAATATTTCGTCGTAGAATTTGAAGACGGTTGGTGCCAAATTAGAAACAACTTAGTTCCCAAATTCACTAATCTAGACAATTCATTAGGAACCTACGATCATCAGTACATACAAACATAGATAATATTGAACAGATCTTCTTAGATATTTACTTAGTTTTGTATCCTAATTTGGCACCAACCGTCTTCAAATTCTACGACGAAATATTTATTATTTCTTACTTTTCAGTGCAAATTTTTGAAGTCGGTGCACTTTTTTTTAAAAGGTTTATATTATAAAATAGTTATATACAAAAACAAGCAGTGCACCAATTTGTATACAGGGGCGTCAAACTTGGTCCGACCAGCCTACTATTGAGTGTGCGACCGACTCACACTTCGCCTGTTTTTTACTTCTAAACTATTTTACTTTTTACCCAAAATGATAATGAATGAATTGATTATATAAGAATTGGGCTAATTTTATTAACTCTTATTACCGTATTTTTTTATGTACACCGATTACTCCGTCAGTTGTGAACCGATTTTGATGATTTCTCTCTTATTCGACAAATATTCTTCCAGATTGATCCCAATTTTGTCTCATAAAAATTGGTTTACTGGTTTTTCAGGAATTTTGAAATATACAATAAGAATTGGGCTAATAGGGAAGATGACAGGGTAAACAAAATATTATTCTATTTAGTCCGACATTTAGATTATCAAAAAATATTGGACACGTATTTTTTCTTTTGTCAATCAAACAAAAAATTACAGAGATAAAGCCCGTCAAAGTTTGGGAGTGGGGGCCGGTGACGTCACTTCTAGGGCAAAAGTGTACTCAAATGTGACGTCACGCGGAACTTTAGTGGGCTATATCTTCATCATTTTTTGTTTAATTGACAAAAGAAAAAATACCTGTCCAATATTTTCTGATAATCTAACTGACGGACTAATTAGATTTTTTTTAGTCATCATGCCTATTATAAGGATATCGTAGCTTTCTATTCATGAATTATTTTTAGAATCGGTTCAGAACTTTGACAGATTACCCCTTAGATCCAAACTTACAAACTTTACCTCTTTATAATATTAATATAGAGAAAATATATTATTTACATGACCGCGGATATTGTTACTGCTTGCTGTTTGTAAATATAAGACACATAATCAAACTGCACTTCATCTAATGTCATATAAGTGTATTTATCAAATAATACTATGTCGAGGGAAGTTTTATGAAACCTTGGCCTTAGATAAAGGAAGCCTTTTAAACTTCTCACGTGTCTTTGTTCGTGTAGTACAATCTATCCAATATAGTCGATCTCTAATATTATAAATGCGCTAGATTCTTTGTGTTGGCGACAGTCCGACCTCCTTTTTATATGAATTTATATTTTTTAATTTACTTATTTCCCTTTGACACTATTTTTTATATACAAAAAAGAAAGTATAAAATGGCTATGAAGAAATGTTTTTATTTTATCAGCGATCTATCTCCAGTTCTGTAAACTTTGTTTGCCTTCTTTCACGTCCACATAGAGCAACGAATCTATTATGTATATATTTTTTTATAAACAACTTTTCTACAGTGACAACTTTATCTATTATCCCAGGAACGATATAAATGTCGTTTGTTACGATCATATAACCCTTTTACTTCCTATATATTATTTTCACAGTAGTAATAAAATTTCATGAACAAGTAGGAAAATAGAAATGCAATAGATATTGATAGAGCAACGTTGATGGAAGACATTACGAAAACCGCTACAGGATCCGTTCTTTTCGTGAAAAAGTTACACCGATTTGGTCTATATTATATTTTCAGGGTATTTGAACATTGATATTGTGATCAAGTACCTTATTTTACTCTAGCGAGCGATATTTTATTAACGCCTTGTATAGCGCTCCAAAAATTCACGAGACGGATATGGGAGTGGATGGGATCGGGGTATAAAATTCGCTATGCATTGATATAAAAAATGCATTCGCTGTGCAGTGTACAAGTTTTAAACTCAATATTATTATATATTCCGCTACAAACCAAACGTAAGATGTGATAGTTTAAAACAGGAGGCGACATCTCCCGGCGGCGCAGGAAGGTGAGATACAAACTGTCTCACTGTATTTCGTTTTCCTTTTGAACGAAATAATTATGTATGTAATTTGTTGTAAAAGCTATCTTCATTAGACCGTGTTTTCGGTCCCAAGAGTGTGTATTACTATGGCCGCTATAATAACAAATAATAAAAATAAAATAATGTTAAAAATTAAAGATGTCGCCATTCAATAAACGTGTTTTCTTCGTCGTTTTTTGCTTGGTCTTAATAATAGCAATAACTAGTATAACTATAATGCATACTCTTAAGTAAAACAACAAATAATAAAAACCGGCCAAGTGTGAGCCGGACTCGCGCTAATTTTGTTCATGTGCCATACAGGGGCGTCAAACTTGGTCGGACCTTATATTGAGTGTATGGAGTCTAGGGGTGTTTATATATAATAGCGTTCGAATTGAATGGAATATTAAATTTTTTGAATAATTCGCGATTAATTTGAATAATTCGCGAAGTATCGAAATATCACTGGATTATCTATTGTTTTCAATTTAAATTCCTTCACAACATGTATCAAAATATTTTACTTACGAATAATATACTTTTTTATTTAAAATTAATTACACGGAGAAAACAATTGCTCAATTTTAATATATGTTCATTTCTGTTAGTAACATAAAAAATCTAGATTATATAATTTTGGCAAGAGATCTGTTCAATTCGTTTTGGTTTTTATAATTATTAACTTCTGTTTGAAAAAAATCTATAAGAAAAAGGTTACACATGCAATGTTTCAAAATTCTCGAGATAAATTTCAAGAAAAAAATAATTAACTTAGTCATTTTATTCTCTTTCAAAAAAACTATACTAATTGTTCTATTTGTGTAATCATATTTCATCGTTTAAATAAAATGTAAATTAATTGTTAATTTCATATTTGAATATCGAACATAACAATAATATAACAATTCGCGAATAATTTAGAAAGAAATTCGAATTAATCCTTCATGTGCTACCGACTCGCACTTGGCCTGTTTTTTACTTCTAAATTCTAGGTCCGTGGGGTTCAAATACCAAAAATTTTATTAAAGATGTATCCCCTCGACTGATCATCTCTTCTGGTGACAAGAGGGCTGGCTCCTTCCTCGCTCAACGAATCAGCATCGCGATTCAGCGGGGAAATGCAGCCAGTATTCTTGCCACTATTCCACGCGGACCTGGTTTATTTAGTTATCTTTAATCTTTAGATTTGATTTAAGGAATTCTAAACTATTTTACTTTTTACTTAATATTGCAGAAATGGAGATAGACTTGTGGAGCAAAAATATTTTGACTTTTAAGACTTCCTTCATCCTTCAGTTATCATCACACATACTTTCAACTTGTCATATCCAATGTAAAGTACCTACTTTCCTCATTTTAGTCACAAGATAATCTTTCACTCAGAATGAAATATCGTTTAAAATCCTACGAAGTCTACTTCCGTGTGGTGCAGGCGTAAGTAATGTGTAAATTGATTTTGAACACCATTCCACGACATCTGTTTCTAAATAAACAAAGCCACTAATATAAATAATTCAGGCAATTTTACAATTTTTTTTTTATTTTATTCAGCCGTCTCAGCCTAAAATATAGATAAACAAACGGAGAATAGTTCAGGTAGAACTGAGTTCATCACCAGGTATTCTAAGTTTCCACATTGCTATAATTAATAATACTAGCGGCTTGGCACTGGTACAAGAGCTTACAACAATTTGAATACCTACATAAATACGCTTATAACTACTTATCTAATGATAGAGATTAGTCTTTTTGTAGATCATTTAATTCTACACAATTCTTTCCTACATGATTTTTAGTGCCCGACCGATAATTCGGTTTCGGTTAAAAATCGGCCGATGTACGCGCTGAAACTCAATTCGAGAATTGTCGCGCGTCATTCGGCTAACTTCGGGTGAGTTCGTTGCTCTTGTGTGGTCGCCAAACAAGTTATGATATATTAACTGTGCCTTGCGTAAAAATTAAAAATAAACCTTATTTCAGTATCTATACAATAGAAATGTTAATGTCTAAATAATAGTTTCGGTCAAAACTGAGATGGCGGCCGAAAATTCGGTTTCGGTTGAAAATCCTGTTTAGTCGGACACTAATAATTTTGTTATATCTCTGACGGATTAGACAGCATATAACTCGCTGGGGCTAACTTTTTTCCCGACTTGATTCACTTATACCGTTAATGATCAGCTCCTCCTAAACATGATAGGTCCATGTTTAATACTCGTAAACCTTTCCTGTCAATCAACCTATCTAATAGTGAAAACCGTATCACAGTTTCCAGTTGATCGGTTTAGTTGATCGGAACGAAAGAAGTGGTTCATTCATAGCATTCGTAAAATTCGGGAATTTCATTTCAGAAATCAACCGAAATTATTCGTTTCTCCCCTTAAAGTACATATTGTTAAAGAAAATTGGTGCTTAGCATTTGTTTTTTTTTGTAATGAGGGGGAATTGAACCCAAGACAATTCTCTACCAATTAGGCTATCGACTCCTTCAATAATATTTTTCAGGTAACAAATACATATATATTTTCGGAATCCTTACGATGATCCCTGACATAAATGATCTACCCATATTGTGGTGCTTAGATATTTTTTGTTTTGAAATGTCAAAATGATATTAAACGGCCGCCATTTTTAGTTTTGCTTTGTCGAGTAAAAAGGTGTGTTAAGTGGTCAAGGTCATCTTGTATCTGTAAAAAATATGGCAAATCTCGGTGTGAGCCCCTCCGCAGTCCACACTTTACTATGCCGGTTCGGAAGAAATGAAAGATGCGGTTTTGTGGTGACTGGTTAGCGTGCCGTTTTCTTGATCTTGACCCCGATTGTGCCCTTCCGCGTGCCCGCTTATATACGGGTGCGTGCGCGCACTTAGACCTATGTCAACCGGGCGCGCGGAGGCGATACTATTGACCAATCACAGCAAGTAAGCACCGTCGTGGCAATCGTTTATTGTCTCTCTTTAACTATTTACATACAATTTAAGCTATGAATACAAATATCTATCAAACACAATAGACACAACTATACAATAAACAAGGAACTATAAACTATTTGTAGCCTCGCTGGCAGTCGGTGGGAAAGTCGGGAAATTATGGCTATTTAGAACTTTTAAGACGCTGGATAGAGCCAACGACCTTGAGAGATGGCACCGCCCCCACGCGGGTACACATACACACCAAACGAAGTGGCTGCCACTAATAATATAGCATCAGGCTGCAGCCCGTACTGTCGGTACACGAGCGCTTACGCACACACGTGTGCAGTGCGTACATAAAATCTCGAAAATGAGAATAAAGGAACTTGCTGAAAAATTAATTAAAAAATAGAACAGTATTACGATAGTATATTGCTAGGTAAAAAATCTGTCATAAAATCAGAATCATTGCATGCATTTTAGTACTGTTTCTAGACAGTAAAATATTTTTTTAGAGATACATTCGTGATTTTTTTCTATCGAATCAATATAGTTGTATTATGTTTTGAACACAGTATCTTCATAACGCATAACCTCAAGAATATCATATATTCTTTTGATTATGGTCACTGCAGTGGATCATGTACTTTTACGCATCATAAAACTCGTATTTAGCTCTATACCCCTCTTAATAATGAAAATATGGCTCAATGCAATTTAAAATAATAACTATCAACTGTGTGCTGAGGAAATGTTGTATAAATAAACTCACCTTTCCAGGATTAACTGAAATTTGCCATATTTTTGACAGATACAAGATGACTGAGAGCCACGGATCCTTAAAGGGTCCATGTGCTGTAATGAATTGTGACATTAGTCTCAAGTGGTTCCATTTTAGGTTAATTAGCCGTCGTGTTAGTAGAGCGTTCAGAATAGGTAGAAGCTATTTTTCAGAGACAATCGGATGCCATTTGCTACGATCCTGACATACCTACCTCTTTCACTTCTTTAACCTTTGTCTGAAGTCAGTTGGTAGATTTAGCTTATATATATGTCCTGCCAGCGACAACCCTAGCTGGACATGGCACCGTACGCTTCCTTGTTACTGAGATATCATAAATCCGGTGAGAACTAGTTTAAATAGTTATTTGGCACCATGCCTCGTGAGTCGTGACTCAGACGTTACCTAGAGTGTGACATTAGTTTAGACTTTGTACGTCTGCGGTACATGCAGTTATTGAATACGTCACGAGTTACGCGAACTCGTCACTTTAACGCTTCAAAAAAATGCGCATTTATTTTCATTCACCTTTTCCTCATATCTACGTAGTTTGTTGTTGGGGAAAATACAAATTTATGTGTTTTATGTTAATATTTTTGTCATGAGATATTATTTTATTTTATTTTATTCTGGATAACAAACAAACAAACATTACTACAACATAGATACATATTTAAAAAATAACAGTCATATAGTCAGTGACGTTATCCAAAGATACCGCTTATATATACATTCAAAACAAGATAACATGCAAACTCCAAAAAATATAGAAAGAAAAAAAAAGTTAAACAAAATACATATTTAGAATGTTACAGATATTTTTCTTAAAAATATATAAAGAATTTGAGAATATGTCCACCTCGCAAAACTGCTGGTTGTATCGTTCCACCATTATCCTCTTTTTTAGATTTAAAAATTTTCGATATAAAAAAACAAAATAAAATATACCTAGTGTTTCTTTCTACGTGGCGGTAGAGTGGGAAAGACGTCAGTTCACAACTGAAAAGTCGCGGGTTCGATCCACACGTCCGACCATGTACAAATTATTTTTATAATAAATGAGGAAGACTTTTTCTCTTCCACTGGGTAACCTGGGGCCGGCAATTGATCCCGGGAGTTGTAAGACAAACCCGTGAAGAAAAACTCTTATCGCCCGGCTTCGCTGAAATACGTGAAATTACGAAGGATTTTCCGGATAAAAAGTAGCCTATGCACTATCCGGCCGTCCAACTGATCCTTTGTTAACGTTAACAATCAAACACATTTGAACTTATATTTGACATTCTTTTGATCATGGACATGATATTGAGAGTGCAAGACAGTCATATTAGGATTGTGGAATATAAATGTGTACCAATTAGTGGTAAACAAATAATTACCTAATTTTCAAAGTTGACATACACTTTCCAATGTTTATCTCATAATTACCATTATGTAGGTACTAAAGTGTGCCGATAGCTAAGATCATTGACATCCAACCTTATGTGATAAATTCAAGTAAATAGTTGATAATTTTGAAATATCATATCAAATATGTAGGTATAGAAGAATTTTGCCTACAATGCCAGTGAGTTAGGATTTTTTATAAGAATAGAGTTCGCATTAACTTTATTCCAATACCAAAACTACATATAAAAAAATATATTGATTTTAAGGATATGACAAATCTTTTTATTGTTTAGAAAATACGATTATGATTATAAAAAATAATGGTATCATTACAAAAATTAACACGAATATATATATTTTTTTAAATTATTTCTATAAGTTTTTTTTTATTTGCGTTTTAAACAAAAAATGTCGCTTACGTTGAATTCAATATGACTCACTGTTTCTATCCTGCTTGCGTACGCGCGATTCTACATAAATACGTTCTGCTTGCTCAGAACTCATTTTCCCATCGACCACTTCCGTGGAATGTCGTCCAAAGTACATTGACAGTCAAATAAGTATCCTATCAGCCGCGACGACGTCGTAGGGGCGCGCCTACGTGAACTTGTACGGTTCGACCCAAACAAGCCCCGTTTGTTATCAGCTGTTGCCTTGTACCACGATTCTATTGAGTTTTGCTGTCGTTTTTATTATCGTTAAGTTTACCGGCCCCAGGGTACCCAGTGAAACACAAGCTTTCTAACTGGCTTTCCGTCCCAAATTCGCCCGTGTAATTTTGCTACTTCTTCTAATCCATAATAATTTTTTTTCTACAAAATCTTTATATTATTATATCGAAATTAAACATAAAACATGAAATTCATGGAGCATCGGATAAAACAAAATATTGGTACAGACAGACAGACCAAAAATCTAAAAACCGTAATTTAATATTCTATTCAGATATTTGTATTAATTTTAAAGTCACAGACAAACACTTCAATCTACTCTCCCTTAATACTGTGTCAAAGTTATACTTACGCCATTTCGAAGATTATTTTTCCCTCTAATGACGAAAAATAAACAAATTACAGTTAAATGTTTCTTTTAAAATTAGACTAATTTATTTTGTAAAAGACGCTATCGATTGGAGATCAGTTGAACTATGACAACAACGCCACTAAAGGTGCGAAGTATTCGCACAGGTCATCTAGTTTTATTGGAAATTAGTACAGTTTGTTGGATTATGTACTTACAATTTTTTTTTATTTCAAAACCTAATACTTAGATATTGATCAACAATTTGCTATTCGAGGACTCACTTTGGAAACGTAATTGCAATAATGCTAAAACGAGACAATTTTAAACCTACCTGAGCTACTAGAACTGACTTACAATACAATTCATCATTGTTAAATATTTGAGACGATTTATTGCAAATATAAATAGCTATTATGATCGCTGAAAATGTTATGGAAACACATTGTACCATTGCGAAGTCTGATTTGGCGATAGACATCCAGACGGACATACTAAACATTTAAATTGTTATCTCTTAAATAACATAATCATCCCTCATAGATATTGAAAATAAAATCGGAGATCCAGGGTTCGATTCCCACTCCAATTTTCTTTGGCAATGTGGGTAACTTACTGAATGTGGACATTGTTCCTCGTGCCTGGCCTCAACACAAGTCATTAAATTCATGATTGTGCATTGGTACGAAAGGTAATGTGGAACGAACGATGCAAATTTGTACCCCATTTACATTTTAGAGAGGTCGAATTGAATTTCAGAATCCTGTGGTTTTAGGGGGCGTTGAGTGAGTGTATTACAAAATGTTTCTTTCTACGGTTAACTGGGAACCGTGTTACCGGTGCCATGATACCTAGCGGATGACACATGTTCCTCATTTAGCCGATGGATTATTTAAATCTTAACTTATGTATTTATTTTTTGTTGAAAATACGAATACTGCTCTATATATGATAGTTATAAACCAATCAATATTCCCAATTAGTACATTAATTGGTATTTTTTGAATAATAGATAACATTAGTGTTGAAATTGGAAATGTACAATTAAATAAACATTAGTCATTGTTTAGTCTATGTGGTAAACAGGCTCGATTTATTATTATTGAAATTACTAATATGCTATGGACTATGTTTGGAAAGAGAACCTTGGCTAATCTCATGGCTAAAACATAACAATATGTCACTTTAAAAATTACAAATAAAAAAAGGATTATTTATTGAAGAACTAGCTTTCTGCGCCGGCAGAATCCCATAGAAAAACCACTTTCAGTTTTTTCCAGTTTTACAAATTTTCTGGGCAACTTTATCAATTTTTATTTCCCTAAAAACCTTATTCAGACTATTACGAACATTTAAAAAATAGCCAAATCGGTCCAGCTGTTCAAGTGATACGCTTATCAACGAACCAATCAATCATAAGTAGCAAATTTTTTTATGATTTATACAGTGTCAACACCTACGATGATTGGTTTTCCGCACATGTAACAACTATGATGACAATCCTACATTTAGACAACTACATTCAAAATTGCTCGAAGGCTTAGAACCTATCCAAAAATTGTAGTAATTTGACCAAACGGGAGAATTTTCCAAATAGCTTCGTGTGTGACTATGTGTTCGTTATCGTATGATTACGTAGTAGGCGGATATTCGGTGGTAGTTGGTTTATACTGCTCCGTCACAGTGGACTTTACATATAATGCTTCGTCACAAAACGTTTTCAGTTTTTACTTTAGTACTGCTATTGTCTGCGTCGAGCGCGGACGTCTTCGCGTAATCTCAAACTAACATTATAATTGTTAAGTTAAAGATCTGTTGTTTACTAGTTTTTATTAGAGTGACTGTGATTTAATTTTTTGCTTTAATTTTTATTTTCAAATTATGTCTCTTGAATTAGAAGAGATCGCCGTAGTGACTGAGGATGTGTTTGAAGATTTTCTATTTGTCTTCAGAAGATGTTTAACAAAGGTATCTATTTTTTTTTCTAAATAAATAAATGTAATTAGTACTTTCTTTCACTATACTTTCAATGTAATTTTGCAATTTAAAGACATTCACTTAATTTTCAAACCTTGAGCGTCACACTCAATTGAATCCACGTGCTCAACATTTTGGCCATCAATCAAATATTCAAAATCGTGCAACAGTCTTCAGTAATGACAGCGTTTCTTATGCAATTATGTCTTACATTCGTTACTTTGTAAAACATTGGATATTCATTTATGTTTGGAAATTCACAATTACTTAGTCAAAGTGGACTGTATGTCAGAGATCATTGCGAAGGGCGCGTTGAAGGGTGGAATAAACAAACAAATGCTCCCACTGCCTTCGTTCAAGTTGCTGAATTCGACGAAATGTCTTTATCACTGATGAGTTTAGACGTATATTTAAATTGCTATCGTGAACTAAGTACCTACCTACCACGCGGTAATCGTTGTTGCTATGTCCCAAATAACTGTCGTCTACTTTTAAATACTATACAGTAAACAATAACAAAATTTTACCTGATCGTATTGTTTGTGTACAAAAGATTAACCGTTACTAAGAGTCTATTGCTTTGCCTTTCCTATTTTTATGAGTTACCATTTCCATAGCAAATTGTTTTTATTATTATCCTAAGTAATTTATAAGTAATAAAATTAAATTTAATTATTTTTTTAATTAAGTAATAACAATACAAAGTTTTATAACCGACAACTAAATTCGCACTCTCTCTCTATATTTTAAGAAGCACTTTCTCCTTTTGATTTTACGTCACACATTCCAAATAATCTACTAACTCACAAACTCTACTAACAAAAATTTCTTGTTTAATATTGCTAGCGTAATTATGTTCATTACTTTGATGATGGAGTAGTTATAAGTTTCAAAGAACTATGGTATCACTTCTAGTCAGGTAGTATTTCAACGATTATACCTGAAGTATGCCATAAAGATTGCAAAATGACAGCCAATCCAAATTATAACTAAAGACTGCCCACGGCTTTAACTTTTTGGTATCCAGAATCCAGAGTCATTTCTGGTTTTCTAAAGATATCGAGATGAAAGTTTCCAATCAAAATTCATTCAGCTGTCTCAAAGCATATTCTTTTGGATAAACACATTTTGAAATCACAGACAGACACTTCAATACTATTTATATATACCTAATTATCTACTTTAAACGCGAGGGCACCTAAATGGCAATATTATGTTCATGCTTTATTTCTCTTCGGGATAGCCAGAGATATGTTTATTGGCAATATAGTTCATAACTTTCTTATCATCTGAGTGAGTGATACTGACAAGTATATTTTAGGAGCTTGCTGACTTCATAGTTCTAAGAAATGTCGTGAATTATTTTATTATAATAATATATTACGTATTACTGTATACTATTCATAGCGGCTGTGCGAATTCTAGTTGGCTGAAATCTTGGAAAAAAATTACAATCTGTGTGATTGACATACCTAAGTTACTTTTTATCCCGAAAATTAATTCCAAAATTTCCACCGGCGAACCCTGGGCTGAAAGCTAGTCTCCATATAAAGTGAGATCCGTTGGGACATCGCCTGGCTGTATTTATTCGGATTGGTTTACAAGTTTTTACGTGATGATCATATACACCTTCACGGCCTCTATACCTTGCGGTATGGACACAGACACCATTACTTTTTACCAGCTGACATAAATATCTATTATTTTAAGAAGTGCGGACGCCGGCTTTACTTGCCTTGCTTTTATTATTTTTTTTTATTATTATTTACATTATTTACGGTATTCCCCGGATTTGTTTCCTAATGGACATATAATATACGATTATCCGAAAAAATACCTACATTGCAAAAAAAACATCTTCAAATTTCTTTCTTCACGGCTTCCTTACAGCTCAAGGGTACCCAGCGGAAAACCAAGTCTCCTTCGTTTAGCCGATAGTATTTGAGAGGCTATACCTAACGAGTGGCCAGTTCTGTTGAGGTATATTTAGATGGAAAAGGCTCTAAGTGTGGTTTGTCGGATTATGTATAGGTACCGGGACGGTTCTTGAGCGCTCGATGAAAGTAGGGGAATGTTTGCGCATATATAATTCGAGTGCAATATAACTTGTAAATTTATTATAATTGATTTATTTGTGTTTGTTTTTACGATTGATTTTTACTGCTGGTAAAATTAAAATTAATACCTCATACCGTCAAGCAGACCCAAAAATAGTGATCTGCGCATCTAACGACCACCCGGTACCTATACATAAGTTTTAACTGCATAACTGCCAAGTTAATACCAGACATCTTAACCACTCGGCCATTGACACAACTAGCTTTTTATAAATAAACTTTAGCACAGGCTTCGCTCATGTACATTTTATATTTAGTCGTGAAGAAACAAAAATTCACAAATTAAACATAGTCTAAGTCCATCTAGATTCTTAGCTTTAACAGTGAAATGTTTTTCAAATTGGTCAAGTAGTTTTTGAGAACTCATCTTTCATAGATTTTCCTATCAAATGTTCAAATACTTTTTATCAGCGTGGGTATGCAATATTAATGAAAGTTAAAGCTAATAATTACTTGTGTTTGATGACATACATAAACTTGTTTGTTTATTTTGAATTTGTAAATTACACTTTGAATAGACCGGTAATATTTATTAAAATAAATTGTTTTTGACGTGACAACGTCTTATAATTCTATGAAGCCGGCTGCACGCACGAAAAAACATGACTCATGCGGCGTTACCTCGCTCTGAGGCGTTCCATTTAAGGCTAGAAGTGCAAGCGAGAGCGCGGAACGAGCGACAAAGAGGCACAATCGCAATCCGCGTTCGGCAGCGTTCGACATCTGTCTCTCTCCTACTTGAGTGAGCGATGCGTCCGCGTGGACAGCTTTCTTATGACGTTGTCACGTTCAACTATCGTCAGTAAACCGACTTTACAGACAACCGATTTTTTTAATTTACTAGAAGTCTTACCAACAGGTCAAATATAGGTATGTACACTAGCTGTGCCTTTAGGTTGCACCAGTGTTAATGTTACTGTTCCACTCCTTTGGGCTATACAAAGCAAAAATAATTATTCTTCAACCCGTATTCACCTTCTGTTGGTGTAAGTCTCCTCTTATGCACGCCATTCCTTCTGCGTCCAGTTTCTTCTTACCACTTTGGCTATATCATCTGATCTGGCGTTCCTTCGGCCTCCAGCCCACAATCTTTCAGCTCCATCTGCCATCGGTTCTGCGAATCACGTGACCCGCCCACCTCCATTTTCTCCGCCAAATGGTTAGCACCGCGAGTACCGCGACATCTATTGACTCGAAGAAAGGCCAGACGGATCTCCACCAATGGCCAGCCAAGGAATGCCCGACTCGAGAATGTGCAACCCATCAATTTGCTCGGCATCCTAGTGTTGGACATTCCGGAATGAGAGTTACAATCTCAAAATAATTTCTGTTTCAACCAAATCGGTCCGGTCGTTACGATGGGACTGAGTTGGGATCTCATTCATAATAGCAACAATAATTTTATAAGGACCAGCAGTTGCCATGTGACTTCAAGTATGTGTTGTATTGAGAATACAACGTTTCCACCCTATTTTACCTCCTTAGGGTAGGAGCTTATCCCAAGGGGGGTAGGCAGAGACAATCGAATGCCATTGGTTACGATCCTGACATACCTCTTTCGCTTCTTTTATATTCATCATACCTTTCATACATGCTCGGCGATTGTGTGTTCTTTTAATATTTCCATCGATCAATACATTTTATATGTTCAATAAAAGTACACCTAGGTCGTCCTCTGCCAGCATTTCCTATCACTTCAGCCATATACACCTTTTTAGTCAATCATTCATCATTCTTTCAAAGTGTCCAAACCAGCGTAAACTAATTTTCTTCATTTTAGTCACAACATCATCTTTCACTCTGAATTCTTCTCAAATGATATCGTTCCGGATGCGGTCAATACGCTTTATATCACACATTCTACTACCGCATTTCCACTGCATTTATCTTACTTTCATGCTTCTTATTCCAGACCCAAGTCTCGCTTCCATAAGTAAGTGATGGAACTAAAACAGCATTAGATATGTAATTTTTCAATATATTAATAATCCGTTCCGGCTTTGCACTTGTAGAGATTGCTGTATGCATCTGCATGGTTGCGAGAGAACCTTGTGTTCAATTAAAGTCCCTACATCGATTCTTGTCTCAATTTAATAGTCCTTCTGAATGACATGATGATATATAGTAAACTGGGTGTACCGAACGCGCGCGTTACTTTTGATACGTCCGGTACATTTGGGTCAGGGTTAAAACAACCCTGCCGAGGGTGTACCTACGAGGTAGATACACCTGCTTGGCTACAATCAGAGACACGCCGATTCACCCAAATCAACCAATAGTACAAAGTGCCACTTACTTGAGCGTTCTTGGCTTCTGTGCAGACTACCGGCGCCGGGTCTCTTTGCTCGTATCCCTGATTGTGGTGTTTATACTGTGTGGCCGATCTTTCGCCTCCTTTGGTGATCCACACAATACACTATCTAATTTACAAGTTATTTATTTAAGATATCTTGCGCGAGCAAGCCGCTGTTGTTGACAAGGAGTCATTCGATCTCTCGCTCGTTCAGTGAACCTTGACCGCGACCGATTAGAATGAATGAACATGTCTCAAATGGCGGGAAGTTTCAACCGAGTCGAACGCATCAAAATGAAAACTATACACTGGGTATAATTTAGGTCAGGAGAATAATGTCTAGACTAAATATAATTATAATTATTACATGTTTGCTGAAGTGTAGATATAAAGTATTTTCCCGTTAATCAGCTATATCAACTCGCTTTCCAAAAAATCCCTTTTTTCCTTCACGGTTTTCTTTACAGCTCCCGAAACCGTGTTAAGGTCCCAGGGTACCCAGCTGAAGACCAAGTGTTCCTCTTTTAGCCGATGGTTTTGCATACGTACATACAAAACATCCCATAGCTCTGTTTTGACGTCTAAGTTTGATTGTGATATCCTAGGTTCGAATGGGCCTGCTTATTTTGTTTTGTTGACTTCAGTTGGAAGTTGGACTTGCCACCTACGTATACAGTGGAGTGAATTAAACTGTTTCCCAGAAACCAATTTATCTATACTAGTAAAATTTGATATTTTTGTTTGTAATGAATAAACTCAAAAACTACTGAACCGATTCAAAAAAGGTACGACATCCCTGAGTGATATGTCTATAGCTATATGAATATATGGACGGGCGGAACCGGGGGCGAATAGTCTATTTTATATATGTGTGATCCTTCTATCTACGTCACAGGATGAGACTCTAACAATCCAGGTCAAGTTACGTCAAGGCGACAACACTTAGATTAAATCGTACTCCGGCTCTCTACTCAAACACAAACACAAAATACACATTTATCCGTTGCTATGTTTTGATGTGATTTGAGTTCTTCATTTATATGAACTAGCGACCGCGTAGAATCTATTGCGCACAGATTTGGGATAAGTTCATATACTCGTATTGTGTAAATCGGCCTTAAATCTCGAAACCAACCAAAGAAATGTCACGATTTTTTCAAACGACAACACTTGCATAGACAATTGATTCGCTCTCTTTTGGCTCGAAATTCGAACTTGCGATTTTATTTTGCTTACTATACAAAAATTACACATCTAATATCAATTTTTCTTAAGTTTTTTGCGATTCCCGAGATCAAGGAATCGAATTACATACAAATGAGAAGGAGTACGCCGTTTGGGGGAAACGTGTCAAGAAAGTTTTGTAGAGCGACATCCCGCTCTCTTTCGTTTTTTTATCTCGTTCTTATTTTTCGATTTTATTCATTTAAACGTCAAAGTTTTTCAACCATTTCTTGGAAAATTTATTTCTAATATATTCTGTAATTATAGATTGCGTCATAACGTAGATACCTAATATTTAATTTAGTTTAGAATATTTAAATTAATTTGTTACAACACTAGCAATTCGCTCCGATTTTGTTCGGGGTTATTAAAATATGAATAAGGTTCTTCTTATATTCAACTTAAAATAATTCGCTGCCCACCCTTCTATTCAACTTGTCGTAATAGTAGGTATTTTTATTATCAGTAGATATTATAATTGCTACGATTGAATTTAATTGAATCAAGAGTAAGGTTTAAGAGTATTAAATATGGACCTATCATGTTTAGGAGCTGAGCATTAACAGTATTAGTGTTACAAGCCGGGGATATTTATACTTACTTCATAGAGCGTAAGTACTTTTTTCTTACGCTCTATGACTTATTTAATTAAAATTACGTATTGTATTTAAATCGTTGTATACCCGTGCGAAGCCTGGGGCGGGTCGCTAATAGTCTATAAACATTACAAAATCGGTTCAGTAATTTGCAATATGAGAGCATGTATTCAAATTACAGACGATACTCGATATATATAGACAATATGATATGACACTTGTTACTAAGCAATTAAATACATCAATCGAACAATGGAATGTTTGTTTAGTTGCACAAGAGGTCTGTTGCTACTCGACATCAGGCAACCGCACAGTCACACCTGATATACAATTTAAAATATTATGTATTTAGAATTATAGAACTGAACTAGCCACCCGCCCCGGGTTTGCTTCAGTTCGCTGTATAAAAAATTCTTTGCACTGGAGAGTTTGCTCTCAGATTTATGACGCTATATAATAATGTATCAGATATTGATGATCAGATGATTTTAGATATGGATACCATTATAAAATATCAATTTTTTGCATAGTTTAAGTTGTGGCGTCAATTTACTTTCCATTGTCAATATGCAGTACTTCCTAGATATTTCCTAGATCGCGTCATAAAACGCCTGTGTATTGAAATGTTAAAACAACCTTGTATTGTTTTTCTGTTTAAGTTGCAAATACTTCTACAGTTATTTGACTGACCTATTCTTCTTCCAGTCACATCTGTTCTATATATATTTTCATTTCATTTCAAAGTAACACACCTATGTAAAAAACCTTAAAATTAAATAAAACTAAATAAACCTTGTCCGCGTGGAATCGTGGCAAAAATAGCTAGGAAAGAGCTGGAGGAGATGATCAGTCGTGGGGACATTTCATTTATACATTTTTTGCCATTGGAACCCCACGGACCTAGAGTTTCAACACCAAACAGCACAAATTTGTAGTTTTCTATTATTGAACTATAATTTTGCGACATCTGTTAGACTCTGCGATTTTCGCAGCTGTTCTAGGTATATATGTAATAACATTTCGTAAGTTCCCTTTGTCATCCATCAATTCCTTAATCTACTACACTTTTATCATATTTTGTTATAATTGACATATTTGTATATTTACGCAAGTTTACATACAAACAATATGTGTTTACTTTCTTTTCGGACATTAATTATATTTGTCTTTCTTATGACGTTAACTAGAATGTGTCTTTGCTTACAACACATGTGATATGTCCATTAAAGTTGTGATGCTTTTCCATTGTTTACTTTCTTTGTATGTTACACAGCTGACATACAGACAGCAATATTTTTAGCTTATCTTAATATATGTGGCCCTAACCGTAGCCCTAACCCCAAACTAGAGAAAAACCCCCTTTTTAATATTATTGATTCGAAAAACAGGCATAATAACTGTTTTGACTTTGCCAAAAATGATCAGCAATAAAAAATCTAATTAAGAAATGAGCTTGCTTCTTCTCTGTGTGTGAGCCCGCCTCAGAGAGGAGCCCGCGCTCGATTCCTTCTTGTAAAAATAAAAATTTAAAAATATAGTATTTAATCTCTTTGTTTTTTAATATTTATTATTTTTCTATCTTTAGTAATTTCCGTCTTTTTCAAATAAGTAAATCGAAAATGAATGGATAGAAAAAAATCATAGTAGCAGATATTAAATTATATTTATTTGAATAGATTTATTGTGCAACATTGAAATAGGCTTCGTGAATGCTGTGTCATTAGGAGTTGACGAGTCGCGCCATTGACCTCATTACCTACTAAAGTGTGATACCAATTTATTGATTTAAGGTCACATGACTAAATACACCAACCAACTTTTAAAGTACAACAGATCGTTTTGTGAATCGGAACGTTTTTAGCTTTACAATGTATTTTAATATCTATAGATCATCACGCCGTTTATCCCAAGAGGGGTAGGCAGAGACAATCGAATGACATTTGCTACGATCCTGACATACCTCTTTCACTTCTTTTATACTCATAATACATTTCCATACATGTTCGGCGATTAAATTATAAATATTATTATTTACTACTTTGGGTCGTTGCGTGATGTTATACAGCCTATTCCAGAGATTAGCGCGTTCAAACTTCTTTAGTATAGATAGATAAGAAAGAAGTCCCTTATCGCACGTTACACTACAGACACTTGACGAATGAGAGCTAGGCCGAAAAAAGTGTAAGACTTTGACCGTCACGACACTTTTGCTATAGTACGTACATCCAAGTTACATTGCTGCTGCTGCAGTAAAGACAGTACATAATGCGTCCTACTTTAGTTACCACAAACCAATCATTACTAAGATTGAATGTACTTATTAACATTAAATTTTTATAATAATGAATGAGAAAATATTTATTTTTCATTTAATTACTCTCAATCGTTGTTAATTTATTTACATTTGTTTGTTATTTAATACATTATATATAGCGAAAGGAACTTCGATCAAACCGGGTGTCCCACGACACCTCTCGTTTTTGATCAATTTGTCTGAGTGCACAATACATCCCCTGATAGAGAGTGGACCTCAGCCCATACACCTGTTATCATATTATCAGTCAGTAATCAAGTTGTTATCTACTTGTGGAGATAAGGTCTAGACCGCTAGTAATAAGTGGTTTTCCATTTTACGTATTTTGTTGTCACTTTCAATTATCTAGTAGATTGTGATTATATTCTCTTTGCTAAGGGAGGAAAGTGAACGATTACCAACGAATGTGTAGCCTTTAATCACACTAGTTGGGAATCGCACATAGTACTACAACATACCTATGAGGAAAATAAAAGAAATTATAAATTCACTTATAACAGTTCAGTTTCAATTTTAACAGAGTAACACGCGCGCCATTTTCACCTTTTAGAACATAATCAACAGAAAAAGGTACCTTCTGATGTCATTTTAAAAATATCACGTTACTTTCTCCCCGCTCACCACGTTAGAAATTTATTTTCATATCAATTTTCTTCCCGCATATTTGTATTGAAATAAATAATCGCCATCTTTTCGGTAGATACAAGTGTGCGAATTTGGCAGTTGTAATATTAGTATAACAATTTTTTTTAATAGGATGTGCTCTTTATCTGATTCACATATTAATATAATGACCTTAAATCTAATCTAAACATTCAAAGTAACTAAATAAACCAGGTCCGCGTCGAATAGTGGCGCACAGGTTGCATTTCCCCGCTGAATCGCGGTGCTGATTCGTTGAGCGAGGAAGGAGCCAGCCCTCTTGTCACCAGAAGAAATTATCAGTCAAGGGGATATATCTTTAATAAACAATTAAATTACAGCAAGTTGTTACAAGAATTTTCAGAAGTATTGTAATGTAATGGAAATTTACAAAAGACATAGCGACGAAATAAGAACATTGTAAAATTCATATTCGTATAATCAAACACTTAGGTTTCCGCCCTCTGTCTTCGCCTGTGGACATTCTTGAAATGCGAACAAATAACAATTCTTAATTTGTAGTTACTAATATCGATAGTATAATGGAACGCTACCTTTATTTTTAACTAGCTTTCCGCCCCCGGCTTCGCCCGTGGATATTTTCGAACAAAATAAAATATACCCTATGACACTCACAAATAATGTGGCTTTCTATTGGTAAAAGAATTTTCAAAATCGGTTCAGTAGATCCAGAGTTTACCCCCTACAACCTCTCAAACTTTCATAAATCAGTCTATGTCCATCTGGTCTTCAATAATTTCTAGGTTACTTCTTACAAACAAACAAAGTTACATCCTCTCATTTTATAATATTTTACAAAAGGTCGCGTCTTGTTCGTATTGTTCGTTCACATAAGGTTTCCTTTAATATTATGGTTTCACAAGTAATCGTTGTTCTGATTTTTTTATATTCATTACTCTAACAAACTGGTTCATTCTAGTACTATCTAAATTTGAATACAACATGAGAACAACCTCTATTTTATCGCGATAGGTCCTTTTTTTAAATACACTGAAAGATTTGTTCACATCGGCGCTGTAGCTTTCGAAACTTGCTCTTTATAATATTAGTATGCTTATGGTGTCAAAAAGTTACCTAAGTGATCTATCAATCATGGATGATAAGTGCAAAACCAATACATAAAATAAACAAATCGATACATATTTGTATTATCCTACACTCCATTGCATACTGTTATTCTGTGGTTACGGCTAGAGTGGGAGGATTGTTTATCGGGCAGCTGCCGCGCCCATTTCCATACAAACGGAGGAAACGTTTTACTATCCCTACATTTTATCAAAAACGAAATTTTAGTATTTTATTTATAATAGCAAATTTTTAATTTGATCGAGTGAGCAGAGGCCCAGTATTTTTATTTTTCTTGCCACAGATTAAGATTTTTCTTTTAGAAACGTAAAAAACTGTTTACATTCCATTAAAAATCAAAAATCATCTTTCTCATTTCATTATTTCAAAGAAATTCATACATATATTTAATCTGTTTTGCATTATTTAGTACCAGATTTCCTGAAGACTGCTAAAGTCGTATTTTAAATTAAATATAGAGTACAGTTTCGCAGTATTTTATTTCAGGATTTTAATAAGATATTTTAGGTTTAAAATAATATTTAAAACTATATTATAACTTGACATCTGACTTGCGTGTCATTTAAAATTTACAGCTGCTAAATTGTGACGTAAATGACAAATTTTCTCAGTGTTTATTAATTTATTATGTTTAAAAGGGTTTAAGATTCGACTTGCCTAATGTATGAATGTCGTCAATATAAATATATTCTGCTACGTTTATATGGAAAGAAGAAAATGCATTGGACATACTACTTGGCTGCTTTAGCGTTTGTTATTGATTGGGATGTCAAATTACTGTCCCATTTCCAGAATTTCGCGGTAAAATTTATATATATAACCCTAAAATTTAACATTTAATTACTTTCAAATATTCTAAACTTCCCCTACTTCATCAAAATTCAGTGCCTATTGATAGTAAACTTTACTGATTTGATAAATTAATTACTATTTACAATTATAACCTCATTTTTGAACCTATAAATGAACAATTATTTGAAATTGCATCAAACTCTGCAATTACAATGATTGTGTTTGAGTATAAACTCACTGAAATCGTCGTAAAATATTTGATTGACGAATTTCACAGCTTGTTCTATTTACAATCGTTTAGAGATAGACAGAGATTAAGGATAATGTTAATTATTTTTAGGACATACGATTATATTGTTTATTTAAAAAGTGTTACTGTTCACAACAGGCAGATCGCATGTTCCTGGACTTTTCTAAATGGTTTGATAAATGGGAGAGAAGGAAAAAACATGTCGAAGAAAGAATTGAAAAAGTAACGTAGTATATTTTAAAGTAGTTTCATGAGTCATTACTGTAAGTTGTGGTGTTGTATCGATTGGTATTAGGTATAACATTTTTGTCCCCATTATTTACTTTGCTTCTCAGCTCCTATAATTAATATAGTCATTTTTAATACATGTGAACCTTCTCCGTGAATTAATATATCTAATTGTACATACGGTAATAAAATCCGTTTAGTAGTTACGACGAAAATCGCGCACAGCCGCTTTATTTAAGAATATTTGCCAAATAGATAGATAAAACATTTACTCCTGTTTCCCATAGGGGTAGACAGAGAGGATGGATCGTCACATCCCTCGATTCCTATGTACTTGTCTTACATTTTTTTTTTAGTACGGCGGGGTTATTATTTTATTTTGATCATCATTTCATCACACAACATCATTCACTCCACACCTTTCTCTAATATCATGCTTCGTCAGTCTATATTCAATATTTAAGTTCCTGTTAGGTACGCTGCGTTTATAAATACCTACTATTAAATTAAACTATCTTTTGCCTGCGGTTCTACCCGCGTGGAAATAGAACAAAGGAACAAAATTGCGCCTGAGAAATAAAAAAACAGCTAAGTTTTTTGAGCTTACTGAATCCTAAACACTAAAACATATAATCTCCTGTTTGTCCTGTTTTCTGGGATAAAAAGTAGCCTAATGTCAAAGTCACGTGTTTGGTAACTCTAGCTAAAGGAAAAATCCAGACCCGGCTTGTCACGGGTATAATATGGGTTTAAAACAATTTGAATACCTACATAAATACGCTTATAACTACTTATCTATTAGAGATACATATATGCTACAGTGGACTTTTCTGTAAATCATTTTATTCTACACATTTTTTTCCATACATCATTTTGTTACATCTCTGACGGATTAGACAACATACGCCATAAAAACTCGCTGGGCTTAAATTTTCCCCGACTTAATTCAGTTATACTGTTTATGCTCAGCTCCTAAACATGATAGGTCCATGTTAAATACTAGTAAACCTTCCCGGTGAATTAACCAATGTAATAGGTTGAAACAGCAACAAAATCCGTCCAGTAGTTTTTGCGTAAAAAGGTCACAAACAGACTTTGTTTTATAATATGTAGTAATGTAACCCTTGGAGATATCAGAATGATGCAAAAAGCAGATTCTAAGCCTAAGTTTCCACTATGATCCCTGAAGGTTTCAAGCAGTTTCAGAGCCTGGATAAACATTGGGACAGACAGACAGACAGACAGACAAAAAATTTGAAAACTGAAATTTTATTTATATTTGTATAGATTAGAGATTAGACCATGGACGTAAAAAAGTAGAGGACGGGTCGCCGCTAAGACAAGTGAAGCACCAAGTGTGCTACCGATTTTATTTATCTCTAATAAATCTTTAAATTGTAGAATAAGTGGTAAATTACTAACTTACCTATGAAATGTGATTCCTTGAGATTTTTTTATGTGTAATGGAGTTGTTTTTGCATAATTTTACTACACAAGACGGCATTGTTTTTTATTTTCTTAATGGCGGCTGATCAGCATAACCGAATGAGAATGTGTGCGTGAGGCTCGTATTTACAATGAAACTGGCATAACTTGGTTGCTTCACTTTTGTCTTAGCGGCGATCCGTTCTCTCCTTTTTTACGTCCATGGATTAGACATGTGACTTAGTTTGTCTATTCATCTCATAATCAGTTGCCTCCAGATGGGAATCACGTGTTTGTAAAAATGTATTTTGTAATTTTCAATCAATACAGATTCCTTGTAGGGTAATAAGTCTATTGACACGGCAACCGTTGAAGAGAACACTTCGTATTTAATGTATGTATTATATATATGTATATTTAATCTGTTGTAACAAAATAGCTTTCGAAATTTCACTATGCGCGCGCACGATGCAAGTTTATTTTATTTGCGTGCTAAATAAACTTATTTGTATTATGCCAAAAAAGTATAACTTCTAACGCGCGTACCCTACACACACCCATTTTTTTTAATTTAATAACAATCCCTGAATCGGTCGTTTTTCTTTGGCTTTTGTTGTAAATATTGCTACGAAACCATAACATAAAAAAATTTTTAAAAAAAAACATAGTGGTACTTTTTAATGGTTGGTTCAGCAGTTCCAGAGATTACTCCCTACATCTAATTTATTTAAGACAACTTTAGTAGATACGTGATTGTATAAAATGTACTACAAAATAGCAAGTTACAGATAATTTATTTTTAAATTGTGTGAAATTATATAGCACCTCATATGGAGATATTTGTAGTTTTTTAAATGTATTACGGGAATTCTGACTTAGATGAAAATAAATATGATTATTTTGCCCACTTGAGCTAATAGTGTTTATGTCAAACTTGCGAGATAATGCAATCCGAGACTGTCGACAGAAGTGATAACTTAAAACTATGAATATAACAATCTATATTATAACAATCTATTGAAGAAAATTTCAATTAAAAAAAATCTCGGTCCGGACCGAGAATTGGCCGGCCAACAATGCGCACCCAAAAATTCCCGAATTCCTGCTCGGAGCTTCTCGGGTCGAGCATACCGGGCCCGGCAATCCATGGTCGGCATTTGTGCCGAGAGCATGTCGTGGTGCGAACCCATAATATTTTCCCCTACCAAAAATCGCTCAACGCGCCTAAAGAAATTTTCGCTTCAAATATCTACGTATTATATAGTACATATAGTAATTCTAACTAATATTATAAATACGAATGTGTCCGTCTTTTCAACCTATTACTTTGGTTAATTCACCGGGAAGGTTTACTAGTATTTAACATGGACCTATCATGTTTAGGAGCTGAGCATAAACAGTATTAACTGAATTAAGACGGGGAAAAAGTTTTTATGCCCAGCGAGTTTTTATGGCGTATGTTGTCTAATCCGTCTTTTACGTCAACACGGAGCAACGCGCAACGGATCGACGTGATTATTTTCACAAAGATAGCTACATACTTTTTATCCTGGGAAATTATCTCATTTCCCGGAAAATGTGTATAATAATTTAGTCCCATCGATGTAAGGTTTCTTGTTCGTAGCAGTTATTTTAAAGATATTTTTCCTTAATTGCAGTACTTGGACATCGGTGAGGATATGAATGTGCCCGATGACTTTACACAATCTGAACTACAAACCGGGAAGTGGTGGCGTCACTTACTAGCTGGAGGGATAGCGGGAGCCGTTAGTCGCTCTTGTACTGCGCCGCTCGATAGACTCAAAGTGTTTTTACAGGCAAGTATTCGCTATTTACACGGCCATATACCTTGAGGTGTGGTCAGATACACAGCTGTAACATGAATACATTATTCTGTACATATAAACAGAATAGGTAGCAAGGTGCGTCGGTGGCCGAGTGGTTAAGACGTCTGGTATTTTCTAGGCAGACCCCGGGTTCGATTTTTTTATTGAAAACTTATGTACATAATCCGACATTATTGTCATTAGACAAGAATGCGGAGTGGAAAATGATGTGACTAAAATGAAGAAATGTAGTTTACGCTGGTTTAGACACGTTGAAAGAATGAAGGATGAAAGATTGACTAAAAAGGTTTATATAGCCGAACTGAAAGGAAATGCTGGCAGAGGACGACCTAGGTGTACTTTTATTGAACATATAAATAATATATTGATCGCTGGAAATATTAAAAGTACACACAGTCGACGAGCATGTATGAAAGGTATGATGAATATAAAAGAAGCGAAAGAGATATGTCAGGATCGTAACAAATCGCATTCGATTGTCTCTGCCTACCTTACATAGGCGTGATGATAGATATATAAATAGACCTGTTTATTATAATTTTATTTTGACAAGAAATTTAATGTATCAACGAAATATTGTCAAGCTAAGACGATTGATAATGTTAATATAATAAACAATGTTGTTTCATTACTAAACCTACTTTCTACCCTTGGAAATTCAAGATTGTGGTCATTATTTCGCTCCTTTGGGTCATAGCGTGATGCTATATAGCCTTTCTCAGTAAACTGATTTTTCAGCAAAAACATTTATTCAATGCGGACTGGTAATTTCTGAGATTATAGCACGTTCAAACATACAACAAATAATTTCGGTTGATTTCTGAACTGCAATTCCCGAATTTTACGAACGCTATGAACATACAATTTGGACATTGAAAACTAGAGGATTTTATCTAGTATTGTGTAGGATGAAAACATGATTGGTGAAAATTTTCTCGATAACTTAAATTTTTGAAATCACCTCTTCAAAAACACCTTTTTAGTCATACGACCATACTCTGAAGGGATTTGCGTTTAAATTTTATACGAATCTGTAGGTAATCTCAGTACCTAGTATTGATTAAGAAGATGTTTCCCTGCATGTGATCGTTTTTAAAAAAAAATATTTATTTGTAATGTGCCGCTTACGTCATTTATTCCGAGAAGTGGTACATTATGCCCTTCTCACTTCTGCAGCAAGAACGGACTCTCGCATGACGCGATCAGTTGCGCCCGAACCACGAGTTTAGGGCGTGGCTTACGATTAGGAATTTCAGAGTCGTTCCTCGTCTTAGCTAGCTTTCCGCCCTCGGCTTCATCCATGAATATTTTCGAACAAAATAAAATATAGCCTATAGCACTCAGAGATAATGTAGCTTCCTATTTGTGAAATAATTTTCAAAATCGGATTACCTCCTGCATTACCACAGATTATTATGTTGTGCGAGAATTTTTATTTTGCGATCACTCCTAAGATACTAATTTATATTATATAGTGTAAAGGGCAAATATGTTCTAAATTAAATACTTAAGATAATAAACAAATTTATTTAGATATAAATTAACACGATATCTGTTAAAACAGCTTCGTAAATAATTCATTGTTTTTGATCAAAATTTGAAAGATAAAAATGGTTACTGTGACATATGTCTTTTTAGGGTTTCGTACCCAAAGGGTAAAAACGGAAACCCTATTACTAAGGCTCCGCTGTCCGACTGTCACCAGGTTGTATCTCATGAACCGTGATAGTTAGATAATTGAAATTTTTACAGATGATGTATTTCTGTTGCCGCTATAACAACAAATACTAAAAAACAGAATAAAATAAATATTTAAGGGGGCTCCCATACAACAAACGTGCCCGATATTGATAACGGCAACAGGTAGACGCTTGAAATATTCACAGAATATTTAGTTATATATTCACTTTAAAAATAAATAATTAAATTAAAATAAAACAAATATTTAAGAGGGGCTCCCATACAACAAACGTGGTACGGAACGCTTCGTGTGTGAGTCCGACTCGCACTTGGCCGGTTTTTATTTTTAGAACTTTTCAAGAGGAGCAATTCAGCTTTATATTATTTTCGTGCAACATCTACACGGACAGAGTCGCCTGCCATTTTTAGTTTAGTTTGCCAAAATAATTATGTTTAGGTAGATACCTAGTATTATAAATTCTGGCTTTTATCAAGAAACTTTTAAGGACCCACAAACAAACAATATTAGTCGATTTTAACTTGCAAAATTCATATCGCGAACCTAGTTTGCTTTTATTTCACCCGTCTTTCGATCTATTCGATTTATGATGATGTTGAAATGTATTTTAAAATTAATTACCCCCCCCCCCCCTTTCAGTTCATACTTTCATTTGGTAATACGATTCCGGGAACCGTAAAGTGACCCGTGAAGTTATATAAAAATATTTCCCGGAAGCTTAGTGTGATAATATATTTATTAAGTGTTGATTACCGGACTGTTTGCAAGATAATTTCGTCGAATCTATCTTTTGATAAGTTAACAGCTCAGTAATTACATCCATTCACAAAGAAACGCGGAAGTGTGTAGGCAACGCAGTTCTTTATAGACACTTCTAATTCGCTAAAATTAGAAGAAAGTAGGTAAATGTTCTAAGTATTCAAATGTCATAGTATTTTTAGAAGCTTAAATGTGATTTGAGTTCGTCTTTATTTTTATACCAGCTGCGCCTGTGGAAATTTTAGAAATGTGACATAAAAAATTATCACGAAGGATTTTCGGGCACTTACTGGTATTCAAACAATCTCAGTGCAAAAAATGGCGTCGACACTTGACACTTTTGACTTGAAAGAAGGACGAACACACATTCGGATTTTTAATATTAATTAGGATATAGCGTCATTTAGTTCTAGGAGTCTTCCTCATTTAGCCGAATATATTTCATAGGCTGCCTAATGAGTAGCTTTTGTTAACATGCTCGGTTTAAGTATTCCTGTTCAGTAATAAACGTATTTTTCTACTCAACTAATAGATGTATTTTGTTCCGGTTGACACAATTAGATAGATTGATTTACGAGGCAGGAAGGAATAGGAGCTGAACAATAACGGTATTATTGAATGAATTTAAGGAAAAAGTAGGCGCCAACGCATTTTCATAGAATAACAACAACGATTAACAAAAACATTTTAATAGTTTATCCTAATATTATAAAGAGGTAAAGTTTGCATGTAAGGGCTCTCAAACTACTGGACCGATTCTAAAAAATATTTCACTAATAGAAAGCTATGATATCCCTGAGTAACAGGTTTTATTTTATTTTGTTCGAAAGCATCCACGGACGAAACCGGGGGCGGAAAGCTAGTATATGAAAAAATAGAATCAAGAAATATTATGTCTGGAACTTACGGCCTATTTTTTTGTAATAAATATTTTTTTCTAAATGCTTACTATTAAGGAATATAATTATTTTTTTATTACAGGTTAATCCAGCTAGAGAAAACATGGGCAAGTGTTTAACTAGAATGATAAGCGAGGGCGGTCTAACCGGCTTGTGGAGAGGTAACGGTATAAACGTCATAAAAATCGCTCCAGAATCAGCTATAAAATTTGCCGCCTACGAGCAATGTAAACGATTAATACTAGGCGAACAAAGAGATACACCTTTAGCAATACACGAGAGGTTTTTGGCTGGAGCGACGGCCGGGGCTGTGAGTCAGACTGTAATTTATCCCCTGGAAGTCCTTAAAACCAGATTAGCTTTAAGACGAACTGGCCAATACAGCGGTATTCTGGATGCTGCCAGAAAAATATACGCCAGAGAGGGCTTAAGATGTTTTTACAAAGGATACACTCCAAACATATTAGGAATAGTACCATATGCCGGGATCGATCTGGCTGTCTACGAAACATTAAAGAAAAAATATATCAGTAAATATTCAGCTAACAACGAACAACCGGGCGTGCTGTTGCTACTAGCTTGCGGGAGTGCGTCGTGTACACTAGGCCAAGTCTGCTCATATCCACTAGCGTTGGTGAGAACAAGATTGCAGGCACAAGGTAACATAACCCATACTTATATTATAAATGCGAAAGTAACTCGGTCTGTCTGTCTGTTACGCTTTCACATCTAAACTACTGAACCGATTTTGATGAAAACTTTATACGGAGAAAGCTTGAACCCTAAGGAAGGACATAAACTAGGTACTTGTTGTTTTTAAATCCAGCCCCCTAATAATAAACGCCTCGTAGGCAATATATGAAATTTAATTAGTAACAAGCGACCTCACTTTGATATTATGCGCTTGAGTTCATACAAAAAACACTTACAGATATTTCCCAATTTTCCGGGCTACTTTTCCAATTTTTCTTTCCCTAAAAAACCGAGCAAATTATTCGTTAAGTTAGCGCTCGACACTGTAATTCGTTTGTGAATCTAGTTATCTCTGTGTCTACTTCTATACATCTTCACACACACCAGCAACTTGTGGTGTCCTCTTTTTGCAAGTTTCCGTAATAAACAATACGGCAAGCCTGTTGCTGCACTTGATAGACCTACATGTGTCACATCTTTAACAGACGTATAATATTATTTTTAGAAGAAGTTTCCGACCTTACGTGCCCTCCGAAGTACTGCTTCCTATCAGAAGGTATAGATTATGCGATTACCTTTCAGAGAAAGCTGCAAAGGGGGCAGAAGGCACCATGCGCGGTGTGTTCCGTGAAATAGTTCAACGTGAGGGCATCACCGGTCTCTATCGTGGCATCACACCAAATTTCATTAAAGTGATACCCGCCGTCTCTATATCGTATGTCGTCTACGAGTATGCCAGTCGCTCGCTCGGTGTCAATATGACATGATTCACACTACCTGCCTCATTCAGTGATATGTCAATGAATACTTTATATTAAAATAAGCTTATTGCATGCATTTTCATGTAGGTACATACTTTGTTTTATAAGTCTATTAATTTATTGCATGTTTCTTATTATGTTAAATTAAACTCGCCGATGCATTTTTTTGTGAAAATTTGTAATGATTTCTGCTGATTCGAGCTCAGCCTTTCATCTGTGATTGTAATAGAATGTGTAATTATTATTCCGTTCTATTTTCTATTTAATTTTACTATCTCTGTAACGACAGAAGTGATGAGTTTGGGTGTTTTGAATATGTATCTTATATTGATTATCGTTTGTACTATAAGATGAAAACTGAAAAAAATGTGTGGCGCTGTGATTAGCATAAATAACAGAGAAATGTAAACGTATTATGAAAATAGATATTACTTACATGTAGGATATTTTTAAATGAATTTGTGCGATGCGATTAATCGATGTTTTTTTTGAAAGAAATGATTGAGACACCACCCACCTTAACTGAAAATTATATATATATATGTATATGATAATCCAAATGGGTGCTTAATTCTGTAGAGAATGCGGGGAGCATTAATCTCTGATTGTATTCAACAAATAAAGAATATAAATGTAGTGTATAGGTGGGTGGCATATTCAAGTTATTATATACCCAGTACTTTAATATTATGACTGCCACAATAACTGTGTCTTAATATAGTCCTTATAGAGTGGAATATATGTAACTTAATCACATAATAAATGATTCTATATATTTACATTTAAAGCGAATCACACAAAATGTATATATTTTGAGTATTTACCTAATGTTGATTATTATGCATGATTGGTTTGCAAAACCACTCGTATCTATAGCAATAATACGTTATTCACTAAGATGCCTGCCATTATTAACTATATTAATTAATATTAACAAACCTCTAGTACAACACCAATATTGATATAGATGTTGTTATCTATGCCTATTAGCTACATATTGTTACATAATAGTTAGGTAGAACATTTAATATTCATTGCCTTTATTAAAATGTTAAAATTTTAACCTATTCATGTACCTATTTAGCTTTCGTAATTATTGAATAATAGGTAGAATTTTCAAATTTATTGTAGTGTATTTTAATGTTGTTATAACTATTTCTCTTATAATATTAAAGTCCATAAGGATTACTAATGTAACCAATCACATAGTAGGTATTATGTTTCCTAAATAAAAGATGCAATGTAAATGTAGGCAATTTATTGACAATGTTATATCTGTACAGAGTTATGTATATTTTTAAATATTGTATTATATTGTTGAATAAATCAAGAATTAGTGCAATTTATACCATCCAATAGCTGGCATAGTGATGTTTCTACCCAGTTCATTGTTAACTTTAATTTTAATAATGGTGATAGGGTCTTGTGCATATGTTACGCATTCCACGAGATCAATCACATATTTATTTTTAGAATAATTAGCTAAATATTTAGTATTAATTTTGACAATTTCCTTTGCATCTCTGTTACAATGGTATAATTATGTTTGATGTTACTCTAATGCCCATGTTACTCTTACCTATAATAATGATATTATAATACGACATTACACAATACTAAATTGGAGGTTTTTAGTTTGGGTTATATGGAATATTATTAATATATTTGAATTAATTTCAGAACTGAATAAAATTCTAATACCGTTTATGATTAGGTTAAAAATAATAAAGACAAAAAATTAGAAGAAATGTAGGTTTTAATTTGTGATGTCTATCTGTTGAAATTACCATCACTGCTGCAATAATATTGATTACAATAAGTAAATTAAGAGTTTGTTCCACTACCGACGATTCCAGCCACGACAACGCGAGAGATTTTTCTGTCGTGTCGTGACCTGCGTATTGTAAAAACTGCCATAGATTTATTACGATACGATATAGCCACGATAGGCGACGATATAGCCAAATTACGGTTTGAAAAACGGTGTCGTGCCATACATTTATATGGACCGTTTTCCACTTAACAATATAATATTTGAAATTAAACTCTGTACTCAAGTTATTTAATAATAAACACGTTCAACATAAAGACATTTGAGTAAGCTTCGACTCTCTCATCATATCATATCAATTACCTTTAAATAAGTTATTGCCAAGACTTATTCCAACACATCGTTACGTGTAAAACGGTCCATATAAATGTATGGCGCGCTGAATCGTCACTGTAATTAATCGTGTCGTATCGTACGTAGTGGAAAAACGGCATTAGCCTTTGTTAGCAAATGTATATCAATTATTATTGTAGCAAGATCAGTGTGCTCTGTAGGTCTAAGAAGACTAAATTGTTATTTATTGTAATTATTTAATGTTTGGGTGTATTTCACTGATACACACATAGACACTTTTTGTTTTACCATTTGAATAAATATTTTAGAAAATTTGTGTATTACCTACTGTACTTACCTTGTTATGTAATTGAAATTAATTAAGCTGTTATCACAAAATGCAGTCTAGTTAAAATTTAAATTTTTCTCAATTCATAATTCATGTAAGATCAAAATTTAAAATATTTATGCTCTTCAAGATAATAATGTAATGACTGTTAACTTCAAATAAATAATAAAAAACTATTTTATTGTTTCATTTCAATTGGGTCCTGAATTTGATTTACAATATGAAACTTGAACCGCAATCATCGCTCAAACCTCCCATTACCTGATACATTTAAAATAGTAAAGAATACATAGGAAGCCTCACTCCAGAATTATATATTCAGAACCATGCACAAGAGACCAAAGGAGAAAAGAAATGGGTGACACCAGAAAATAGTCCATACTCGCAAGGTTAGTCAATCTAGATACGTAAATTCCTAATACCAGTAGAATATTTTTATGCATCTTCATAGGTTAACATATCCAGTTGCTGGACCCAGGTTACGAAGGGGGCAACAAATCTTCCCCATATATATATGATATTTTGAGGTTGCCTATGGAGGAAATTTAAAAAGATGCTACCATTTGTCTAAATGTGAAAGTTTTTGAGGCAGGGTAAAGAAAAATTTCGTTCCGCGTAAACGTAAGGTAGTCATATTTATTATTTAAACCAAAGAAGTTGAACTTTCGTTGTACACACGTTTCATTTTTTATTAAGAAAGCCCAAGCTACATGGCCAATGGATAGAACCAGATCACCGAGCTTTGAAATATGTACATTTACAAGTTTGGTGAACCAGATAGTCTGGTTTGAGTTCTACAATGTAATATTTTAATGTGTATATCAGCAGTGATAGAGCTAATGAGAATGGAATACCTACAGTCATACAATATTATTTATTAACATTAAAATAATAACAATGTTTATTAATAGTTTATTAACTCTCATTATCAATAAATTTAAAACTACTGTAAGTATCTATAATTATAAATGGATGTTGGTATATCTGTCAGTCTGTCTGCCTTATAAACTCAAAAACTGCTGGACCGATTTTGCTACGGTTTTCATTAATATATAGACTGATTCACGGAGAAGGTTTATGTGTATTAAACATCACGCTATGTCTCTTAGGGGCTGAGCAGTAACCAATGATGTAGAGCAAAAAGCTGGGACTTAAATTTTCAACCAAAAAATAATGTTTCTATTTTCTCCAATTATTACAAATGCAATGAAAAGAGGGGTTTGAAATGAGGAACTTTTATTGGAATATTTTTTTAATATAGGTATAGGTACCTAATATTTTAGTTAAGTTATAGGTAGACATTGAGGTTATAAAGGTTGATAGTTAACCAAAATCTAAGATAAATTCTTGTTACATTACAAACATACCTACAGGCGAAGCCGGGGCTAAAAGCTAGTATAATTATAAGTACTGTAGTCTTTACTTTTATAAAATAGTTTGAATGTAGCACTTTCCCAGCTTTTTTCAGAAAATTTATCAGTTAAACACTATGTTCATTAAGTACATTCTGTTTATAATCTCTTAATTAATTTTGTAGTCAAAAATAACCAGTTTTTTACAAATTAAATGTTTTAGACCATCTTTTTCTGTAATAATGCAATTTTTAATTCTTTTAGAGTAAAGAGAGACCAAAAATGACTGCTTGCTACGATCCTCACACACCTGTTATGCCTCAGTCACATCCACACATTAGATTTCCTGCATGCTTTGATTATACGCTCTTTCTATTAAACTTTAATCAAAATGTCTGAATGAAACATCAATGGAATGAAATACTTATGATCTGTAACCCCTTCAACTCATCCCTGTTCCAGGCACATCTGTTTTATAATATACCTCATACTCGTAAGCCTCTGTTCATCCACTATCAATTTCATTTAATATTTTGTATTAAAGTACCTATCTAGTGCACACAGTCTGTTTATAGATATTAGTAAACAACTAATAGAACGTTTACATGACCAACGGGCTGGCTCTTATTTCGGTCAAAGAATAAGCATTGCCATCCAACGAGGTAATGCAGCCAATCTGTTTGATACTCTCCCAGTAGATAGCGATTTACATGAAATTTTTTATTTGTAATTTTATTTTATTTTTGTAATATAGTACCTATTTAAGATAACTTTAATATTTTGTATTAATGATAATTATAAAGAAACCTATTTCCATTGTGCAATCCGTGCAATCACAATTTCTTAAAAGTTACCTACCTAATTATTTGGTCTAAAAACATTGAAATCATAATAAGTTAAGTATTAAGGCTCAGAACTTTTCTGAAGAAGCAACCATTTCTGTATTCATAATATTCATAGATCAGCAGTAATTATATTCTCTTTCCTTATATGACATAACCTCTAAAAAAGATCGGAGGTCCACAGGAATCTAATAAAAATTGAATAAATTTGGGATATTGTTTGTATATCACAACACAATAACCATCTTTGTTCTTACTTTAAACTATTTTTGGTCAAAGTGGTCTATAAAGGATTCAACTCCATGTCAGTGTGATGAAAATTTAGGGTACACCAGAAAACTGTTAGGTGCAATAACACATCTCCGAGGTACACTGCATAGTATTGGGAAATTCAATATATGGCAAGCAAGGGGGCTCTATATGACAACATATTGGAAACCTATGTTTGCTGCAATATGCAATAAAAATCAATAATTATAACAAATTAACTTTTAAAGCTTTTGCTTGTACAAATTTCTGAAATAGCAGAATGCAAAATCCAGCATAGTATAAGAGAATACTTGTGTATATACTATGTTCAGATTTATTTAAACAATAGTAAGTATTCATGTATGAAATCAAATGTAAATATATTATGATAACTCATCCTATATTATCTATTTATTTAGCTAACAAGTCTTTGATTTGCTCTTGTTCTACTAAATACATTGTAAAAGTAGCCCCATAATTAACCTCCAATAGTTACTGTAGTTTGAAGCAAAAAAAAACTATTTGTCATGGCTATTAAGAAACTGGAGTAGGCTTTTAGTAATGTATAAAATAATGAACAATGACAAACAAAGCTCCTTTGTGCTAAATATGTACTATAAATAGCAACTTCAGATGGATTGTGGGATAAACTCATATTTAAACACAATCTTGAATTAAAATGATTTATTTTCCAAATAAGTAGGTACATTGGGTACATTTTTAGACCTCAAATAAAAACAATAAAATAAAGTTAAACTTAATTAAAATCTTTTTCAGACAACTAGAAACAGTTTTAAATGTTAGTTTAAGATCGTTTGATTTGGTTTGACAATTTGAGAAACTCCAGAAATCCAGCACGCATCTCTGCATCCATTCCGGTATCCCAAGAGTCGTTCTCCAACTCCTCCATAATATCATTCTCCAAAGTGGCATTGGATGGCAAGTTGCTCTGGAGGAATGCTCGCTCCTCTGCTGTCAGGCTGTGTCCATCTACCAAGTATCCCTCACCACCGGCTGCTACCTCTCCGCCCATGTAGTTTGGCTTGCGGCGCTGCGGGTGGGGCAGTGTCTGCTCAGCTAGGCCCCAGCGAGCAGCACGCAGAGCAACAATGTGACGCACAATGGGCAATCCCTTATGTTGCTCCAAGCGATCAAATGCAATATGCATACCTCCCGGGCAGTCAGCATCCAGAGCTATGCCAGACAACTTCAGCAGTTGGCACACAGCCTTGACGTTCACAGTGCTTTGTGTATCCAACAAAAACAATAGAATTTTGCACAGACTTTCCCCGAGAGAACGAATACGTCTTCCTTGATTGTCCTCCAGCTGAGTGTATATCTCAGCCAGAAACAAGGCAAACCCACGCTGGTTCTCCTCAGAAGTCTCCTGTCCAGTGATAATCTTGTTCTCTTGCATGGAGCATTGTTCCAACAGACAGCTGCGGAAGGTGGACTCCTCAGGGGGAGCCACAGAGTCATACATGGAGCACAGACGGGCACCGTTGTAGCGGAAATTAGATTCACAAATGGACTGGTTGATGATTGCCTCTACAAGCGCTCTGGTGTATGTCAGATCCCCGAGACAGGGAGCGAATGAATCAACCAATGGTCCGCACAAGTTATCAAACTTGCCCGGGCATACAGTTATCTCGCACATTACAGTTATCAAATTAGCAATGCTCATTCGCAGATCGTGCCCCTCAGGTTCCGGCATGATATACGAGGCAATTGTTGCCATCTCATCAAAGATGTAGGGATCTTGATACTGCATCTGTCGCGCGGGCGGCATAGAGTTGGACACACGGGGACGATACGTATATACGGGCTCCTGGTAGATGGGAGCGAGTTGCTGAGGTACGTAGTTACGCGGGTACCACTCCTTCGCATCGGCAGATAAGTTGGACTTGGGAGCCTCCGGGGGTGGTACTTCTTCAGCGGCTCTTGGTCGGCGCACTTCCTTTGGTTGATTGAAGGAATTTTGCACCCCGCGGCCCCGGCCCCTTGACCCATCAAAATCTTTGTTGTTCATTTTAGATAATAAGAGTACGCAGCGATCCCTCCAAAGATGCTACAAAGTGTTTAAAATGAGGTATCTATCTCATTTATTTTGAATAGATCGAAAAATCACTTGTTTTAAGTTAATATAATTCCCATATTCTCATTAAAATAAACTTAAATACAGCAAGCACAGCAAGTAGTATATGAATGACGTGACGTTTAACAAGTAACAACCTGCTTTGACATTACTTATAAGAATTTTTAATGGATAAGCAGTTTTACGGAGGCAATATCGTACAGAAGCGATGCAGCCAAATATAAAAAAAGGTCTTTAATACGTTTTAATACAGCGTAAAATTAAATTTTAGTAAACCAGTAGAGGTCTAATACATAAGCAAAGTAAAAATGTATATTAAAAAATGTTTTTGTTAACGTTACACAAAATATATATTATGTTGTTTTTCAAATTAATTTAAGAACTCTATTCCAATTATATTCCTATTGGATTTTTCATGGACCTAAAAATTGCGTGCGCTATTTTTATTAGCTATATGGTATTTTTAATTTCAATGAAATCAGCCTTTATCACAACAGTAGAAAAACACCTCTAAAAGCATTGCTAGGCGGGGAAACACGAATAAAAAACTTTATACCCGTTTCCCCGGCGACCAAGAGAATAAATAATAATCATTATACCATCGACCGGTAGATAGAGAGTAATGTATTCCTTGATTCCTTAATTCCTTGCCTTCGACCCCTTTTAGGTGCCCACCCTCTCATTCGTCCAATCGCCGACGCGCCGCCGTACGGTCCACCGAAATCGAGCACAGACTCATCCAATTATTCTAACAAATGGTCCGCCTAGATCGTCTGGCGGCCGGAATGAAAAATGTTCAGTGCGATGCCGGACTAATGCCAATGTGTGGCCTACTTAACTCTATGCATGCAATCGACCAAAATCGACTCTCGCAAATCTTTGTAAAACCAGTTTTTTGACCGCGAAAAAGATCCATTGAAGGTTTTGACTTTTTCCCGAGTATCAACACCAAAAAGATTCAATGTAAGTACATAAGTCACGTAAATCCTTGAAGGGCGAATAAATAAGCCACCTCAAGAGTGACCATGGTGAACTAATCTGAACTATGAGCATGATATGTAGGTACTATTATTCTGTTCAAATCATTTAGGAATTTCAAAAAAATCAAATTCAAAAATACCTTAGAAGGGCCAATTAATCTACAAAGATTCATATTACAAGATACTAATTTTGAAGTGAAACTTCTAGGCTAGGCAGGGTAGGGAAAAATGTTCCTTAGGGACCGTTGGTTAAGGTCATCTTGTATCTGTCAAAAATATGGCAAATCTCAGTTAATCCTGGAAAGGTGAGTTTATTTAAACAACATTTCCTTACCACACAGTTGATAGTTATTATTTTAAATTAGATTGAGCCATATTCGTGGTTCTAAATAGCCGTAGTTTTTAAAACGAGCATTGCTTTTGCGTTTTTAAACTATGGCTATTTAGAACTCTTAATAATGAAAATATGGCCAATCAAAATAATAAGTATCAACTGTGTGATAAGGAAATGTTGTATCTATAAATAAACTCACCTTTCCAGAATTAACTGAGATTTGCCATATTTTTGACAGATACAAGATGACCAAGGACCAACGGCCCTTATGTAATATTGTGGTCATGAAATTGAGGTAGATGCGTGATTGACGCTCAAACTATGGTAATGCAAATGAGAGGTACCTATTTGTCCCGCTTTTTAAATTTAGTCGCGCACATTAGGGCACAATCCTACGAGACGTGTCCCTCAGTCTCTCTTGAGTAGTACCTACCTATAATCCGCGAAAACATCAAGAAAAATGGCATCTTGTATGTTCCGCTTTTGCAGAAATTATATAACTGTAAAGGATAGAAATGATATCCTATTTCATTGGTAACTACAAAAATTTCATAATTATGAACATATCAATATTTTATTAATAATAATGCGATGTTGCCAGTGCGCCACCTGCGTGAGCGAGATGAACAATGTACATTTTGTATGAGAGTGATAGAGAAGACAAAACGAAGCGGCTGACTGATTATGGGGAAGGTTGGGAATATCGGACCTGTCAATAAACTACATGAACCTATTTAAAAAAATGATATAATATCTTATTAAATGTATGGAAAATGTACCTATATAATTATATTTTTATACGTACTTACTGTTATTTATATACTTTGTTGTATGTATAGTATTATGAACTTATTATGTTTATTTACCTTTTAGTTTACCTAGCAGTGGATTAATAAGAGAAAATGGATGAGATAATCAGAACGCAATGACGAGAATATTATGATTGATAGCCAACTTTTTACTCTAAGATTTGTTCAAAACACTTTGCCCCAAATGATTTATATTTGACGGCAAAAAATTAAGCAGATTGAAAAATAATATAAAGATTATAGTTCCTGATTGTAAAGATATTGGCATCATAAAGAGTACAATTTTAAAATCGTTTATTATATTTCAATCCTTAACTAACATGCAATATACAATCATCGACTTCATCTCACTCGTGACGTTATAGACATTAAAGTCCGCTTACATTGCGCTCAAAAAAATCATCAAGATAGCAAAATAGCTTTTAAGAGACAAAAAGAAATAAACTGACTTTATTTGAAGGTAATTACTAGTGGCGCCATCTTTTGGCCACCATCTGAACTTTAATAGAATCCCCAGTTTAAAATTTTACAGTTTAGTTTTTTCAAGTGAAGGTAGTATAAAAAAGTACTCTTTGGTGAAGGTTTCACTTCCAGTGCGAGTGAACTGCACACATATTTTTTTCTATTTAGTTTCCGCTACTTTGTTCTTTACTTGGTAGCTTTGAATAATACAATATTATTTGATTATATATTTATTATAAATAAAAGTTTTTTTAATTACAATTACACAGATATTGGATATACCTAAGTATATTTAATAATCATTAAAATAACGAAATGTGAAAAGCAAAGTATTTTATTTTCTTAATTGACAATCAAAACATCAAGTCATTACAAGCACATACAAGATCAATCTATGTGGCCAGTCGCCACGGTATTCCCCGCCCATAAAAAAATAATCTAGGTATTTACATTAATTACAAGTTAAAACGCACTTTAGGTTTAATCGTACGCCCGTAACGTGTAGTAGTAACAGAATTGACTGATAAAGTCAAGCTGACGAATGCGCCATGGAGATTGGAGAAGTATTATCTTTTATGTTATTATGAGAAAACGCAAATTGTAAATTGTAATGGTTTATGATCAGAGAATATTGTGAAATAACGACCTTCTATCATATAACGAAAATGTTTAACTGCCATTTATATCGCGAGTAGCTCCCGATCATATGTAGAATATTGCTGCTGTGTTTGAATCAGAGCTTTGCTAAAAAATCCGAGTGGATTCCAACATCCATTTTCAAATGTTCGAAGCATCTGTCATCAATGCGTACGGAGCGCAAGCCGATGGATGAGCAAGTGTAAGAGCGTTCTGTAGACTGACTTTACATTGCCCAAAAGCCTGAATCCGGCGAACGTGCCGCCTGAATCTCTTTAACTGACCAAATTATTTTGGTTCTGTCATTCTTTTTAGAACCACATCAAGTCATTATAAGCACATACAAGATCAATCTATGTGGCCAGTCGCCACACAGATATTGTAACTGGCATTATACGGACGGACCTAAAAATGTCGGTGAGATGAGTCCGCATAAAGGCCAGCCATGGATTTCCCGGCCCGAGAATGCTCGGTCCGAGAATGCCCGGGCAGGAATTGGTGTACAGGCTTCCAATTGTTGGGCCGGGCATTTTTGGCTGAGCAATCTCGGGCCGGGAATTCTCGTTCCGGACCGAGAAAGGCCGACCCAAGAATTGGAAGCCATTTCATATGTACACGGATTCCTGGCCTGGGAATTCTTGGTGTGGGCATTTCGGGTTGAACAAAAATGGTCCGGGGCAAGAATCCGTGTACATTGGAAGACACTTATTGGCCTATATTGGCCGATCGTGATTTTGGTCCAAATTCCAGTAGTTCCGGTTGTGTCTATGGCTAATGTGTTTTAAAATAAAATATAATGTTTCCAGCGCTTCGGCGGCCGCTCCCGCGGCACCGCTCGCTTCGCTCGCTCGCCTTGCGCTTTGTTTTTACACCACACGAACCACGCTCGTCGCTGCGCTCCTCGCTAACCTATTTTGTGTCTTTTTAAAAATTATGAAAACTTCAACCTTCAACCGGTAGTAGTAATAAACAACAGAAGTTGGGCCAACAATCATTGGCTTTGGCTTCCATTTCTCGGGTCGGGCATTCCACCCTGAGCAATTTTGTTCCGCGGCGAGAAAGCCCAGGCCAAGAACGCCCGGCCCAGGAATCCGTGTACATTGGCTTTGGAATCCTGCCCGGACATATTATGTTCGATCGGAAAAGCCCGACCCAAGAATGCTCAGGCCGAGAAAGCCCACCCCAGGATTCCAACGCCATGTACACGGATTCCTGGGCCGGGCATTCTCGGCCTGGGCATTCTTGGGCCGGGCTTTGTTGGCACCCGGTGAGATAAACACAGGGCCTCCGACTTGTTAAAAATCCGTATCCATACTTAGTTACCTCATTATTGCCAAAATTTTGATATTTTTTACTATTTTTAACTGCTTTTATCTGTAATAGCGGACTCGGCAGACGTTGTCCTGCCCAAACGTTGGCTTGCCTGCACTACCCCTACCCCTACCCTACCCCTACCCCTACCCTACCCCTACCCTACCCTACCCCTACCCCTACCCTACCCCTACCCCTACCCTACCCTACCCCTACCCCTACCCTACCCCTACCCCTACCCCTACCCCTACCCCTACCCCTACCCTACCCTACCCTACCCTACCCTACCACTACACCTACCCCTACTCCTACCTCTACTCCTAGGCAAAATTAAGTTTCGCGAAGCCGACCAAACTGAAAATCAGTACTACTAATGATCTATTAAATTACTTAAATTACATTTTGTGACTATTCAATTTGGTCGCGTTCGCGATATTATCACTTTTGTGAGTGTCGAAACGCGACATTAGATTCTCCAACACGCACTCGAATTTTAAATTTGTGCGGTGACATTAGGAACACATCTACATTGCATAGACAACAATGAGTGCTTAGTGAATAGCAATAAGGTTCAAATTGACTCTGTTATTATGGGAAAAAGAAAAGGGCTATTTTTAGGGTTTTTCCAGCAATAATTCTAATTTTTCTCGCCGTAAAAACCATCCTTGAACTTCAACGAACATTTTAAAAAAAGATTTGGCCAAATTGGTCCAGGTGTTGTTGAGTTATGCGCTTACCAACACATTTTGCGATTCATTTTTATATTATAGATTATTTATATGGAACAGTGCCGTGTTTTGCCTTTATATTAGTCATAATATATTTCCATTCATGAATAATGTACTATATCCATAGAAAATGCAATATATTTGACAATATTTCATTGTTTTCAACATGCTGATTTCTACTCATATTTTGGGTACCTACTTTGGTTGTCTCATGCATAAAAATGATGTAGCCTAAGCTTGTAATATTATATGATATGCTTTACTTGTATCCCCATTTACTTAAAAAACATAACATATGATACACTTAAGCCTCATAAGCCTAAAATAAAGCATGTAACAGGATGGTCACTTATGACAAGTATTTTACCTGTAAATTTTACCACAAAACTAAAAATTTAAAATTTAAAAAAAAATGTACTGAGCTGTATTATATTTTTCTTTTATTTAATGTGTATAGTAATAAGGTGTAAATAAAACTTAAAACTATGTTATGCAATTGTTTAACTTTTAAATAAAACCCAAATAACTAGGTTTTTTATAGGTACCAAAAATTGTACTGTATACTAGAGTACAAAGTTGTACTAGAGATATAATAAATATTAAGTGTGTGTGTAGAAAATATATCTAGGGTTAGAACTGTAAAGTTTGAACAGGTAGTTTCATACTGAAAACATTGAAAAAAGCGATTTTAATGAAATACGCACCACCATTTTTGCTGCGTGCCAAAAAACCCGCAGCGGGCGCGACAAACAGAGACCGGTTCTATTTTTTGGCCGACTTAGACTAAGGCAAAAAATATTACTATAACTAATTTTTATTTACTAAGTTAATTTTAAAAAACAATAATCTATTGTGTTAAATGTACACTGTTCCTTGTGTTAATAGGTAAATATAAAATTTTAAGCAATTGATAAAATTAAGATTTTAGGTTTAATTGCTTGATTACTCAAAACAATGAGAATGTTCCTTGTTTTCTTCCCTTCTTTTCCTTTGCCCTTCAAATATTCTTATACCAAATATACCAACCCCCAGTACCATGTTGTTAGGTTGGCAGTACCTTTCAGCCCTAACTTTATTTCATTTTAATGTAGGTATGGCAGTCCCGACTCATTAAAGAACATAGTGATTGCTACTTACTCTATGGGTATGGGTATAACCGATAACGCGTCTACTTATTTATATTACGTCATTAAGTCATGTATAAAAATAGCCATGAACGCCATCTGTATTTTTATACATGACTTAATGACGTAATATAAATAAGTAGAAATAATATAAATAAGAAAAAAAGGCCTTCCTGGAAAGTTATTTAGAGAGGCATGTATTTAATCGAGCGTTTTAATATTACGATTTCAGCATACAACCTTAAAAACATTAAAATGAGCAATTTTGATATCTTTTTCCAAATCGGTTATCAAAATAAATGATATTATGATATTCACGACCATAGACTTAGAATAGTATGTTCAAGACTGCTTCAATACCTTTATATAACTTTTGAATTATTCAATTCGGACATTCCATTCGAAAGATATCACATCACGAGTTTAAAAATGAAAGTATTTTTTGTCTCGATTTTAGTATTTTTGGTTAATGGTAGTGGTAGGAGTTAGGGGTAGGGGATAGGGGGTAGGGGGTAGGGGGTGGGGGTAGGGGGTAGAGGTAGGGGTAAGGGGGTAGGGGGTAGGGGATTCTGAAAATTATTTCACTAATAGGAAGCTACATTATCTCTGAGTGCTTATACTTATGGTACCTATATTTTATTTTGTTCGAAAATATCCACGGGCGAAGCCGGGGGCGGAATGCTAGTATAGATAATATAAAGATGTAGCTAGTGATTTATTTATATGAAATTTTAGTATGTATTTTAGTTAATTTTAGGTTTTTTAAGAATGTTAATAATAGAAAACAAAATATAATGTAATAATGAATTATAATTTAAACAAAATAAATAAATAAAATAAATCACCAATCTGGCAACCTAAGCTGGCAACCCTTTCTGTATCAATAGTTCGTTTCATTCGTTCAAATCATTCATTCATCAGCAGCTTGCTTGAACTTCACTTTTCATTTTATTTCATTTCGTTTCTGGTTTTCTTTCACATCACATCATAGAAGTGCTTACACGTGGAGACGCTACTCGGTTTTTGTAAAGGTATTTAATCTTTAAATTTACTTTAAACTATTGATAATAGTTCGTCTATAAATATGTTATAGTGATATTTAACTAAATTTTCTCTTAAATCCATACATAACCGCATAGGTGGGTAGTAATTTCTTGACCATGCTTAAGTTATGATTTATTAATTTTAGTTAAGTGAAAATGCCGTCTGATGCTAAAAAACGTGCCCAACAGAAGAAGAAGGAGCAAGCTACAAACAGGAACAAAAAGTCTATACCAAAAGTTGATAATTCTGAGAACGGTTCCGTGACCAATGGTGCCGATCGTGAACTCACAGCGGAAGGTAAGTGACACGTCTTTCCATTATTTTTTTTTGCTTCTTTAAATCCAACTTTTTCACGTCGTTTTTACATTCTATCCATTTACTAAGTACAATATTTATAGTAGAAATAATAAATTTAACATGGAGATTTAGCCTTTAAAATACAACATGCGTTCTATAACAGTCCATAATAATAATATTACAAATACATATGTGTTCCTTATAACCGCAAAGTAGTTACCTACATACCATGAATATGTAGCCCCAAGCTGATTTGAGTTTTATTAGGCATTGTCAGGACAGTCAGATGGACAAACATGTTAAAGTGATGGAAATCCCTCTTTATTTTGAAAAAAGTATAAGGTAAATCAAATAGAATAGAACTGGCCAGACTCGCATACATATTTTAGTTTTTTTTTTAAATTATTTGTTATAGCGGCTCTGTGAAAATTAAAAGTATCTACCTGTTATAGTTTAAAAGATACAGCCCTGTGACAGGCAGATGAATGGATAAACGGACAGCAAAGCCTTAGTAATAGGGGTTCATTGTCACCCTTTGGGTACAGAACAGAACCATGAAAATCAAATATAAGTTGATTTTTATTTTCTCATGCAGACACATAATAAATACATTCAAAAATATTTTAGTTAATTGATTGGTTAACTGGTGATTTATGCGCAAGCGATCTTGTGTATTGCTTCTGTACACAATTATTTTATTCCATTTATTTTATAGTTACATATCCCTCGCAAAATGAATAGAAATGTCCAGCAACTTACACCTTAGTAAAAATAGTCATATATCTTCAAACTGTACTTTGGTACTAGAGCGAAGTTACTTCAAACAATATATTGTATCTATACTAGGTAGGTGAATTCATATTAATAGCTGCAGTTGCAACACTGTCTTGAATAATTCAGTAATGTATCTGTTTCTAAGTGTGGGCCTTATGTATATCTAGAATAATAAATGGAATAATCAATATTTAAAATCTCAACAATTTGGTTTGGAAGTAGAGAAACAACACTTTTTGTTGCTAAAACTTAAGTGAATTCTCAACTTTACTGGTATATAATTGGATCCCTTTAAGATATTGAGATAAAAAGAGCTCATTTAAAGCTCATTGTACTTTTGCTTTTTGTACTTTTTATTCCAGGAATATATCTCATTGTTTATTCACTGTGTGCAAATAATAAATTCAACATGGAACAAAATGATAATTAATTTTGATAACTACTTCCTTTGAAATTCAATTATGTTTTGTCTATTTAATTATTATTACATTTTGTATTGGTTATTTAATGACTGTTAATTTACTAATCTATAATGGTTAATACACAGTAAATTAGCTCATTGTATTATATTCATTATGTTTTCATAAAAACCATGTGCTTATATTTAGTACTGGAGAAAGTTTCTAGTTTAGGTGATTTAAAAAGAATACCAGTGGGTTTAGCATATTTAGGACTGCAACATCTTTCCTTTCAACTCAAAAGGCAAAATTGACTCGTCCGCACAGTGCCAGCCAAGGAATGCACGGCCCCAGAATGTCCAACACTAGAATGCTAAGCAATTTGCTGGGTCGGGTAAAGACAGTACACAGATTTGCCCGGACATTGTATGGTTGGAAATATACATTCCCTGGCTGGAATTGTGCGGACGCGTCAAATCGAATATTTATTACACTTAATTTAAAGATAATATGAATTCTAACTATTCCACATATTTCAACTAAAATTGATAAACCATGATTAAGATGAAAAGCATAATTTAAGAAACAATGGGGATTGTTTGTATGTAGCTATGTGCGTGCATTTGTTTCGTATCTGGCAATGGAATTTAACAGAGCATTTCTTTTTCTTTGTATCTTCACATATTTACACACCATCACAGCCTTTATAGCTAGTGCTGTGGCCAGTGACAAAGTAACAATGTTATAGTCTCCCTTCTTATTCCACTTATTTTGATGTCTCGAATCGAAAGTTATATGTTTCACAACAGTCTCCTATGTAGTGTGTCTTGTGACACAAAGGCCTCCTCCTGCACTTTTCATTTCTCTCTGTTTCCTGTTAGCCTTGCCCACAGCGGATCAGCGGGTTGTCTGCCTTTCTTTTTGTATTGTGTTGGGGAGTCCAGTTTGTTAACACTTTGGTATTTGCTCTCTGAACATGTGGCCATTTTAATATTTTGATCTTTGTTTCAAAATCCTACTAGATATTTGGTATATTTTCTGATGTTAGTAGCTCCTTAGTTTTAACTCTGTTTGACATTATCTTGGTTTTACATGTTCATGGTCAACGCACTCCTGTGTGTGAGATCTTGGATCATTATATGTAGGGTTTCTGGTTTATCCGATTTGAGAATAATGTCATCTGCAAATCTTAGATTGTTGATTCTTGTACCATCAAAATTTATCCGAGCTTCTAAAGATTTCTTCCAGGATGGTTGTGAACAGTTTTGGTTCCTGTCTGACATGGAAATCAGGGAATTGAGCATAAGCAGAGAATTATAAGTAGATATTACTTGAATAGTTCAGACTATGACTCCTCTACCAACTCAAAAGATTTCTGCCCGGAGTCGGAACTCCAGTTTCACTTGAGCTGAACTATTTAAGTAATATCTACTTATAATTCTTATGTACTTTTCCTCAATTCCCTGATTTCCATATGGAGAGTCAAAAGCTTTGCTGAATTCTATAAAAGCCAAGTACAAAAGACAAGTATGCGGTCTAATACTGAATATCTTGATCTAAAACCAGCTTGTCCTTTGTCCAGCTTTTTTGTAATATGTTTCAAGATGATTTTTGCAAATACCTTATAAACATTAGACATCAGGCAGTGTTATTTTTATTATTTTGATTCTTAAGTTATCGGGTCCGAGTTTTTGCCGTTTTTCTGTTTTTTTTGTCACATGTTCTATTTCATCTTCCAGAATTGGTGGAATTATTGGTTGTCTATCTCTTCTAGGTTGGTTGTTACTTGTGTGTTCCTGCTTGGTATAGTTCTCTGAAGTAATTAATTACTTAATTAAAATAAATAAAATCTCTTTACCATTAAAATCACCCATGACTATGATGTTCTTCTCTGCCGTCTCGAGTACTTTTGATAGTTCTATGTAAAAAGTTTCTTTTGTTGTTTCATTTGGTATTTCTGCTGGTGCATATACTTGCATTTTTGTCCAGCAGTCTTTATATCCTGGTAGGTTTAATTGTAAGACTACAATTCTTTCGGAGATATCCATGAATTCTATAATGTTTTCCTTTAGTCTTTTCATACTCATTAATTTAGTTTCCCAATCTTCTGACTTCACTTAAGCCAAGGATATTCCATTTAATGTTTTTTAGTGCATATTTTAGTTCTAGAAGTTGCTTGCTAGTTCTGAGCGTTAGTACATTTAAAGTTGCAATATTTATATGGTTTTGTTGTTTAGAATTTAGTTTGTGTTGTTGTGATTGTAGTGGACATCTGATTGCTGGAGGTTCTGGTCGTAATTCCCCACATTGACCAAGGAGTGTGGTATTGTTGTAGTGCATTGTTGTTTCTGGGGTCTATTGGGTGTTAGTTGTTATTGCTTGCTTGTTCCAGGTAATAATGAGTTTATTCGAAGGCGGTTCATATATTCAAATTAATTTGTTTTATTTGGGACCATTCGTCTCGTTCCATCGCCAGGGTTGAAAGTGAGTTGGTGTCTTTGAAGGAGATTGCTTCCTCTTTTCTTTTCGTATTAAGTTTGTTGTATCGGATGACAGCATATTTTCCTTCTTTTATTGCTTCTTATTGTTTGATTTTCAGTTCTTTTCGAATTTTTAATATTTCTTTAGGGAAGTCTTCCGTTGCATATATTTTTTCAGGAACCTTTTTGCTGTCTTTCAGAATTTCAAGCGTAACCTTCACAAGTGTAGGTCTACATTCCCTATCATTTCTGTCCCTAGTCTATGGGTCTCGCTGATGTTATTAAGACGATACATTCAAATAAAATCATAGTTTGAGGGGCGTGGCCTAGCTGCATACGATACTCTAGCGCTACCCTAGCGCTACGTGATCGATTGGTCTCTCCGCTGAATCTCTCTCGGTCGCATTGAATAGAAACAAAAGAGAAGAGGCGCACGGAAGGTGCTTGGAACAAACGTCCTAAGTGACAAATCAAAAATAATTTATTTAAATTAAAGAAGTAGCTTTATTGAAAATCTAAATTAACATCTTACTTTAGTAATAGATGATACAAATTTGTACTTTATTTAATAAACAATACTTCATGTACTACTGAGAAATTTGGAAAGGAGACTATTTTCAGAGGCTACTTTGCAATTTTTTTCTATCGAGCAAAGTTTCTTAAAACATGTTATACGATTAACAGATTAATATGAAATATGATTAATTATAACATGTAATTTTTTCTGTATTTGTAAGAGCTTTAGGTTTCACTCAAAACGATTTGAAAAATATGATTTAATATGAAGGTAGCCTCTTAAATATTTTTATTGTTTTAAATTTACAGAAGCTCTATGCCTCAAGTTAGAAAATGAAGCAAAGATCAACTCTGAAGCCCGGTCGTGCACAGGGTCCCTGGCTGTCCATCCTCGGTCCAGAGATGTCAAGATAGCAAACTTCTCAATAACATTCTTTGGTAGTGAGCTCTTACAGGACACTCTGCTGGAACTTAACTGTGGCAGACGCTATGGTTTGCTCGGACTTAATGGATGTGGTAAGTTTTTTAATCTATAGTAATATTATAAATGTTTGTTTGTATGATTGAATGTTCGAAAGTTGTTATAAGCCTTATAGTGTGGTTTGTCATATTTTATAGTCATTTACTGAGTAATACAATTTCTCCAAAAGTAATCTTTTCAAACATTGCGATAAGGTTTAAAGTACAAAAGCAATATTTAGGCGCATGTGTTTTGTGATTCGGTTTTTGTCGGAAATACGAAGTATGGCGAAGATTTCTATGCGCATTATTTCTTTAGTCGCTCTGTATATACCTTTTAATAGATGTAGATTTGGTAAGGGGATGTCATTGTTTGTGCAAACTCTATTCTTTTGTATATAAAATAAATCCCAACTTAGATCATCCATTAACCATTAGGCCTCCATTTATGTTAATTTTTCATGCCCTCGTAACTATGTCTATATAACTCCAGGTAAATCATCGCTACTGGCCGCACTGGGTCGTCGCGAAGTGCCCATTCCTGATCACATAGACATATTCCACTTGACACGAGAGATGCCAGCCTCTGATAAAACAGCTCTCAAGAGTGTCATGGAGGTGGATGAGGAGAGAGTAAAGTTGGAGAAGTTGGCGGAGGCACTGGCTCAGTGCGAGGATGATGGTAAGTGCAATCATTTAATTATAAGTATATTTAATTATAAGTATACAGTACAAAATTACAGTTATTCAGGCCAAGTCTTCCATTCTATCAATTAGAATTTATGAAAAATTAAATAGAATTCAATTTTTCTATCTATCATCACATCCCTATTTTATCCCAAGAAGGGTAGGGCTATTGTGTGCACTTTGTATAAGTGTATGATATAATGTGTTTTATACAGATTCCCAAGAACAACTTATGGATGTGTACGACAGGCTGGATGACCTTAGCGCCGACACGGCTGAGGCGCGCGCGGCTCATATACTTCACGGGCTCGGCTTCACGAAGGAAATGCAGCAGAAGGCTACTAAGGACTTCTCTGGAGGTAACTAATACACACATACGCCCTTTATATTTTGTCACGAGTGAGATTTGAATCCAAGTACTCGTGCTTCGGAGGGCACGTAAAGCCGGCGTCCGGTCACCAACCCGCCTGCCCAGCGTGGTGACTATGGCAATTGCTCTCAATGAGCACCACTAAAATGGTGCGCTAGAGGGAGACCATGATTCAGCAGTGGATCTTAAAAGGTTTATAAGTACTTAAAAATTTTGTTTAGTTATAATACTTTTGTTTTGTCACATTGATTGACGAATGTGCCAGAGTGGTATGAATTGTGCCGTTAGCGACATATTTCGTTTTGACTCGAACGGTCCGCACCAATGGTCAACCAAGGATTGTCCGGCCCGAGAATGTCCGAACAAAGTGCAACAGCACGTTGCTAAAATCCATTACTTGCCGCTGCCGCTGACCGGGAGGAAAGTCGTTGCTGAGCGGGGCGAAATTATTTTCGTAGAACACAATTACGTAGTTTCGGTCCTGTTTTTGATGAAGTAAATAGGTATTTTCCGAGCAGTATAAATATATGTTTGTTTACAGGTTGGAGAATGCGCATTGCCCTTGCTCGCGCTCTGTATGTGAAGCCACACTTACTGTTGCTCGACGAGCCGACAAACCATCTTGATTTGGACGCTTGTGTGTGGCTGGAAGAGGAGTTGAAGCAGTGAGTGTTCATTTATCTTAACGCATGTAGAAAACGTCCGTCTGAAACAAGTTTGATCCAAACCAGTTCACGTAATGGTCGCAATTGCCTTTTTTGAGGACTCTATTCTTCTTCTTTTCAATTCAATTCAAAAGAATGGCAATTCTGCCAATCTCCAGTGTTTAATCTTGTGCAATAGTATATGCCTATAAATCGGTAGCTAACATTATCCCGCCGACTGTGATATGTCTTATTAATCGCTGACTAATCAAAACCATCACAGCGCGAACGGGATTAAACCGGATTCCACATCACGCCATGACGAAAACGCGAGCGTTCGCCGCCATGACCGGATATGGAATCGAGGACTCTATTGTTGAAGCGGAGTCAACATAGAAAAACTGACCGTCACGAGTCACGACATACCAGACTTTAATGCGCCAACTTATCGATATAATTGTGTACTTTCGAACACTCCCTCTATAAATGTTAGTAGTGTACCGGACTCACCGACACCATATTTTTTCACAGTTACAAGAGGATCCTGGTGCTGATATCTCACTCCCAAGATTTTCTGAATGGTGTGTGCACCAATATTATACACATGAACAAGAAGCGACTCAAGTACTATACCGGCAACTATGAGGCCTTTGTGAAGACCAGACTGGAGTTGCTCGAGAACCAAGCTAAACAATACAACTGGGAGCAAGATCAAATTGCACATATGAAGGTAAATTACATAAAATATATATTGATTGAAGGCAGTGTTAAAAATGAGGCACTCCTCCCAGTTCCTCAGGGTTTCCAAAAATACGTTTCCGAAAATAAGTTTATTTACATCAATATAGTTAAGGCTATTAAGCTGAATATATATAAATAAAATACAGAAATGAAGGTAAATGATGTGCCATGTAACAAAAGTACACGCAATCACTGAACATGTATGATAAATATTATTCGATTGTCTCTGCCTACCCCTCATGGATATTTTTTATATATAAACAATTCCTAACATGATGATATTTTGTGTGTTACAGCAATACATTGCCCGTTTCGGTCACGGCTCGGCCAAGTTGGCTCGTCAAGCCCAATCCAAGGAGAAGACCTTAGCAAAGATGGTCGCGCAGGGTCTCACTGAGCGCGTGGTGGACGATAAAACTCTCAACTTTTACTTCCCGAGCTGCGGTAAAGTGCCGCCACCTGTCATCATGGTGCAGGTAAATAGGATTTAGCTTCAATTATATACAAATAAAGTGTCCGTCTGGCTGTGGGAAACAAAATGTATACAAATATCTCTTGAGTGGGATATGCCATTTACACGATACTGAAGCATAAATGACACGGTTTTTAGAAGTTTTGTATATCTATCTGTTTGGCCAGAATAAGGACAAGAATTGAGAGGGATATTTCTAGGACGCGTCACGTTTAGGCACATTTCGTTACATGACAGAGAAGAAATATAACGGAGAGAGAAGGAGAAAAAATCATTGTACATACATATCAGAGAGAGCTTTACATTGTAGGTATATCTAAAGCCTCTTGTACACAGTGGACCATTATGGCTCAGACTGGTGGCGGAGCCTGGCCGTGCCGCCCCTGCGAAGCCATTGTGTACAAGGGGCTTAATACACAGTTTAGGCTATCCAAGTCTGATAAAACTGACCATTAGAGAAGTAAATAGTTTTGTTTTCATAAACAATGTTTGTTCCCGTGGGAACTTGGCGCGGGTTTCAAATAAAATATATGTGTGTCTGTCATTTCAAAGTGTATACAAATATGTTTAACTCGTTAGTATAGCCTCACAAATACCATCGGCATAGGACACTTGGTCTTTAGCTGGGGCAGGTAATACGTTTTCGAAAGCAGTGAAGTTATAATGCATATCTTTGTCGATAATTCAACTTTTCTAGTTAATGCTTTTTTATACCAATTGCTTTATCGAAGTCTTCCATTCACAGTAGCTCTATAATTTTTTTCTCAGAACGTATCGTTCCGCTACTCTGAGGACACCGCGTGGATTTACAAAAATCTGGAATTCGGTATTGATCTGGACACGAGGATCGCTCTTGTCGGGCCCAACGGTGCTGGAAAATCCACTTTGCTGAAACTTTTGTACGGCGACGTAAGTATTTAATTTGTTATTTAAAAAAAATGCATCTCTATAGACTGATAATTATAGGGGCGCGACTGGCTTTCTGTTCCGCCAGTCGCGCTCATTCATAGACAAACAACACGGGAAACAGGGTCACATATTGTCTTCTCCATAAAAAATGATGATGAATTAATATATGAGATAGAGATGCCCTTATAAAAGATCAAATATGCAGTACTAAAAATAGACTTGCATGCATGGAATGATGTATGGATGTGGATGAAGCAAGAGAAGTATGCAAAGATCCGAGTGAACTGGCGCTTTCTCTCTGCCTAGCCCTTTGGGAAACAGGTGTGAAGGTATGTATAGATATAGGAATGCTTAACAAGTTTTTACGGTTCATACTTTGCCCTCGCTATCGCTCTATGATGAGTGTATATCGTCTGCTTACTGCACTAACCTGATAACTGCATGTTTTGTAAAACTGAGATAATCGCATTTGAAACTTTGGTTTCTTATTTGGTATTAGAAACGTTCGATAAATGTCAAACGGTAAACGCAGAAAAATACCTTAACTCTTTAGTTTTCTAAATTTATTATATTAAGTTTTATGTATATTTCAGCTGGTGCCATCAACCGGTATGATCCGTAAGAACTCCCACTTGCGTATCGGTCGCTACCATCAGCATCTTCACGAGCTCCTGGACCTGGATCTGTCACCGCTGGAGTACATGATGAAGGAGTTCCCGGATATCCGGGAGAGAGAGGAGATGAGGAAGATTATTGGCAGATACGGCCTCACTGGCAGGCAACAGGTGGGCATTGCTTTGTTTTGTTTTTATTAGGTTAATATTCGATTCAAAAATCGTTCTGTTAATGATTTAGCGATTGTGCATATGCGGTGACCAGTCTATATTTATTGTTTTTTTCTTCCGCAGGTTTGCCCAATGCGTCAATTGTCGGACGGCCAGAGATGTCGCGTAGTTTTTGCTTGGCTCGCGTCGCAGACACCACACTTGTTGTTGCTCGACGAACCTACTAATCATCTTGACATGGAGACTATTGATGCGCTGGCCGACGCTATAAACGAGTTTGATGGAGGGATGGTGCTTGTCAGCCACGACTTCAGACTTATTAATCAGGTAAGGAAGATTGTAATTATGAAACTATGAGATTGTCTACTTTAGTCTAAGTATGAAACACTAGTATTCCGCCCCCGGCTTCGCCCGTGGATATTTTCGAACAAAATAAAATATACCCTAGAGCACTTCCTATTAGTGAAAGAATTTTCAGAATCGGATCAGTAGTTTCAGAGATTACCCTCCACATACACACAGACTCACAAACCGTTGGCTTGCCTGCACTAGCCCTACGCCTACCCTCTACCTACCCCTCTTGTCCTGCCCAAACGTAGGCTTTCCTGCTATTTACTTTCCTTCGTCCGTAAAAACAACTACCACTACCCCTACTCCAACTCCTACCACTACCACTGCTCGATTGAAATCAAAACTTGAAGCATTAAAACAAATCGATTTGACAGTTGAATTTTTCTTTCTGTCATCAATCCGTTCTGAAATCAAAAAGTCTTTCCATAGAAAATGCATGAGAAAAATGTTTTTTTTTTTATAATTTTTTTTTTGTACATTTTTTCAATACTTTAATAGCTATTCCGCTATTCGAGACGGAGACAAATACAACAAATAAAAAACCATGAAAATCGGTCCAGCCGTTCTCGAGTTATAAGTGTTCGAACAAACCCGACTTTGTTTTATATGAAGCGAAAATGTTTTTTCTTTATATTTTTTTTCGTACTTTTTTCCCGTAGTTTTAATACTTATTCTGCTATTCGGGATGGAGACAAATCCAAAAACACAAAAATCATAAAAATCGGTCCAGCCGTTCGAAGAAACACGACTTTGTTTTATATATTATCTTTCTACCATCAATTGTCATCAAATATTTTTTTTTATATGATAAAAAAAGTACACTTAGCGTTAATTTCGCTTCTGCCATATAAAACTTTCTAGCCAAAATTTTTAAACATTGTTTTTTTTTGTAACAGGTTGCAGAATATATCTGGATCTGCCAGAACGGCGCCGTGACCAAGTGGGAAGGTGGCATCTTAAAGTACAAGGATCATCTCAAGTCTAAGATTTTGAACGATAACGCCGCTAACGTCGCCAAAATAAGAAAGTAACCGGTCTACACTGTATGTGAAAATACTTTTTCATGTGATTTTTATGTACTGCTCTCCACAACACCACGTTTCTCTTGACTTTCACTTTTTTCCGTTACAAAAACCTCTTTTTGTTAAAATTTTGTAGTCCTATTATTAGGATAGTAATAGCGCAGGGCGACAAAGAAACAGATTACAAGCACTCAGAAGCATAGTTTGAAGAAACAAACTTGTTTTTTTTAAACTTGCGCCTTACTATTTCCAGTCACGACTACCTCTCACAAGTATTCAGTTAATTTATTAGATTTTTCTTATTTTATAGTAGAAGTTTTTTAAACCTACAGTGTATGTTTGCTAGTATTAAAATATAATTTATTATGTTAGCTTCAAAGCATTGATTTATACAATGTTACATAGATTCCAAATAGCTGTTAAATGTATAACTTGCCCAATTCCAAAAACATCTACCTCCACGAGTATTCACTTTATTTGTCTTATTAACACACATTATAACTTAGCTTCATATTTACATTGTTTTTCTAAATTTTTACATAGTTTAATAATAATAAATAATACAAGTAGTTTAGTCCGTCCGCAGTGCAGTGTTATATAGATTGTCGCTACAAATCTATGTTAATAATAATAATACAATGTCACAATAACATAGTTTTGGTGTGCATTCATAATGACTTAACTGCCATAATATCGCCTTATTTACATTTTTATAACAACAATTGTTGTATTATTACAATTTTGATATAATCAGACACAAAGCACATTAGAAGTGATTAGAGTTAGTGAACATGTAGAGTAAAATATATTATATTGAGCATCTCGGCGCTTTGCCAAGCGTGACACAGGAAGAGCGGTATATGCGCTTGTGTTGCTTCATCAATTTGTTTTATATTGATCGCAGAGTAGGCTGTCTGTCGACAAGTGTAACCTTTGTATCGGTTGTGTGATTACAATACAATGAAAGTTATTATTATTTAGGCAGGAGGCATTCTCTCAAGTCAAACTTGATTTAGCAATATTAATACTAGCCTTTCATTCTAATTTAAAGATGGCGTAGTTTAAATGCTAGGAGAACACGATTTTTGTTGTGTGATATATTTATTATGTATGTAATAATATTATAGTTAAATGTGTCATGAGCGCGTATTGTTATGTTGGCTAAAACGCGGACGTGAAATGTACTCTATTTATTGAAATACCTAATAATAGTATAATAAAAACACTCGTTTCCTCTAAAAGTTGATTGTAATATTGTACATTGGTGCTTGTTTTTGTATATATCTGTAAAAGTAAATCAGTATACACTCGATATATTATCACGAGTTACATCATAATTGAATGAAATTCGTATACAGAAAGAAAGGAAATGTGAAGGCGTACAAATATTCACTTAATAGCATTTACAGTTATACTATAATTTAATAGTTAACAATTTAATAATAACTAGTAAAATTTATGAGATTGTTGGTTCGTGACGGCTTACTGCGCCATTATATTTGTCACTGTGGCGTTGTTTGTTTTTACTATGTGGATGTTTATTTAATTTTACTATTATATCACAATTTCTCTAAATCACCTAAAATGGCACAGCTGAGTTGCACTGACCAATTATATTTAAAAACAAAATGTAAGTAGGTGCAACACAAGAATTAACAATATTGTGATTAATATTAATAAGTATACAATGTAGGTAACTAAGAGTTTTCCTTTTGTGTTAATTTCACAATGGCAATAAATTTTTGTTCACTATTAGCTATTGAGGTGGGTGTCCAAGAGACTTAATACATGAGAAACCTGTAGTAAAATTTATTCACGATAGTTGAAAATTACCATTTAGTTTTTTTCTTTATATAAAATAAAACAATAAAATTTCAGTAAATATACGTTTTATTTTACATAACACATTACTCCTTTTTCAGCTGTAAAAGTCATAGTAATATTCTGTATTCTCAGACGAAATTGGTCATCATATGAAGCAAAATTCCGGAGGCAAAACTGAAGACAATAGAAGACAATACCTACTGCAGATTTCATAAAAGTTATCTATTAAAATAATAAGAATGAACAACACATTAGGTATGTAAATGTGAAAGGAACTTTACCTGCTTTTACCTAAAGGGGATCCCAATGAAGTGATACGTATTTAATCTATGAATGACTGCCAGTTAAATAAAAACAGGAATTCGTTACCTATCTATACTAATATTATAAAGAGGTAAAGTTTAAAAAAATAAAAAAAAATTGCAGCGGGGTACATGCAATAAAAATAAAATTTTTGTAATATAAAAAAAACAAAAATACTAAATGTAAATATTTTCAAAATTGCTTTCTTGGGGTTATATCATTTTAGGTATTAAGGTTTTTATATTAATAATAAAAAAAAAAATTTTGGTATATTTTACAAATAATGATTCAACCGTATATCATATCTGGAGGAGCTCAAACTTGGTATGTTTTGAAAATGATTTTTATTTTAATTTAAAACAAGTGACTGAAATATAATGATGTGATATATTTTTAGAATCGGCTTAGTAAGCCCTGTCATTAAATACCACACACGATAGGTTTCAGAACAATTTTTTTTCCTATACAAAAAAAAACCTCATAACTCCTCTCCTTTTTTGTTTTTTTTTTCGTGCTACAGGTCAAATTGATTCGTATGGCTCAATCGTTCCGATTTTCATGCTATTAACACCATTTGCATCTTTTTACTGAATTTCGGGGTGTACCGCTAGCACTAAAAACCTCTAAACAATTCACGAATAAAAAAATTATGAAGAAAGAAGAAGTAGGGTAGTCACTCCTTAAGCTCCACCCCCTGTGCTCCATCAGACATCTTGGGAAAATTGGCCCCCACGTATTCAGTGTTTCCACCCCAAACGCCACAACTACCTACATATTCTTCTGGCAGTTTTGTTAGTTACGTTTTGACACTAATATAATTTGGATCAACCTGGGGGTTCCACTTCATCCAGGGTCATTTGAATACAACGTCCCGTAAAATGATCTATACCTGATACTCATCATAATCTGATTAAGTAGGTTGGTTGTAAACGGTTTCTAAATTTGAACTAAGAAAAGTAAATGTCTTATTGCGTCTAACCTAAAATCTGATAGAAGTCAACAAATGTGATTTTCTTGTCAAAATTTTGTACTTTTATTTATGTAAGTATTTCATAATGCGTGTGACATGAACTTTCAATACGGATATTCCAAGCGCGGCCCCTGAGTTCTTCCGTGAGTTTATTTTTGTTGAAGTTACGATGTACTTAGTATATCAAGTCGTACTTTCCACTTAACACATTTTACTGTATACCTACTTAGGTACTTTGACAGCAGATTTTCTAAATAATACTGTTAGTTATTAGGTATATAGAAGCGTAATTTTTTTCATACAAGTAGATACAACATGTAAAAATAGATTACCTACCAAATTATTTAGCCTAGTACATATAACTTTAATTTCAAGTTGTGGAGCTATTAAGGAGCTAAAATGTCCAAAGAGAAGAAAAAGGATGGCAAGAAAGATGAGCCGAAGAAAGGCACGGATACCACAGGGTTTATGAAAGATTTCATTGCCGGCGGGATATCTGCAGCCGTGTCAAAAACAGCCGTAGCTCCTATTGAAAGAGTAAAATTGTTATTGCAAGTTCAACATGTCAACAAACAGATTCCTGAAGATAAGCGCTATAAAGGTGATATTGCGGTTTGTTTTTTTTGTTTACAATAACTAACTTACAATTTTATTGTGCGACACTTATATAAAACTATCTGTAAACTTGATCGTGATGGTTTTCAAACAAAAGAAATTATCAAACAAAATTTTCTAGAGTTTTCAGAATCGCATCAGTATTTTCAGAGATTACCCCCCTACATCCAAACTTACAAACTTTTCCTCTTTATAATATCAGTAGATAGCTATAGAAAAGCTTTTATTAGATACTGACAAAATGGCATCAACATGTCCATATTTTTAAATTGCATTACCTTTCACTCTACTAATTAGTACTACGAATTATTCCGCTTATTAAACTCGCTTTAATGCTTGACCAATAAGATAGATTTTATCATTGAATCTATGTATCATCACGCCTTTCATCCCAAGAGGGGTAGGCAGAGACAATCGAATGCCATTTGTTACGATCCTGACATATCTCTTTCGCTTCTTTTATATTCATCATACCTTTCATACATGCTCAGCGATTGTGTGTACTTTTAATATTTCCATCGATCAACATATTTTTTATATGTTCAATAAAAGTACATCTAGGTCGTCCTCTGCCAGCATTTCCTTTCACTTCAGCCATATAAACCTTTTTAGTCAATCTTTCATCCTTCATTCTTTCAACGTGTCCAAACCTGCGTAAACTACTTTTCTTCATTTTAGTCACAACATCATCTTTTACACCGCATTCTTCTCTAATCAATACGTTGTATTTGTATATCACACATTCTGCGTAAAGACCGCATTTCCACTGCATTTATTTTACTTTCATGCTTCTTATTCCATACCCAAGTCTCGCTTCTTTAACTAAGTGATGGAACTAAAACAGCATTATGTATGTTCATTTTACTTTTAGTTGCAAGTTGTTTATTTCTGCATACATTGTTTAGTCCACCAAATACCTTGCTTCTCGCTTATTTTTGTCATTGAAATTCCGTGGATATTATTTCTACTTTTAGTTTCGTCCAAATTGGTTCGGTCTATATTATGATATCAAGGTAGTTGAATATCAGGGACATTCAACTACCATTCAACTACTTTATTTATGAACGCCTCAAGATTTGATCGAGAGAGCGTTCCAAAAAACTTTTATTACATATTAATAATAGTAAATAATTCTGTCGGTTCTAAAATCTATCTACTAATACTCTGTACAGGTTTTAAACTCAATATAATATTTATATACCGCTGCAAACCAAACGCTAGTGGGATAGTTCAAAACAGGAGGCGACATCTCTTCGCTCGAGGCACAAACTGTCTCTACTCTACCGCTAAACTTTGGGGTTACTAAACTAAAATGACTGCGACATCTTTCGTTTTCGTTTTGAACGTATACCTTAACCCCAAAGTTTAGCGGTAGAGTAGAGACAGTGCCTCGAGCGAAGTAATACCTACCCGCCGGCAGATGTCGCCTCCTGATTTAAACTATCGCACGTTTGGTTTGTAGCGGAATATATAATAATATTGAGTTTAAAACTTGTACACAGTAGGTAGATAGTAATAGGTTAGATACGAAGATGTGATGTAGTTTTTTGGAGCGCTCTCTCGATTAATATCTTGTGGCGTTCATAAAATATCGCTACAATGGTAGTTAACTATCCCTGATATTCAACTACCCTAATAACATAATAGACCGAACCAATTTGGACGAAACTTAAAATAGAATCGTCGCCTACCCAGATTGTTTTGAAATCGTTATCACTACATAAATTATAAAACAAAGTATGTCGCTCGCCGCGTCTGTCTGTGATCTTTCATGAAAAACGGCTGAACGGATTTTGTTGCGGTTTTCACTATTAGATAGATTGATTCACGAGGAAGGTTTACGAGTATTAAACATAGACCTATCATGTTTAGGAGCTGAGCATTAACAATATTCGTGAATCAAATCGGGGAAAAAGTTTTCATGGCGTACGCTGTCTAATTCATCAGAGATATAACAATATTATGTGGAATAAAATGATCTACAAAAAGTCCGCGGTAGTAGGTATATACATCTATCTCTATTTTTCGTTTCGTATAAGAACTAGGACATGTCGTTTAAACATCCTCCATTTTTGATAGTGGAAGTTGCTTTTCGCTTTCTCTATAAACATCTCTTGTATTTATATTTTCCTACTCGTATGATGGTACTGCAATTTATATTAAGTGTGCTATAGCCGGAGAGTGAAATAGCCTATATTTTATTTTAATCGAAAATATCCACGGGTGAAGCCGTTCGTTGTCTCGCAAAAACTCGATTTTGATGAATTTTTTTGTATGTGTTTGAGTGAGTCCCTGGGGATGATTTAGCAGTAAAATCTCATCAAAACTCACTCATACTGATTGCTATTTTTTCTTCTTCTCTTGAAATGTATAATTTTGCCCGCTCAAACATCTCATGGTTAAAAACATTTATTTTAAGAGTAAGAAAAAAGAAATTTTACATTTAAGAGTTTTTAAAAGAAAAAGACTGTATAGAGACTACCGATTTTATAAAAATAAATGTAGTTTTTTAGCAACTAGTGGAAATCTACTCCCCCCCTAAATCTCACTCAATCTCACAAAGGAGAATAGCTCACGTAATTAATGGATGCCCCCTTACCCAGTGGAAGACAAAGTCTTCCTCATTTAGCCAATGTTTTTTTGAGGCTATACCTAACGAGTGGCCAGCTCTGTTGAGGTTTATAGATGGAAAAGCCTCTTTGTACGGTTTGTCGGATAATGTACCTACATAGTTTTATTATTATAAAATTTCTAATTTAGTAGTCTTAGTTAAGTTCTTGTAAATTCACACTGTGACTATCTGTGCAGGTCTTGTGGATGCATTCGTTCGTATACCGAAAGAACAAGGTTTCAGCTCGTTTTGGCGAGGGAACTTAGCAAATGTGATACGATACTTTCCCACGCAAGCCCTAAATTTTGCTTTTAAGGACGTGTATAAAAACATGTTTATAAAAGGGATAGACAAGAATACACAATTTTGGACATGGTTTGCTGGAAACTTGGCGTCAGGAGGTGCGGCCGGGGCCACCTCATTATGTTTTGTATATCCGTTAGATTTTGCAAGAACCAGGTAAATATTAACATACCTACCTATTTACTTGGTGATCGGCTCGTTTTCCGCAACTCGACGTCTAAAGGCGCCTATTTTGCGTGCATACCTACCTATATATTATATTATTATAGCCATCGACTTTGGACTCAAAACCGGAGGGACCCGAGAATGACACTAGTGGGAATTGAGTCGACTTAGAGCAAAATAACTGATACTTCTGTTAAAGAAGAGACACGTCTATTCTATTATATTTTTTTATTATGGCCTCCATCAGGGTTTTTTATGATTCCGTCAATGTCAAGTATTATAGTTACAATATGCCGATTAATTGGTATCTAAGATGTTCCCGCCGACCGTGATATGTCCTATTAATCACTGACTAATCACAACTATCACAGCACGGACGGGACTAAACTGGATTCCCCATCACGTCACGACAAGACCTGTTTAATATTGACAACTTGCACAATTTGACACCGAAATATATAAAGGCAGTGAAGCAGATATTTTTGTATTATTTTTGATTTAGTTGTTAGAGTCAAATTTAAATAAAAATTAGAGAGAATGGTAGCTAAATTTAAGTCTTATTTACTTAAAATTTCTAAACTACAATCTATTCGGATAATTAAGTGTTAAATATGTTAATATGACAACCGTAGGATTATGCACTAAACGTAACTAAACTTTAAAATTGCACTAAAGAGGTTTTATTTCTAAACACCGGTCGTAGAATTGGTCATTTCATGATATGGCCAACAAAAATATGGTTGAATACAGATGTGGTACTGATATTTTTAATAGTAAAAATATTGAAGCAGGAAGCAGGCCAATTTATAATACTTATGTTTTTAGAAAAAAATCGTTTACAAAAAATCCTTTTGTTTGACAAATTGACAAACGTATTAACGAAATTGCAGATATTAGTTGGCCAAATCCAATCGCATACCTATATCTATTAATAGTCATCTGTAGTTCCATAAAAGCGCAATGCCAGCCAGGTATTAAAAAAAATATATTTGACAATCAAATTGGATTTGCTTAGGTATAGCTGATTATGAATTAGGATTCCCTGTTTTGTTTAATAATGATTTGAATAACTGACTAAATGTAGATTATGGTACAGATACCCTGCAAATATTTTAGTAGATTTGATAACTTTCTCCCATAAAATTCGAAAAGAAGATGTTGTGAAACAACTTCGAAAGGTAGCACATAAGAAATTAGTGAATTTTGGTGGTACATCGATTACCCGCGCATATATTTGATATTAGTGTGCTATATCAACTGTGTTGTGTAACCATTTTATATGGGAGGAAGTTATCAAGTCCACTAAAATATTTGCAGAGTATCGCCCGTAAAGCTATAATTGTGATTATATGAAATTGTGTAACTAAGAATGTGGATCCGCTAAGCGTCACGTGATTACGCTCCATAGTATTTGTTTGTATAGGCGTCCTCTCTACTCTAGCGCTGAATCTGGGTCAACTTATTTGGCGCGCCCTATAACATTATTTTTTTCAGGTTAGCAGCTGACGTGGGTCAAGGTAAAGAGAAAATGTACACCGGTTTGGTAGATTGTATCTTGAAAACTGTGAAGTCCGACGGGCCCATAGGGTTGTATAGAGGTTTTGTTGTATCAGTACAGGGTATCATAATATACCGCGCTACATATTTTGGATTTTATGATACAGCTCGCGGCATGCTGCCTGATCCAAAGAACACGCCTTTAGTTATCACTTGGCTTATTGCTCAGGTAATCTGTTTTCATTGATTCTTATTTTATTCATTCATATCCCATTTAATTTATACATGCGAACGAGCGTTTGTTCTTCTTTCGCGTCAAAACAGAGCAACGGATCGACATTATTTTTTGCACAGAGATTGTTGGAGGGCCGGATAAATGAGGACAAATAAGTCCGTTGGGTACTTATTTCTAGTATGTATTACTAGGTTTATGATAAATATATAATAAAAATGATAAATACCAAAACAATCTGAATTTTAGCCCGTACCATCGTTTTAATTCGCTTAAATTTTTAAAAACTTTTAAATCGGTCCAGTAGTAGTTGTAGAGTAAATAAACTCTCACCCTCTCTTTATAATAGTTAGATATTGAGCACATAAATTATCTGCAGACAGTGACGACCGTTGCTGGTATCGCGTCATATCCGTTGGACACAGTTCGGAGGCGCATGATGATGCAGTCCGGGCTACCAGCTAGCGAGCGTCTGTACAGGAACACGGCACATTGCTGGGCAGTCATACTAAAGTCGGAAGGTCCAGGGGCTTTCTTCAAAGGTGCTTTCTCTAACGTCCTCAGAGGTACGGGAGGGGCATTCGTACTTATCTTGTATGATGAAATCAAAAAGGTACTCTAAATATATAGGCTCATATAAAGTGGTTGTCTTGTTCTGTTTAGATACTTTATTATAATATAAATTTATGATGATTTTTGTGTATTTCATTATGGTTAGTTCTTCGTAGTGTATTTTAAGAAAGTCATTTTTAAACTTTGAATTAAAAATACTATTAGAAAAAAATTAATTCCCGCTAGTACTGACCAGTAATACTGGTGGTGCTCTAACCCATTTTTTTTTCTTTCAATTGACTCTATTAGTAGGCCTTGAACCGAGCAGGGGTTTAAGTGGACGGAGGGTAAGGCTTGGGTTCCGTGGTTGGCTATAATAATTATAAAAAAGAAAAACAATTGCATTTTTAATATTTAATTGAACTACAAAATTTATCGATTGCACAACAAAATCTATTGTAATACTTAACGTTTTCTCCGTTTGTATACAAATAGAGAAAACGTTTTACTACCCCTAAATATTATTTAATTTTAACGATTTTGTAATATGTTACTGACATAATGAAAAACTACGTACGTATTTTTCCTTTTTTCAAAATTCGTAATAGGTCAAAAGTTATAAGCCCCTCAAATCTCGTTTATCTAATTTAATAATTGGATCAACAAAGAAATTAAAATTGTGAACTACGCGACACTTGACATTTCACATTAATTTTTATATTTTTTCTATAACTATACCTACATACAGTGGTGGACATATAATTAGGAACGGCTAATGTCACGAGTAATGTTTGTACTTTGATTTGTATTATAGCATTAAAGAGTTGTATTTAAAATAAATTAAGAACATCATAACGGAGCCCTATCATTAGTGTATTTATCAACCTAACTTAGAAAATAATACGACTTTTCAATTTATTTTTTTGTAACAAAATGTTTAAAAACTCATTTTGTGCAAGTTTTGGTGACTGGACAAATAATTAAGAACGGGAACAAAATCAAAACATCAGACATTATTTTTTCAATAAAATTTAATAAATTTAATAACATGGCTTAGGACGTATTAATATGTTTAAAATAATGTTAATTTAATATTTTGTAGGATAACCATTGTTGGCAATAACTGCACTGCAGCGACGAGGCATCGAGGCTATTAGATTTTCACAAGTTTGAATAGAAATCTCGTTCCACGATTGCACAAAAGCTTTATAAAGTTCGGTTAAATTACTTATTCTTTTAGCAGACACACTCTTCTTTACGGCATACCAAAGATTCTCAATGGGATTCAGATCTGGGCTATTTGCAGGCCAATCTAATATAGAGATAATATTTTCAATAAGATTTTTTTTGACTGAACGTGCAGTGTGCTTCGGATCGTTATCATGCTGAAATATCCAGACAACTGGTAATATTTCCTCAGCGTATGGGATCATTGTTTCTTCTAATATTTCTTTATATTTAAACTGGTCTAGCATACCTTCGATTTTTCTGACAGGACCTACACCATGTCCAGAAAAACATCCCCAAACTATTATGTTTCCTCCTCCATGCTTAACTACTTTTTTTGTGAATTTCGGATTTTGTGCTTGGTTTGCAGGACGACGAACATACGATTTACCGTCTGAATCCAATCTATTTATCTTCGTTTCATCAGGAAACAATACATGTTTCTGATGTTTCCATTGGCTCTCCGTCCAATTACCATACTTTCGGGCGAAATCTAACCTCGCTCTTCGATGCTGCCTCGTGACGAGCGGTACTTTTCGAGCGAGTCTTCCAAATAATTTAGCTTCAACTAAGCGTCGACGTACCGTACGTGAGCATACACTTTGTTCGGGACCAAATACTTCATTTCTGATATTCTCAGAGCTTTTGAAAGGATCCACCTTCGCTGAACGAACAATCATGTAATCCTCACGAGATGTCGTTTTACGAGATTTAGGTTTGCATGGGATATCATCGGTGGTGTTAAACTTCTTAAAGTGATTAACAGCATTATAAACTTTCGTTTTAGAGCATTTCAAATAATTAGAAATCTTTCCAGTCACGTTGAAATAGTGTCACCATTCGTTTTCGTGTGGATGAATCGCAACTTTCCTTCTTACCCATTATTTCTTTAATAATTATCAAACTTTAAAACTAGGAAAATTAACGAATAAGGACTCATTTACCGCGCAATCTAATAATACATTTATTTTTACTAATATTTGAATTTACAACAAAACTATTTTGCGTTCTTAATTATTTGTCCAGCGGCCAGTGCGCTCGGAATACAACCTGCTTTACTTATTATATTAAAAAATATAAAAAAGTTAAGATGTTTTGTATAATAATTATATCGATTTATACGTCGATAATATAATTATATTATGATGTGATTAAAAGTTATTAGTGATAAATTAAAACAAAGATATGAAAAAACATATGTTTTTAGGATTGTTCGCTTGTTACCGTTCTTAATTATATGTCCACCACTGTATATAAACTACCTGTATACAGCGTGCTAAAAATATGCAATATCAATAAAGTTTGACCACGAGGTAAGATTATTCCTTGTGGTCAAATTAGTTTGACAAAGTAGTTTGACTACGCGAAAGCATTGGTCTTTTTTTGGTTCATAACTTGCTCGTAATAAACCGTCTGTATTTGAGAAACAAAGCAAAATTTCAAAATAAGCAAAACGTACGTACGTAGACTATAATCTGCTAAAACGATTGACACCAAAATTACAAGGTTTCGTTATAGTTTAGTAGGTGTAAATCGTTTTCGCCCAAAACGCAATTTTCAGCGAAAAACGTACCTACGAACACACGAGCTACAGTAATTATTATTTAATCTATGCTACAGTGATCTCTATCGGTGTGTGTATGCTCGATGCCCGGGGGAAGAGCGCGCTTGCGACAGGCAGCCGTATTTGCTTTACATTTCAAAGATCAACCTGAGAATAAGGATTCGAGCTAACCCAAATAAATCTATTATTATTATTTTATTAATTACCCGTAAAAAAAATTCAAATTTCATAAATTTCCACGGACGTAAAATTAGTGTATAAGCCGGTTTAAAACGTTTTATACTTTTCGTAATAAAACAAGTTCCACATAATATTCTACTTTATATCACAAAGTAGTGCTACCCCGCGCAAGGTCCAATGTCTGGGGTTGCTATCTGTTTCAAAATCAATAGAACCGACGTACTTAGCGTCTGTACGCTGTGGCTTTCTGTATATTGGACATTCATATAACCTGGGGTCTTTACCAGCAGTGGTATTGATCGCAAAAATGTATATAACTGGCATTTGCTCGTACAATACTTTTGGTTTGGACTCTATTAGTTTTCCAGATTTGCGATCCAAGGAGGCGCCTGTAAACAAATGGTAGTATGACAATATTTATGATTAAACAAAGGAAATGTCAAACTTATTTAATTTGTCTATTTAGGTCGATTTAGGTAGACACGTATGTATTGCATTGTAGGTTGGATGCTCTGTTTACGATTGTAGGTATGCCTGTATACTTCTAAAATATACAGGAGGATGGAAAATTAATCGTTATGACATATTACCAGAAAGTATGACTATTAATAATAGCTATTCTCATTGGTCATACTAGTAGGACATTCTAGTATGACTACTGAGAAACGCCGGTATAACCTGCTTCATCCGTGAAATGCTCACTCGAAGGAACATTGCCATTATTGGTTACTGCTCGACTCTCAAAAGACGTAGCATGATATTTTGTACATATAAACCTTCCTAGTCTATTTAAACAATAACAAAATAGGTTAGCTAGTAGTTTTTGAGCCTGTCAGATATACCTATAAACATCCATTTTTATAGCTATTTATAATGTACTTCATCAAATATGTCCCCCGTGGCGTCTGTCTGTGGCAGATATCTACTCTGAGCCCGTTTCACTCTGAAATTACTGAACGTATGCACTTAATATACACTGTTTTCATCATAACCAAAGCAATTAAATAATAAAAAAGAAGCCAGAGGCATGTCGTTAGTACCTATAGGTATAAAGATTACCTTCTAAAAATAATCCATGGACATAAACACCTTCTGCCGGACCTTCATGCATCTCTTCTTTATTTTGTTTTGTAATCAAGTTTTGTAGTACTACTGAGTCCAGGGCCCAACCTTTGTGACTTCTTGTTACTTCCTTTAGGGGAAAAAACAGCAAGTTTATTTATTTTGTTGTATGTTACTATAAATTAACTTTTTTAAAGTATACTGATTTGAAACATTGTTTACTGAAAAGCGAGTAATAATAAAATATTTCATTTCGCCGTTGAATTTGAAGTCGGTTGGTGCCGATTCTTGTAACGAACGGCCCGCCTAGATCATCCGGCGGCCGGAATGGGAAATTTTCGGTGCGATACCGGACCAATGTGTGGCCTACTTAAATTATAAAATATTTAGTAATGTTACCTACTAAATTTTTAATAAAGTATTCTAAGAAAATGATACAATACCTGTCTCATAGCTGTAAGAAATCCTTGTGGATTAAAGAAGCCGGTCATCCAAAATGCTGTAGGTCTCCCATTTTTCAACCAAGTTCTGTACTGATTATCTCTCTCAAGTAACTCAGTGTACCAAAAGCCGAGAGTTGCAGATTCCCATGACACCTTTTGAATATAAAATATACAGTTTTAGTCAATGTTAATTATTTTCTGACAAAAATAAACAATGCCAGGGATAAAATAAAAAGGTAGATTCTGTGCGAGAGAAAAGAACAATTGGTCAACTTACAATAATTCACAAGGTAATACAATTTAAGATTTTGAAAATTCCACGACGGATGTAGGTATAAACGTTGTAATCGAAGGATTAAATCGAATCGTTCAGAACAGTAGAAGTTGTTCACATCTCTTCAACAACTAGAAAATAGATGATGATCTCCAAACGGCTGAACAGATTTTATTGAATCATGGCTTAAGAACACTGTCGATCAAGTAACCATCCGTTTAGAAGCTACGATGCCACAGACAGACACATACACAACAGGAAACCCAGTTGTATTCTAGTCACTCGCAAGTAAATTATCGTTTCTAGTATGAATTAAAATGTCAAAATTATCAAAACTATTTTACTTATATACTATCATCGGTTGTAAATTTAGTTACATATTGATAAGTGAAAGGAAATGCTGGCAGAGGACGACCTATGTGTACTTTTATTGAACATATAAAAAACATATTGATTGAAGACAATGTTACATGTTACACACACAATCACCGAGCATGTATGAAAGGTATGATGAATATAAAAGAAGCGAAAGAGGAATGTCAGTATCGTGGCAAATGGAATTCGAATGAAATTCACCCCTAGGAAGCTAGACACCCTCCGTTAAACAATGTTTATTTAAATAATTTTTAGAGGGTGGACAATAAAATATTTTTGGTTGGCTAACGCTGGACAAACGAACCTGATGAAAAAAACTGAAAAATCACATTTGGGGGTACCAACTTCTTCACACACCTGATGCAGGATAGAATAAAATGTTTGTTACTTTCACGAAATGTAAATTTCCCCGCACACGTAGAACAGGAAGTGAGCCTTATCTGAATGCAATTAGACTCATATTGGCGCAATCATCCAATCGTTTTGTTTTATTGTTTTTTGAAGTTATACTTCTTTAGGCGCGTAATTAAAAAAACCGGCCAAGTGCGAGTCGGACTGGTGCAGGAAGGGTTTCGTACCATTATATATAAAAACGTCAAAAAAAAAAATTAAAAAAACACGTTTGTTGTATTGGGATTTTTAAAGTGAATAATATAACTTAATATTCTGTGAATATTTCAAGCGTCTACCTGTTGCCGTTATCAATATCGAGCAAAAACGAGAAAAAGTATGTTGTTTGGGAGCCCCTTTAAATATTTATTTTATTCTGTTTTTTAGTATCTATTTGTTGTTATAGCGGGAACAAAAATACATCATCTGTAAAAATTTCAACTGTCTAACTATCACGGTTCATGAGATACAACGTGACGTCTTGACCACTCGGTCATCGATGTATTTTCATTTTAATTCTAATTTCAAATAAATATATTACTTCTGTAAGTTATTAGCGTTATTAGTAAGTACTATTGTTTATTCTGTGGTATAGGTCAAAGAATTTGGAGTCGAGCAGGGCTTTCTAAATTCAGAGGTACCTATAAAATTGGTAATTTTGATACAAAAATATTTTTCCACCGTTTTTCCTAATGCATTCAAGAATGGCTCTTTCTCAGACATGTTTAGTAAAAAAAAGATACACTGATATGTAGCATATACTCATAATAGAAAGAAGGAAAGTCAATCTGACATACCTAGTTCAAATCAAACTAATTTATTCTTTTATCACTAATTAATTTAATGAACTTATCATTGCAGTTGTTTTGCAAGGAACATTTTAAGAATTTAAATGTACTATAAAGTTGTCCCGTTAGGAAAAGAATAATTTTATAATTTATTCCTTTATTTCCTATATTCCTTAAAAAGTTTTTCTTATTAGTAGGGAAAAAGCGATAAAATCATTAAAATGTATTGTAACGATGACAGAAGTTGTCAACATTTGAATTTAATGCTATTTGTGAAGTTCTTTATTGAAAAACAATTAATAATGGCATTCGTTAATTAAAATCCCTGTTTCAACCACCTGTATGTTTTCTTTATAAAATATCTAAATAAATATCTAAATCTCCTGAATTTTACATTAGCTGGCTTTACTATGGGGGTTAAATCTAGATATGTAGGTAACGTTAGTAGTTCATAGAAGTATATTTACTATGTTAAACGTACCTTCAACCACGTTTGTGGAATACGAGCGTCATACATAGCGTCCAAAGATTCTCGCAACCCTTGACTCATAACGATAGTGCCGTCGATTGCTAATTTTAAGTCACATAAAGTAGAGTGTACGGTTTGATTCACACGTTGTATTCTATCTATCTCTTGTCTGTAAATTATAACATATTATTACAAATTGCAGACGTAAGTATCACTACATAATATAAAACAAAGCCTCGTCGCGTCTGCATGTCTGTTTGTGCGCGATTTTGAATGTATTTTGTTCTAGTTTTCATTATTAAATAGACTGATGGACGAGGAATTTACAATAATTTGATAGATAGATTATTTTATTCTGCACAATTATATCCTAGGTCATTTTGTTATATCTCTGACGGATATACAGTATACGCCACGAAAGCGCGCTGGGGCTAACTTTTTGGCCGACATGTTTCACTAATACTGTTAATTCTCAGCTCCTAAACATGATAGGTTCATGTTTAATACTCGTAAGCTTTCCTCGTGAACCAACGTATCTATCCTGCGCAACAAAATGCGTTTCATAGTTTTGGCTTGAAAATGGTATAGACAGACATGCAGTGCTTTATAAAATGTAGTGATAAATATATTCTTGTAAGTATATTATATCATATATTACCGCAAAAAAATGTTCATGGGAAAAAATGCTCCCATTTTATGTAAAGCCTCTTTAACTTCAAAACTAACATATTGGTTGGGTAGCTTCTCCAACATATCTTCTGCTAAGCGGTACACGATACTCTCTCTCGTCTCACCTCCCTGACTCCCACCTTCTTTAGGTTGAACACTTAGAATGGTATCTAAGATATCTTTAGCACTGTTTATCTGGTATGTTATATCTGCATTACCGTGTAACCCGAAAACTTCTGGAGTGTCCGTCAGTGGCAGTTGGTTGATATAATCAACATATCCTGATAAATTTCTTGTCTGAGGCACCTTGTATCCTTTGTAAAATTCAAAACCAGGTCTCAAGAGAACATCGCAAAACCAAACATTAGTAAAAGTTGTTAACAAGCGCTTATCAAAATCATCAGTAACTCGGCCGCCGTACTGAACCTCTCCCAGCATGTAACATATTGTGGGCCATGATATGCCCTTTTTCGGGTCTATTTCGTCTAAATGATTTTGAACAAACTGTACACTTGCTGCATAATCAGCTTGATTAAATTCATATGGAACATTCCATCCGAGGGGACCAAATTTACGCCTTTCTTGCAGAATAGTGTGCAGAAATGCGACAGCGTATAGTAGTGGAGGCCATTGTGATAAAGAAGAATAATCCAGAGTATCTTGAGTAATGTTTTGATAGGTCCTTTTCATACTAGCTCGAATACCTTGTGGAGGTTCATTTGTAAACTTGATGGCCATTTGTAACAAACCTATAGGAAATTCTGTGTGAACTTCAGTAGTTAACCAGAGCCTAAATGATTCTTGAATATGTTCAGTTTCTATTAAGGCATCCATAGCTTCCACGCAAAATGGTAAAGAGAGGTGGATATTCTGTAGAAGTACCCAACCTCCTTCATTCATCGAGTCTGATATCATTTTTCTTGCTACTATTTCTTGCCCTTGTCCCATGGATACCGCTTTCAAAGCTACAACAAATCATATATTTAATAAACAAAACATGGTGTTACCACAAAAATAGAACAATCACTCACTTATCTCTTTAGCTTTAGCTAAGCTAGCTATTTGAGTTGAAGGATCCGATCCAATAGAGAGTATACAAATGAGTGGCGTCCTTGGTTCTGACTCTTCCCAAGTTGTTTCTAAGTTCAATATACAGCCTTCACCATACTCGGTACCTAAAGAATCTGCAAAATTGCGTAAAAATCAATAATTAAGCGATACTTCTAAATAACAACCACTGATTGTCATTTAAACGCTATAACATATTTATTTACCAACAACATATTTTCTAGCTTGCGACAGAGTTCTATCTGGGCTCCATGATCGAATCAGTAAAAGTTTCCTAAACACATCTAAGCTTTCTTGATAACCACTGGGTAAGATTTCTTCTTCAGGCTTTGCTTTCTCGTACCACACTCGCCATTCTTTCTCATTAGTAGATATCTGAAGAAATATATAAATAATTAATCAGATACTGTTTGTATAAGTATATATTTTACAATACAAAAATATAATAATTTTACCCTGCTCAAAACGTCTGAGAAAGTCTCCAATTTACTTATTTCGACTAGATTTAGCCAAGTGATATCCAATATCCATCTGAAAGGTTTTGGTGTCACAGCGTTCAGATCTAAGGATGCTCCACCCTTAACGAAAGCCATGAATTCATCATGAGATATTAATTCTCTCTGACAATCTATTTTCATGGCTAACATTAAGGTAAATAAAGCTTTATGTCTCTCATATAAACCTCTTAAAGTAAAAGCCCAAACTTCATGAGTCAGGTATTTCAAAATTATATTAATTCTTTCTTCCGTAACATTATTTTTGGTAGATTTTGTTATTGAATTGTCGAAAATATTTAAAAATTGTTTTAGAGAATTTTGGTACATTAAATTAACATTACTCATTTCAACTATTAGGAAGTATAATATGGATCCTCTAGCGGCTACAGCCCTAAATTCTTCTCGTGCCTTAAAAATCTTTTTCTCTGTTACTTCGGCGACTTTTAATTTTTCATTAACCTCTTCAGATGTCGTTTTTGTAATTTGCAAAACATGTATCAGTGCTTCATCATCAACAAGAGAACCTTCTGAAGAAGTAAGACGACACAGCAAATTACTTTCCAATTCTTTCATACTTCGTTGGTTTTTCATAACTGATTCGAAAAGAGCGACTCGTTCTTCTTCCAAATCAGACTTTTCCATTAATATAACACGTCCTAATAGTTGATCTTCTAGACCTTGCATAGTTACTGTGAAATCAATGATAGAAGTTTTAGCACTGATCTCAGGAGAATAAGCGGGGTTTGGTAATTTGGTAGTAATATAAAGCATGAAACCTGGCATAACGTCACATTCCTTATCGCCAACAATAACTTTTTCAATAGAACCAGATTTTATGAAATTTTTCTCTAGAACATTATCAATGACGGGATCTAATTCTACCGCAACATCTTCAATTAATAGCGGTCTTCCTAATGATAAACTATCTTCCAAATGGGTTCTAAAATACTTATGATTTAGTGATGTAATTTGCAATTCGTTGGTGCTCTCTTTATTTTTAATCCAATTCTTTCCTTGACTCTGTGGGTCTACTAGTAAAGGATATGAACTAGATTTCGTAACGATAAGAGCATTTTGCACTGAAAGATCGTCATTGGGTAGTCCTTGTAATGTCCATTCAGATATAGTAGAATTTTCTATTAACATATTTGTTATGTTTAGGTTATCCGTGACAGGGATATCTTTCTTTTTTAAAATGTCCATCCAAGTTTTAAGTAAACTGTTTCTAAATTCTTGGTTATAAGGTCCACAATAAGACAGAAATCCAGTGGCTAGGACGACATCGCCAACAAGGCGACCTAGCTGTTCTTTAAAATCTTTGCTCTGTTGAGTCCATCTGATTTTCTCTCCTCCTAAACCGTTTATAAGAGCTGTAGCAGCATTCATTTTTCGTAAACAAACATTAGCAGCATCAGTAAGTTGTTGCTTCTCTGAAACTGCTGACTCATATTGATCTTTTACTTGTCTTAAGGACATCTCCCTTTCTTCTAATTGCCTTTCAGCTGATGATAAGTCATCCATTGCTAGCTGTAAAATAAGTAAATGTAGATGTTTTATACAAGATTATATAAGTATTATGAAGTCACTATATAATTACGTATACTTATCTAATAAATAATAAATCTGGCTCATTGTTGTTTAATAATAAGTTTTTACCTTTAACCTAGCTTCTTGCAATAATAGGTTTGCTTTTAATGGTAGCACTTCCTTGTTAACGCTATGGAAAAATGCCATTGCTTTAGTCCACGACAACAGACCAGCAACATCACCGCATACTCTTTTTGCTGTGTCCATATTGTAATCTTCCATTTCAAAGTATGGTATTAGATGCTCAACCATCTCGTTATTGATAATATCTTTTGGGTAATTTTGTAATTGTAATAAAAATGTAGTACTTGCCATCATCTGTAACGATAAATATTAAATTGATATTAATATTCTGAAAACTAATAAATTATTCAGCAATTATACAAACCTTTAGAGATTCTGCCCAAGAAGGTTTAGAACAGGGAGCTGCAGTATCAGCTATTACCGGATGTAATCTTCTTTGAAACAGTATTAGTACACAATCCATGATTCTCATAATTAAATGTGGAGGTCTTCCTAATTTTCTCACAGTTGCAATATGAGCTGGTTTAATTGTGTTTAGAGCTGCTTCAGCTTCTTCTAACGCAGGCTTCGCAGCTTCTAATTTTCTTTCAGCTTTCGATTTTTCTTCTGCAATATATGCTACAAGCGCTTCAGCTTTTTCTTTTACAATTTGTACTTGATTCTTCACGATTTCTGCTTGCATTGCTCTCTCTGTTACTTCGGTTAACACTCTGCCAGCCTTTTCAGATGCTACGGCCAAATCCTGTTCCATGACAGCCAAGTCTTTTTTCAATACTTCCACTGATATTGAAGCTTCTCGAAGTTTCTCTAAACCTGTGTCCATGCGTAAAGCACCATCTCCAAGCTCCTTTTGTTTCAATTGGTAAATAGTTTTGTATCCACCAATAAAGTTCAAGTACGACTTTGGGGTGACATGAGATGATCTACGAAACCTTTGGAAATACTCGGCTGATACTTTAGATACCACATCTTGTATTGTACCTAATACTGTAACAAGTTCTTTTTTTACTTCTTTTGTGCATTCTATCTCGAAATCAGCAAGAAAATGGTCGGCCACTGATACTAGGGCATCTTTTGGCCACGGTTGAAACCAATCAATTGTACATCCTGATATAAGGGCTGGAAATCTCATTGCTCGGTATCGGAATGTTTCACTGACCTATAATTTATGAAATATGTATTATCACTTATTTTGTATAGTATTGTATAGATAGTACATACATATGTAGTGGTTAAAAACTAGAAACATATTGTTATAGTTGTTAATTCTGGAACGGGCAAAGTAATGTTTATATTTCTTGTCAACGTTGTTGTTGATACATTTGTATAAAACTAAAATCGAAAATAACATGATTGGTATATTAAGTTGGAAGAAATTAATTTTAAGTATAATGGTGTCTAACTTTAATAGTAGTAAAAAACTTACTGGCGAGAAACATAATACAACATGGAGATTTTGACATGTTCGATTGAGAAAGTACTCCATAACAAGTTCATTCGTTATAGTTCTCTTCTGATTTTCTCTCTTCATAATTGGTGTCAACTCTGATATAATTTCTAGCTGTTCGTCTTTAGTAAATAAGTTTGATATTACGCCAGACGATAATATATTATTGAGGTATTCCAAAAATCCTTCCTCTTTAATGTCAAGATCAGTAAAAATAAATGTAGTGCCTTTTCCTTGAACTCCACAAGATCTATACAGCAGTTTTAGATCTTCTAGGAAATTACTTACATTATATGATCGTGTAAGTGCTATTTGGAAGGATCTATACCCAGCTATGAACGTCGACAGCTTTGTTAATGACTGTTTCCCAGAACCACCAACGCCAACCAACATTACATTACCACGTGGATGCCGAATTACTCGCGATATTTTAACTAAATGCAACATGGCGTCTGGAAAGAATACTAAATCCATTCCTGATCCGCGAACCATTTCATTGAACTGGGATAGGAACATATCAAGCCGTTCCCTAAGTTCACTATAATCGAAGACAGGTTCATATACTTTAGGAAGCTCCATATCGGCATCTTCTCCTTCTTCTCCTGTTGGCTCTGGAGCATCTCTGAAATAATTAAAAAAAAATTAATCCAATCTACTGCATACCAGGAAAGCTACAAGCGTAAACGTGACAAAGTAGTTCATGTTTAAAGTCCCTTTGAATATGTATCGGATACTGACCTCATGAAGTCTACAAATACAGGATCATTTTCCATCATCTTCTTATATTCCACTCCTAAAACATTCTCTACAACATCGTACATATTCTTATGGAACCAATCTTTATCGTTCTGGTGTGTAAATCTATCAGAGAAGACTCTATTACATTCATGTTTCCAAAGTAACATCAAACACTTTTCTGACTCAATCACGGTTGGTAATGTGCCGACCATACCTTGCCATACTCTTGATAAATCTCTCAAGGAAAACACATAATGAAATTTAGCTGGTGTGGGTAGCAGAGTGGCCCTTGTACGTAGCCACAATTCACGAGTTAGTGGAATAACTTTTTTTATCAAAGTTCTCACTTCTATAGTGAATCCTCTTTTTGCGTTATAATGACCTTCTCCGATAACTTTAAAAATCTTATCAATAGAATCATTGTTAGGTAGAGGACAATTGAAAATAGCAAACTGACGTTTCAAGCGCGGCGGAATATCGTTACGCCCACCACCTGGAAGTCATTTGAATTTATATAAAATATTGTAATAACAAAAAGCAATAACATATTTTTGTATATTACCTGGTTGGCCCATTGCACCTAGGAATTGAATATCAACGACAGTCGTAAAATCACCTGGCTTCTCTAAGCTGTAAAAGCCTCCCATACCCATAGTTTGCCTTACAATTTCATTAGTAATTTGATCACCCCATTCATTTATTTGTGGTAAGTTTATATCGTCAATGAATATCAGCATTTTCTTCCCTCCAGGAGGTCCAAAAGTCATGCCACTCCTTTTTTCCACGTAACTTTCTATGGTTTTTTGGAACTGATAAGGACTTGTCGCTGACGAAAAATTGAATGCCCGTCCCATAATTTGATCTGGGTTTGTATTCTTCATATAAGCTTTCATCATTACTGTTTTAGCAGAACCTTGTTCACCAAGTAACAACACAGCCTTTCCTTGTTTAGCTATGCAGTGTATTAAATAATTTATTCTCACATTGTCTACTATGGGGACAAGAATACTCGCGTAATCTGGTGAGGCAGTGTCTGGGTATACATAGTTTACTACTAAATCGTCCCACAATTCCCAGTTTCCTGGATGTTTAACATAAAAGTCGAAAATAAGGGATGGCTTATTATTAGGGTGTTTAGGAAAGCTAAGATTCTCTGAGAATGTTTGTTTCAAATATGTATCATATCTAATTCTATCTTGGGCTTCTAACAAAGCTCCAAAAGACCAAATTAAACTGAAGATATATATTTTGTGAAGGTGTTCAGAAGTGAAAATGACAATTTCCTCAGTTTTTTCCTTCTCTTCTTCGTCATCCAGGTCACCATTAACAGACTTGTTGGCAGACGGGTCTTCAACCTCTTCTACTTGTGGTGGTACTAAACCCTCAAGAAGACTTAGCATTTGTAAAATTATGTTGCTTTGTAGTACCTCCATACTGAAAGTCAGATTTTGTGTGCACCACGTATATATCAGTGGAAATGTTTGACTAAATAAGTCACCAAAAACTTCTATTTCGCGCTGTGAGCGTGATTTTAGCCATGCACGTAGAACTGAAATTCAAAAAGGTTTTGTATTTTTAAAGCGGTTAAAGTTTAATAAAATTGTAGAATTAAAATTATAAGATATATTTTACCTGGATCCCAGTCTAAGCCTGATGAACTCATATAGACCATACCATTTCTAGAAACAGTTGCAGGAGACGCGTTGTCTATATTCTCAGGTTCGAATATTATTTTGGACGTGGGGGCCATAGTCAAACGATCTCCGTTAGCCAAAGTTAATGTTTTGTTGTCGTCTAATACAGAGTTTAAGTTCTCTATCCAAATACTGTCAACAGGTCCATCCAGTACCAACCATACATGTTCCCCTGTCTTCATTTTAAGAGTTTTCCTCCACAGTGCAGAAAATATTCCGTCTGTCCAATCATTCGTAGCCACATCGAGTCTCCCAAACATTTGTGCAGCTGTTATTGCTTTAGGATTCATGCGCATTTCCCTGTGTTTAAACATTTTTTTATATAAAGTTAAAACTGTTATAGGTACTTAGTTTGTTTTATAATATTTAGTTATAATAATAATATGTAATGATGATATGATGTAAGCATTGTAGAGAATAGCTGTCGCTGAGAAAACTCCACAACAGTTCTCAGTGCAATAACATTGAAAGTGGTAAACAATTATCCGACAAACCGTACAAAGAGGCTTTTCCATCTATATACCTCAAAAGAGCTGGCCACTCGTTTGGTATAGCCTCAAAAAATCATTGGCTAAATGAGGAAGAGTTTGTCTTCCACTGGGTACCTTGGGGTCGGCAACGGTTCCCGGGAGCTGTAAGCAACCCGTGAAGAATAAAAAAAAAATTACAATAAATTATTTTATACTTTTAAGAGCCCTATATCCATAATTTGTATGGGGATATTACTATTCCCAATTTCTCTGTAAATACTCTACCTGTGTCACTGTAATTTAGCATATAGTTACTTATTCAATATATCTAAGTGAAATAGTCGTGATTTTTTAATTGGACAAAAATAATAAATTAATTATCATTTTGAATTTTCAATAAGCTATAGAAAACGCAAGACGTTTAATTGAAGGGTAATGGTATAACAGCGCTATTAAAAAAAATAAGAGCTTTATGATGATTATGAAAGAGAAAACGGGGGCAAAGTTTAACCACCCATATTTCCTATTTAATAAAACCATTAAAAAATAACAGCCATTTCACTTAGATATATTGAATACTTACTTAACTATATGCTAAATTACAGTGACACAGGTGGATTATTTACAGAAACATTGGGAATAGTTTATCCCAGAAAAATTATGGATATAGGAGCCCTAAATCTATTTTAAAAACATAATATTAAAAGAATATTTAATTAATTAATTATTTAGAGTAGAAATAATGCTGAAATCTTACTTGTGCGGATTCTCAGTCTCTGAGAGAGCATTCATAAGTGTATGGATACAAGTTGTCTTCCCAGCTCCGGGTGGACCTAGGGTCATGATGCCATGTCTCACACGTTGAGTTTCATACAACTGAAATAGAATATTTATATAGTACTTACAAGCTTTCGGCCCCGGCTTCGCCCGTAGAGCTCATATTAACTTTCATACCCTATTATGGTCCTATAATCTTATAGAAAACGCAATTTTTCCCGAAGTTTCCAATTTTTCGGGCAACTTTTACAATTTTACGTCTATTACGAACATTAAAAAAAATTGCCAAATCGGCCCACCCGTTCCCAAGTAATATTTATTTTCGAAGCATATACATTAAATATAGTAGAAGATTAGTTAAAACCGCAACAAAATCAGTTCAGTAGTTTTTGTGTGAAAAGTGTATAGACGAATTAAAAGTGTGGTTATATAGTCACTAAACACAATTAAACAAACACGCTTTCGTATTTATAATATTAGAGCGGACGTTACTTTTCAGTTCTTCGCACACATCCAGACCTTTGTTCAAAAATGTATTAATTATTGATAAATATGTAAGATAATTGATCTTACTTGTACAATCTTTAAAATCCAGGGTGGATGGCATATAAGACCAGTTTGTTCGACTTGTTTTTGGACAGCCTCTTCAAGTTCTGGGTAGGTTGTCTTCTCGAGAGCTTGGTTTGGGAACAAATCAGCAACCAACGATATAAACAACGGTTCATCTTCATCTATCAGTTTGGACAAATTCATGTCTCTTAATACTCTCATGACTATAGTACTCTCGTTGTCTTTGGAGTTGACACGTTTTACAGCTCCTAAGGTTCTTAGTACTGATAAAATGTTCCTTAGACCAAAATCGTAATGTACCTGTGAATATAATTATACCTAATTAGTGCAAATGGATATATTCGCATTTGTATGAAAACGGGTGTAACAAAATTTTTTTTGTAAGTAGGTACTGGAATGTAAATTTTGTGAAGTCTAGTTAAATATGACATGTAATGCTATCTTCAGACGAATTATTTACTTGGTTATCATTTTTGCACTGAAATATAACACGAAATGTATTTGCTCTATTTTCTAAATTTTCTAAATTCTGAAGATGTGCAAAAATCATATATGCTACAGCGCATATGTGTGGTTACGAGGGAACACCCATTTACTACTTCTATTGTTAGGATTCCGTACATCTCCGATAAAAACAGAATTTAAAAAAGGATCACTCTTGTGTCTGTCAGTCCGTCTGTCAACTCATTTTCTCCGAATCTACTAACGAAAAAAGGTTTAAACTTGATACATAATAGAGTTTGATGACGCGATTATGGATGTATAGCATAAACAATTTAATGAATTTCGATTTTGGGGGGGGTAATTAAAACTTGAAAAAAAAGTGACATATCGACATATCAAATGAAAGGGCTCCTTATACGGAATACAAATATATATATTTTTTATAATTTTAAAATGCATAGTTTAAATCATATTAAAGAAAAACATTATACGAAAATTGACCGTCCGTCTCCCTTTATCTCCACAACTACTGAGTCTGAAATTTTGATAAAAAAATAGTGAATATAGCACCTTTCTTATAGTTACAGGAAAATCTAAAAGAAAAGTTCTGACCGAAAAAATGGTACGGGACCCTAATCTAACACAAATCTAGAAAACTCAGAAGTGATTAGTTTTACCTGTTTTGTTAGCTGTTCCTCACAAAGTTTATATAGGGTGTAGAACTTTCTCGCCAAAGTAATATTTTCTAGGAAACCACATGAAGCGAGCTTTACACGAATTATAATCTGTCTATCCGGCACCATCATAGCGACAGTACGGAATTGTATTTTCAAGTTTTCGGGCAACTCTTTACGTCCAGCATATCCTGGATTCTGAAATCAAAATTAATTTTAAAATTAAAAAACTCCCGACGTCAAATACACATGAAACTATAAAAATACAGATGGAGATATTATCCTAGGTTAAAAACAAATTCCGTATATTTCTGAAAGATTGGACGGATGTCATCGCTAGTGAAAGGTTTTATGCTGACAAAGTTAGTTTATAATATAGTACATTACATTTAGGTTTTGTCCTCAATTTTTCACGTGGAAATGGAACAAATAATAATATACATTTCGTTTCCATTCCGAATTTAATCTAAATTTTGAAAGTTTGATATTTATAATATTAGTAGAGTGTAAAATGCCCTCAATTCGATCAAACGGTGCAGGCAAGCCAACATGTGGTAGGGGTAGGGGAGGGGTAGGGCAGGAGAGCCAACGTCTGTACCGAAAAATGCTCTAAACTATCCTAAAACATGAGCAAAATATATTGAATAATACTAAAGAAATGGGCTTAGGGAAAAAAAAGAAAAGCAATAGATGACGTTTCTTATAAACAGTTTTATTCCTCATTGTATTATAACAAATTTCGTCATAGAGAGAGTACACTGTATTGCTAAATCCTAATCCTAAAACTAATATTATTAATGCGAAAGTATGTTTGTTTGTTTGTGTGTTTGTCCTTCTTTCACGTAAAAACAGAGCAAACGAGTCATTTAATGACCACGGGCGAAGCCGTGTCTTAAACTAGTAATATATATATATATATATATAAGTAAACGTACCATAGTAATAAATATTCCAAATTCAGGACACATATCTGATATATCGCCGTCTGTGAATATGAATGATTTCTTCTTTTCTTTCTTAGCAGAGAGCACCACAGCTACTTGTTGTGCTGCCACTGATAGTACAGGCAACTCAATACGATTGAACTCATCGAAACAACCCCACGAGCCTGATTGCGCTAAGCCTTTGTATATACGACCTAAACCCCTGGAAGCAACAGATTTTTTTTAAATAATTAGCAATAGTGTTTAGTCTTTAAATGACTACATTCACTATGGCCGGCTTGCAGATATGCTTTTTCACGTTTGGCTTAAAGGGTCCAAGTTTGTATGTGAGAGAATACAAAGGAAGGCAGACCACTCGACTTCTCAAGGACCACGACATAGATTCAATTCAAAGACATTAAATTTACACATTAGTCTAGATTCCAGTATAATTTTGCCGTCATGTTCCCTCTCCGCCGCCGCTCTCTACTCCCTTGTGCGTACATGACGCGTGAGTGTGTGTACTGCGTGTGCCTCTCAGTATACTTGACGCGTTCGCCGCATATTTATTTATTGCTATTCTTTAATTATAAATTCTTTTACAAACCATCAATTTCGATGTTTCACACCTGCCGAGCATCCCGTGACGGCCACGTTTTTATTTCAAATTTTGAAGCAAACTTCACTCTTTGATCGTTATATACCACAACTTCGACAATTGTAGAGGAGAAGTGGCAAGAAACTCCACAAATATAAATATAGAAAACATTTGTCATTACATAATATTAGCTTATCATTATTAACATCTACTAGATGACCCGTGCGAATACTTCGCACCGTTAGTGGTGTCAATATGTTGTCATACTGATCTCCAATAGATGGCGTTTTTTTTACAAAATAAATGAATTAGTCTAACTTTAAAAGAAACATTTAATTTTCATTTGTTTGTTTTGTTTGTTTGTCCCGTATGGACCCAAAAACTACTGCACCAATTTTGTTACTGTTTGCGGGAAGATTTATGTGTATAAAATATCACGCTACGTTTTGGGAGCCGATCACTAACCAATAATCGACTTATTCGACTAATTGTGTCAATGGAATCGGACGAGCAGTGACACAGACATTAAACAGGCGAATCCGTGACGAGTCGCTAGTTAAGTATATTTTAGTATATATATGAACCTGTAATCCATCTGATCGGAACAGTTAAAGACAACAACATATTTAGCTAATGTTTTTCCCATGTCTTTGACTGTTTCCGTCTTCCCAGTGCCGGCTGGCCCGCACGGTGCACCTCCCATACTCATGGCAAGTGCTTGTGCTAACGTTATATAACATCTGCAAACAAACATTGACATTTTTAGAGTTCTGAAGACAAGTAACCATATTATAGTTACCCTAGTTTTTTTTTATTATAAGTATATGATTCTACAACCGCCTAGTTCATCTATCTATCTATCATCACGCCTTTTATCCCAACAGGGGTACGCAGAGACAATCGAATGCCAATTGCTACGATCCTGACATACCTCTTTCGCTTCTTTTACAATACCTTTCATTGATGCTCGGAGATTGTGTGTCATTTTAATATTGCCTTCGATTAATCCTTTGTTTATATGTTCAATAAGGTGTACACCTAGGTCATCCTCTGCCAGCATTTCCTTTCACTTCAGCCATATAAAACTTTTTAGTCAATCATTCATCCTTCATTCTTTCAACGTGTCCAAACCAGCATAAACTAGATTTTTCATTTTAGTCACAAGATCATCTTTCACTCCGCATGTTTCTCTAATGACATCGTTCCGGATCGCAATCATCACAGTCACTATTCGCTATTTAAGACGAGGAACGACTCAGAAATTTATAATCGTAAGCCACGCCCTAAACTCGTGGTTCGGGCGCAACGATCACGTCATGCAAGACAACGACGGCGCTTTGTCCGTTCTTGCTGCAGAAGTGAGAAGGGCATAATGTATCGCCTCTCGGAATAAATGACGTAAGCGGCACATTACAAATAAATAATTTATTAAAAAATGATCACATGCAGGGAAATATCTTCTTAATCAATACTAGGTACTGAAATTACCTACAGATTCGTATGAAATTTAAACGTAAATCCTTTCAGAGTATGGCCGTATGACTAAAAAGGTGTTTTTGAAGAGGCGATTTCAAAAAATTAAGTTATCGAGAAAATTTTCACCAATGATGTTTTCATCCTACACAATACTAGATAAAATCCTCTAGTTTTCGATGCCCAAATTGTATGTTCATAGCATTCGTAAAATTCGAGAATTTCGGTTCAGAAATCAACCGAAATTATTCGTTCCTCCCCTTAAGCAGTAAATAAAGCTGAAGGCAATGTTAAAAGTACACACAATCGCCGAGCTTGTATGAAAGGTATGATGAATATAAAAGAAGCGAAATAGGTGTGTCAGGATCATAGCAAATGGCATTAGATTGTCTCTGTCTGCCTACCCCTCTTGGGATAAATAGAATAGATATGAGTCGATAAAGTAATTAGTAGATCATTGACTTGAAACCAAAAGGTCCCGGGATCAATTCGCAATTTTGCCAAAAATGCTAAGCACCAATTTTCTTTAAGAATATGCGTAGGTACTTCTTATAAAAATAACAGATATTTACGTCTGTTAAATAAGCAACGGGCCTGCCACCTGTTCTGTAAAACATAGACAACTGGCAAAAACGTGTCTCTGGCCACACTGCGAGATATATGGGCCGTGAAGGTGTGCATGTATAAAAGCATCAGGTAAAAACTGGTGGAGGTCTTGCCTTAGTAGGGTGCCAAGAACGCTGGCTGCATTTCCTTTTTGGATTGCAACAGTACAAATTTTCTGTGCTAAGAAAGACCTAGCCCTCTTGTCACCAGAAGCGACGGTTTATAGTATAAAGCCTAGAAAAATAGTGTCAATAATAATTAAGGTCACGTCGTCCTTGTACAATTGATGCAAAAAATCATCGTAAACTCAACAAATCTCCCTACCTATGAGTTTTGTATAAACCTATTATGTAAATAAGTTAGTACTTTACCTGTCTGTTAAAGGCGTGATGACCAATCTTTCTGTACACCCCAAATATTCATTCTGATACGTGAATGTAACATCGGTTACTGATATCCAAGTTTTGTCCGCGTCATCTTTGAAGTAGAAGCGACACTGCTTGAGCCACTCAAAGTCGGTACCAGAACGAATGTTTAATCGACACTATAAAAAAATATAATATATTATCGACTTCCCGTGCTTCGCAGGGCATATAAGGACGGCGTCCACACTTCTTCTAAAAAAATCAGATACTATTACATCTGTTATAGAAGTAGTGACAAACAAATCTAAGTCTATTATGTGCAGCAACATATTTGCCACCTGTTCTGGGCATAGGTGATGGTGGCAACTGGCAAATAGTGGACACTGTTACTGTCTCTGGCCACACCGCACTCATAAAAGCCGTCAAGACATGTCACTTATCATTACTAAAGTCCCCGGCTGCGTTTGTCTGTCTTGCCGTCTGTGTCACTATTATATTTAGGGGCTGAATGTTAACAGTATCAGTAAATTAAGTCAACGAAAAAGTTAGCCCCATTCCATTTTCACGGCGCGGCGTATGCTGTGTAATTTGTCAGAAAATAACAAAATTATGTAGAATAAAATGATCTACTGAGTCTTCCGATAAGTACCCTGGGACCGACAACATGGTACCGGGAGCCGTAAGACAACGCGTGAAGAAAAAAAAAGATTTACTATTATTAATTTTGCAGTAAATGGAGCTGTCAAAACTTCAGCTAAGTAAAAGAAATCAATATTTCAAAGGTCCGCTATACACTATAAACTGTAGTGGGAGCATTTGTTACAACAAATTAATATGTAAAAATAATATACTTTATTGTATAGTTAAATTATTAATTTTGCAGTAAATGGAGCTGTCAAAACTTCAGCTAAGTAAAAGAAATCAATATTTCAAAAGTCCGCTATACACTATAAACTGTGGTTGGGAGCATTTGTTACAACAAATTAATATGTAAAAACAATATATTTTATTGTATAGTTAAATTATTAATTTTGCAGTAAATGGAGCTGTCAAAACTTCAGCTAAGTTAAAGAAATCAATATTTATAAAGTCCGCTATACACTATAAACTGTGTTTGGGAGCATTTGTTACAATAAATTATTATGTAAAAACAATATACTTTATTGTATAGTTAAATTATTAATTTTGCAGTAAATGGAGCTGTCAAAACTACATTTAATTAAAAGAAATCAATATTTCAAAAGTCCGCAATACACTATAAACTGTGTTTGGGAGCATTTGTTACAATAAATTATTATGTAAACACAATATACTTTATTGTATATTTAAATTATTAATTTTTCAGTAAATGGAGCTGTCAAAACTTCAGCTAAGTTAAAGAAATCAATATTTATAAAGTCCGCTATACACTATAAACTGTGGTTAGGTGCATTTGTTACAACAAATTAATATGTATTAACAATATACTTTATTGTATTCAAAAAAAAATTCAAAATTCAAAATTCAAAAATTCAAAAAGTTAAAGAAATCAATATTTATAAAGTCCGCTATACACTATAAACTGTGGTTGGGAGCATTTGTTACAATAAATTATTATGTAAACACAATATACTTTATTGTATATTTAAATTATTAATTTTTCAGTAAATGGAGCTGTCAAAACTTCAGCTAAGTTAAAGAAATCAATATTTATAAAGTCCGCTATACACTATAAACTGTGTTTGGGAGCATTTGTTACAATAAATTATTATGTAAAAACAATATACTTTATTGTATAGTTAAATTATTAATTTTGCAGTAAATGGAGCTGTCAAAACTACATTTAATTAAAAGAAATCAATATTTCAAAAGTCCGCAATACACTATAAACTGTGTTTGGGAGCATTTGTTACAATAAATTATTATGTAAACACAATATACTTTATTGTATATTTAAATTATTAATTTTTCAGTAAATGGAGCTGTCAAAACTTCAGCTAAGTTAAAGAAATCAATATTTATAAAGTCCGCTATACACTATAAACTGTGGTTAGGTGCATTTGTTACAACAAATTAATATGTATTAACAATATACTTTATTGTATTCAAAAAAAAATTCAAAATTCAAAATTCAAAAATTCAAAAAGTTAAAGAAATCAATATTTATAAAGTCCGCTATACACTATAAACTGTGGTTGGGAGCATTTGTTACAATAAATTATTATGTAAACACAATATACTTTATTGTATATTTAAATTATTAATTTTTCAGTAAATGGAGCTGTCAAAACTTCAGCTAAGTTAAAGAAATCAATATTTATAAAGTCCGCTATACACTATAAACTGTGTTTGGGAGCATTTGTTACAATAAATTATTATGTAAAAACAATATACTTTATTGTATATTTAAATAATTAATTTTGCAGTAAATGGAGCTGTCAAAACTACAGTTAATTAAAAGAAATCAATATTTCAAAAGTCCGCAATACACTATAAACTGTGGTTAGGTGCATTTGATACAACAAATTAATATGTAAAAACAATATATTTTATTGTATAGTTAAATTATTAATTTTGCAGTAAATGGAGCTGTCAAAACTTCAGCTAAGTTAAAGAAATCAATATTTCAAAAGTCCGCTATACACTATAAACTGTGGTTGGGAGCATTTGTTACAATAAAATAATATGTAAAAACAATTTACTTTATTGTATAGTTAAATTATTAATTTTGCAGTAAATGGAGCTGTCAAAACTTCAGCTAAGTTAAAGAAATCAATATTTATAAAGTCCGCAATACACTATAAACTGTGGTTGGGAGCATTTGTTACAACAAATTAATATGTAAAAACAATATATTTTATTGTATAGTTAAATTATTAATTTTGCAGTAAATGGAGCTGTCAAAACTTCAGCTAAGTTAAAGAAATCAATATTTATAAAGTCCGCCATACACTATAAACTGTGTTTGGGAGCATTTGTTACAATAAATTATTATGTAAAAACAATATACTTTATTGTATAGTTAAATTATTAATTTTGCAGTAAATGGAGCTGTCAAAACTACATTTAATTAAAAGAAATCAATATTTCAAAAGTCCGCAATACACTATAAACTGTGGTTACAACAAATTAATATGTAAAAACAATATATTTTATTGTATAGTTAAATTATTAATTTTGCAGTAAATGGAGCTGTCAAAACTTCAGCTAAGTTAAAGAAATCAATATTTATAAAGTCCGCTATACACTATAAACTGTGTTTGGGAGCATTTGTTACAATAAATTATTATGTAAACACAATATACTTTATTGTATATTTAAATTATTAATTTTTCAGTAAATGGAGCTGTCAAAACTTCAGCTAAGTTAAAGAAATCAATATTTATAAAGTCCGCTATACACTATAAACTGTGGTTAGGTGCATTTGTTACAACAAATTAATATGTATTAACAATATACTTTATTGTATTCAAAAAAAAATTCAAAATTCAAAATTCAAAAATTCAAAAAGTTAAAGAAATCAATATTTATAAAGTCCGCTATACACTATAAACTGTGGTTGGGAGCATTTGTTACAATAAATTATTATGTAAACACAATATACTTTATTGTATATTTAAATTATTAATTTTTCAGTAAATGGAGCTGTCAAAACTTCAGCTAAGTTAAAGAAATCAATATTTATAAAGTCCGCTATACACTATAAACTGTAGTGGGAGCATTTGTTACAACAAATTAATATGTAAAAACAATATACTTTATTGTATAGTTAAATTATTAATTTTGCAGTAAATGGAGCTGTCAAAACTTCAGCTAAGTAAAAGAAATCAATATTTCAAAAGTCCGCTATACACAATAAACTGTAGTGGGAGCATTTGTTACAACAAATTAATATGTAAAAACAATATACTTTATTGTATAGTTAAATTATTAATTTTGCAGTAAATGGAGCTGTCAAAACCTCAGCTAAGTAAAAGAAATCAATATTTCAAAAGTCCGCTATACACTATAAACTGTAGTGGGAGCATTTGTTACAACAAATTAATATGTAAAAACAATATACTTTATTGTATAGTTAAATTATTAAATTTGCAGTAAATGGAGCTGTCAAAACTTCAGCTAAGTAAAAGAAATCAATATTTCAAAAGTCCGCTATACACTATAAACTGTAGTGGGAGCATTTGTTACAACAAATTAATATGTAAAAACAATATACTTTATTGTATAGTTAAATTATTAATTTTGCAGTAAATGGAGCTGTCAAAACTTCAGCTAAGTAAAAGAAATCAATATTTCAAAAGTCCGCTATACACTATAAACTGTAGTGGGAGCATTTGTTACAACAAATTAATATGTAAAAACAATATACTTTATTGTATAGTTAAATTATTAATTTTGCAGTAAATGGAGCTGTCAAAACTTCAGCTAAGTAAAAGAAATCAATATTTCAAAAGTCCGCTATACATTATAAACTGTAGTGGGAGCATTTGTTACAACAAATTAATATGTAAAAACAATATACTTTATTGTATAGATAAATTATTAATTTTGCAGTAAATGGAGCTGTCAAAACTTCAACTAAGTTAAAGAAATCAATATTTCAAAAGTCCGCTATACACTATAAACTGTGGTTGGGAGCATTTGTTACAACAAATTAATATGTAAAAACAATATACTTTATTGTATAGTTGAATTACTAATTTTGCAGTAAATGGAGCTGTCAAAACTTCAGCTAAGTTAAAGAAATCAATATTTATAAAGTCGCTATACACTATAAACTGTGGTTGGGAGCATTTGTAACAATAAAATAATATGTAAAAACAATTAACTTTATTGTATAGTTAAATTATTAATTTTGCAGTAAATGGAGCTTTCAAAACTTCAGCTAAGTTAAAGAAATCAACATTTATAAAGTCCGCAATACACTATAAACTGTGGTTGGGAGCATTTGTTACAACAAATTAATATGTAAAAACAATATACTTTATTGTATATTTAAATAATTAATTTTGCAGTAAATGGAGCTTTCAAAACTACAGTTAATTAAAAGAAATCAATATTTCAAAAGTCCGCAATACACTATAAACTGTGGTTAGGTGCATTTGATACAACAAATTAATATGAAAAAACAATATATTTTATTGTATAGTTAAATTATTAATTTTGCAGTAAATGGAGCTGTCAAAACTTCAGCTAAGTTAAAGAAATCAATATTTCAAAAGTCCGCTATACACTATAAACTGTGGTTGGGAGCATTTGTTACAATAAAATAATATGTAAAAACAATTTACTTTATTGTATAGTTAAATTATTAATTTTGCAGTAAATGGAGCTGTCAAAACTTCAGCTAAGTTAAAGAAATCAATATTTATAAAGTCCGCAATACACTATAAACTGTGGTTGGGAGCATTTGTAACAATAAAATAATATGTAAAAACAATTTACTTTATTGTATAGTTAAATTATTAATTTTGCAGTAAATGGAGCTGTCAAAACTTCAGCTAAGTTAAAGAAATCAATATTTATAAAGTCCGCTATACACTATAAACTGTGGTTGGGAGCATTTGTAACAATAAAATAATATGTAAAAACAATTTACTTTATTGTATAGTTAAATTATTAATTTTGCAGTAAATGGAGCTGTCAAAACTTCAGCTAAGTTAAAGAAATCAATATTTATAAAGTCCGCAATACACTATAAACTGTGGTTGGGAGCATTTGTTACAACAAATTAATATGTAAAAACAATATATTTTATTGTATAGTTAAATTATTAATTTTGCAGTAAATGGAGCTGTCAAAACTTCAGCTAAGTTAAAGAAATCAATATTTCAAAAGTCCGCAATACACTATAAACTGTGGTTGGGAGCATTTGTTACAACAAATTAATATGTAAAAACAATATATTTTATTGTATAGTTAAATTATTAATTTTGCAGTAAATGGAGCTGTCAAAACTTCAGCTAAGTTAAAGAAATCAATATTTCAAAAGTCCGCAATACACTATAAACTGTGGTTGGGAGCATTTGTAACAATAAAATAATATGTAAAAACAATTTACTTTATTGTATAGTTAAATTATTAATTTTGCAGTAAATGGAGCTGTCAAAACTTCAGCTAAGTAAAAGAAATCAATATTTATAAAGTCCGCAATACACTATAAACTGTGGTTAGGTGCATTTGATACAACAAATTAATATGTAAAAACAATATATTTTATTGTATAGTTAAATTATTAATTTTGCAGTAAATGGAGCTGTCAAAACTTCAGCTAAGTTAAAGAAATCAATATTTAAAAAGTCCGCAATACACTATAAACTGTGGTTGGGAGCATTTGTTACAACAAATTAATATGTAAAAACAATATATTTTATTGTATAGTTAAATTATTAATTTTGCAGTAAATGGAGCTGTCAAAACTTCAGCTAAGTTAAAGAAATCAATATTTATAAAGTCCGCTATACACTATAAACTGTGTTTGGGAGCATTTGTTACAATAAATTATTATGTAAAAACAATATACTTTATTGTATATTTAAATAATTAATTTTGCAGTAAATGGAGCTTTCAAAACTACAGTTAATTAAAAGAAATCAATATTTCAAAAGTCCGCAATACACTATAAACTGTGGTTAGGTGCATTTGATACAACAAATTAATATGAAAAAACAATATATTTTATTGTATAGTTAAATTATTAATTTTGCAGTAAATGGAGCTGTCAAAACTTCAGCTAAGTTAAAGAAATCAATATTTCAAAAGTCCGCAATACACTATAAACTGTGGTTGGGAGCATTTGATACAACAAATTAATATGTAAAAACAATATATTTTATTGTATAGTTAAATTATTAATTTTGCAGTAAATGGAGCTGTCAAAACTTCAGCTAAGTTAAAGAAATCAATATTTATAAAGTCCGCTATACACTATAAACTGTGGTTGGGAGCATTTGTTACAATAAAATAATATGTAAAAACAATTTACTTTATTGTATAGTTAAATTATTAATTTTGCAGTAAATGGAGCTGTCAAAACTTCAGCTAAGTTAAAGAAATCAATATTTATAAAGTCCGCAATACACTATAAACTGTGGTTGGGAGCATTTGTTACAACAAATTAATATGTAAAAACAATATATTTTATTGTATAGTTAAATTATTAATTTTGCAGTAAATGGAGCTGTCAAAACTTCAGCTAAGTTAAAGAAATCAATATTTATAAAGTCCGCTATACACTATAAACTGTGTTTGGGAGCATTTGTTACAATAAAATAATTATGTAAAAACAATATACTTTATTGTGTATTTAAATTATTAATTTTGCAGTAAATGGAGCTGTCAAAACTACATTTAATTAAAAGAAATCAATATTTCAAAAGTCCGCAATACACTATAAACTGTGGTTAGGTGCATTTGATACAACAAATTAATATGTAAAAACAATATATTTTATTGTATAGTTAAATTAATAATTTTGCAGTAAATGGAGCTGTCAAAACTTCAGCTAAGTTAAAGAAATCAATATTTCAAAAGTCCGCAATACACTATAAACTGTGGTTGGGAGCATTTGATACAACAAATTAATATGTAAAAACAATATATTTTATTGTATAGTTAAATTATTAATTTTGCAGTAAATGGAGCTGTCAAAACTTCAGCTAAGTTAAAGAAATCAATATTTATAAAGTCCGCTATACACTATAAACTGTGGTTGGGAGCATTTGTAACAATAAAATAATATGTAAAAACAATTTACTTTATTGTATTGTTAAATTATTAATTTTGCAGTAAATGGAGCTGTCAAAACTTCAGCTAAGTTAAAGAAATCAATATTTATAAAGTCCGCAATACACTATAAACTGTGGTTAGGTGCATTTGATACAACAAATTAATATGTAAAAACAATATATTTTATTGTATAGTTAAATTATTAATTTTGCAGTAAATGGAGCTGTCAAAACTTCAGCTAAGTTAAAGAAATCAATATTTATAAAGTCCGCAATACACTATAAACTGTGGTTGGGAGCATTTGTAACAATAAAATAATATGTAAAAACAATTTACTTTATTGTATAGTTAAATTATTAATTTTGCAGTAAATGGAGCTGTCAAAACTTCAGCTAAGTTAAAGAAATCAATATTTATAAAGTCCGCTATACACTATAAACTGTGGTTGGGAGCATTTGTAACAATAAAATAATATGTAAAAACAATTTACTTTATTGTATAGTTAAATTATTAATTTTGCAGTAAATGGAGCTGTCAAAACTTCAGCTAAGTTAAAGAAATCAATATTTATAAAGTCCGCAATACACTATAAACTGTGGTTGGGAGCATTTGTTACAACAAATTAATATGTAAAAACAATATATTTTATTGTATAGTTAAATTATTAATTTTGCAGTAAATGGAGCTGTCAAAACTTCAGCTAAGTTAAGAAATCAATATTTCAAAAGTCCGCAATACACTATAAACTGTGGTTGGGAGCATTTGTTACAACAAATTAATATGTAAAAACAATATATTTTATTGTATAGTTAAATTATTAATTTTGCAGTAAATGGAGCTGTCAAAACTTCAGCTAAGTTAAAGAAATCAATATTTATAAAGTCCGCTATACACTATAAACTGTGGTTGGGAGCATTTGTAACAATAAAATAATATGTAAAAACAATTTACTTTATTGTATAGTTAAATTATTAATTTTGCAGTAAATGGAGCTGTCAAAACTTCAGCTAAGTAAAAGAAATCAATATTTATAAAGTCCGCAATACACTATAAACTGTGGTTAGGTGCATTTGATACAACAAATTAATATGTAAAAACAATATATTTTATTGTATAGTTAAATTATTAATTTTGCAGTAAATGGAGCTGTCAAAACTTCAGCTAAGTTAAAGAAATCAATATTTCAAAAGTCCGCTATACACTATAAACTGTGGTTGGGAGCATTTGTTACAATAAAATAATATGTAAAAACAATTTACTTTATTGTATAGTTAAATTATTAATTTTGCAGTAAATGGAGCTGTCAAAACTTCAGCTAAGTTAAAGAAATCAATATTTATAAAGTCCGCAATACACTATAAACTGTGGTTGGGAGCATTTGTTACAACAAATTAATATGTAAAAACAATATATTTTATTGTATAGTTAAATTATTAATTTTGCAGTAAATGGAGCTGTCAAAACTTCAGCTAAGTTAAAGAAATCAATATTTATAAAGTCCGCTATACACTATAAACTGTGTTTGGGAGCATTTGTTACAATAAAATAATTATGTAAAAACAATATACTTTATTGTATATTTAAATTATTAATTTTGCAGTAAATGGAGCTGTCAAAACTACATTTAATTAAAAGAAATCAATATTTCAAAAGTCAGCAATACACTATAAACTGTGGTTAGGTGCATTTGATACAACAAATTAATATGTAAAAACAATATATTTTATTGTATAGTTAAATTAATAATTTTGCAGTAAATGGAGCTGTCAAAACTTCAGCTAAGTTAAAGAAATCAATATTTCAAAAGTCCGCAATACACTATAAACTGTGGTTGGGAGCATTTGATACAACAAATTAATATGTAAAAACAATATATTTTATTGTATAGTTAAATTATTAATTTTGCAGTAAATGGAGCTGTCAAAACTTCAGCTAAGTTAAAGAAATCAATATTTATAAAGTCCGCTATACACTGTAAACTGTGGTTGGGAGCATTTGTAACAATAAAATAATATGTAAAAACAATTTACTTTATTGTATTGTTAAATTATTAATTTTGCAGTAAATGGAGCTGTCAAAACTTCAGCTAAGTTAAAGAAATCAATATTTATAAAGTCCGCAATACACTATAAACTGTGGTTAGGTGCATTTGATACAACAAATTAATATGTAAAAACAATATATTTTATTGTATAGTTAAATTATTAATTTTGCAGTAAATGGAGCTGTCAAAACTTCAGCTAAGTTAAAGAAATCAATATTTATAAAGTCCGCAATACACTATAAACTGTGGTTGGGAGCATTTGTAACAATAAAATAATATGTAAAAACAATTTACTTTATTGTATAGTTAAATTATTAATTTTGCAGTAAATGGAGCTGTCAAAACTTCAGCTAAGTTAAAGAAATCAATATTTATAAAGTCCGCTATACACTATAAACTGTGGTTGGGAGCATTTGTTACAATAAAATAATATGTAAAAACAATTTACTTTATTGTATAGTTAAATTATTAATTTTGCAGTAAATGGAGCTGTCAAAACTTCAGCTAAGTAAAAGAAATCAATATTTATAAAGTCCGCAATACACTATAAACTGTGGTTAGGTGCATTTGATACAACAAATTAATATGTAAAAACAATATATTTTATTGTATAGTTAAATTATTAATTTTGCAGTAAATGGAGCTGTCAAAACTTCAGCTAAGTTAAAGAAATCAATATTTAAAAAGTCCGCAATACACTATAAACTGTGGTTGGGAGCATTTGTTACAACAAATTAATATGTAAAAACAATATATTTTATTGTATAGTTAAATTATTAATTTTGCAGTAAATGGAGCTGTCAAAACTTCAGCTAAGTTAAAGAAATCAATATTTATAAAGTCCGCTATACACTATAAACTGTGTTTGGGAGCATTTGTTACAATAAATTATTATGTAAAAACAATATACTTTATTGTATATTTAAATAATTAATTTTGCAGTAAATGGAGCTTTCAAAACTACAGTTAATTAAAAGAAATCAATATTTCAAAAGTCCGCAATACACTATAAACTGTGGTTAGGTGCATTTGATACAACAAATTAATATGAAAAAACAATATATTTTATTGTATAGTTAAATTATTAATTTTGCAGTAAATGGAGCTGTCAAAACTTCAGCTAAGTTAAAGAAATCAATATTTCAAAAGTCCGCAATACACTATAAACTGTGGTTGGGAGCATTTGATACAACAAATTAATATGTAAAAACAATATATTTTATTGTATAGTTAAATTATTAATTTTGCAGTAAATGGAGCTGTCAAAACTTCAGCTAAGTTAAAGAAATCAATATTTATAAAGTCCGCTATACACTATAAACTGTGGTTGGGAGCATTTGTTACAATAAAATAATATGTAAAAACAATTTACTTTATTGTATAGTTAAATTATTAATTTTGCAGTAAATGGAGCTGTCAAAACTTCAGCTAAGTTAAAGAAATCAATATTTATAAAGTCCGCAATACACTATAAACTGTGGTTGGGAGCATTTGTTACAACAAATTAATATGTAAAAACAATATATTTTATTGTATAGTTAAATTATTAATTTTGCAGTAAATGGAGCTGTCAAAACTTCAGCTAAGTTAAAGAAATCAATATTTATAAAGTCCGCTATACACTATAAACTGTGTTTGGGAGCATTTGTTACAATAAAATAATTATGTAAAAACAATATACTTTATTGTGTATTTAAATTATTAATTTTGCAGTAAATGGAGCTGTCAAAACTACATTTAATTAAAAGAAATCAATATTTCAAAAGTCCGCAATACACTATAAACTGTGGTTAGGTGCATTTGATACAACAAATTAATATGTAAAAACAATATATTTTATTGTATAGTTAAATTAATAATTTTGCAGTAAATGGAGCTGTCAAAACTTCAGCTAAGTTAAAGAAATCAATATTTCAAAAGTCCGCAATACACTATAAACTGTGGTTGGGAGCATTTGATACAACAAATTAATATGTAAAAACAATATATTTTATTGTATAGTTAAATTATTAATTTTGCAGTAAATGGAGCTGTCAAAACTTCAGCTAAGTTAAAGAAATCAATATTTATAAAGTCCGCTATACACTATAAACTGTGGTTGGGAGCATTTGTAACAATAAAATAATATGTAAAAACAATTTACTTTATTGTATTGTTAAATTATTAATTTTGCAGTAAATGGAGCTGTCAAAACTTCAGCTAAGTTAAAGAAATCAATATTTATAAAGTCCGCAATACACTATAAACTGTGGTTAGGTGCATTTGATACAACAAATTAATATGTAAAAACAATATATTTTATTGTATAGTTAAATTATTAATTTTGCAGTAAATGGAGCTGTCAAAACTTCAGCTAAGTTAAAGAAATCAATATTTATAAAGTCCGCAATACACTATAAACTGTGGTTGGGAGCATTTGTTACAACAAATTATTATGTAAAAACAATATATTTTATTGTATAGTTAAATTATTAATTTTGCAGTAAATGGAGCTGTCAAAACTTCAGCTAAGTTAAAGAAATCAATATTTCAAAAGTCCGCTATACACTATAAACTGTGTTTGGGAGCATTTGTTACAATAAATTATTATGTAAACACAATATACTTTATTGTATATTTAAATTATTAATTTTGCAGTAAATGGAGCTGTCAAAACTACAGTTAATTAAAAGAAATCAATATTTCAAAAGTCCGCAATACACTATAAACTGTGGTTAGGTGCATTTGATACAACAAATTAATATGTAAAAACAATATATTTTATTGTATAGTTAAATTATTAATTTTGCAGTAAATGGAGCTGTCAAAACTTCAGCTAAGTTAAAGAAATCAATATTTATAAAGTCCGCAATACACTATAAACTGTGGTTGGGAGCATTTGTTACAACAAATTAATATGTAAAAACAATATATTTTATTGTATAGTTAAATTATTAATTTTGCAGTAAATGGAGCTGTCAAAACTTCAGCTAAGTTAAAGAAATCAATATTTATAAAGTCCGCTATACACTATAAACTGTGTTTGGGAGCATTTGTTACAATAAATTATTATGTAAAAACAATATACTTTATTGTATAGTTAAATTATTAATTTTGCAGTAAATGGAGCTGTCAAAACTACATTTAATTAAAAGAAATCAATATTTCAAAAGTCCGCAATACACTATAAACTGTGGTTACAACAAATTAATATGTAAAAACAATATATTTTATTGTATAGTTAAATTATTAATTTTGCAGTAAATGGAGCTGTCAAAACTTCAGCTAAGTTAAAGAAATCAATATTTATAAAGTCCGCTATACACTATAAACTGTGTTTGGGAGCATTTGTTACAATAAATTATTATGTAAACACAATATACTTTATTGTATATTTAAATTATTAATTTTTCAGTAAATGGAGCTGTCAAAACTTCAGCTAAGTTAAAGAAATCAATATTTATAAAGTCCGCTATACACTATAAACTGTGGTTAGGTGCATTTGTTACAACAAATTAATATGTATTAACAATAAACTTTATTGTATTAAAAAAAAAATTCAAAATTCAAAATTCAAAAATTCAAAAAGTTAAAGAAATCAATATTTATAAAGTCCGCTATACACTATAAACTGTGGTTGGGAGCATTTGTTACAATAAATTATTATGTAAACACAATATACTTTATTGTATATTTAAATTATTAATTTTTCAGTAAATGGAGCTGTCAAAACTTCAGCTAAGTTAAAGAAATCAATATTTATAAAGTCCGCTATACACTATAAACTGTAGTGGGAGCATTTGTTACAACAAATTAATATGTAAAAACAATATACTTTATTGTATAGTTAAATTATTAATTTTGCAGTAAATGGAGCTGTCAAAACTTCAGCTAAGTAAAAGAAATCAATATTTCAAAAGTCCGCTATACACAATAAACTGTAGTGGGAGCATTTGTTACAACAAATTAATATGTAAAAACAATATACTTTATTGTATAGTTAAATTATTAATTTTGCAGTAAATGGAGCTGTCAAAACTTCAGCTAAGTAAAAGAAATCAATATTTCAAAAGTCCGCTATACACTATAAACTGTAGTGGGAGCATTTGTTACAACAAATTAATATGTAAAAACAATATACTTTATTGAATAGTTAAATTATTAAATTTGCAGTAAATGGAGCTGTCAAAACTTCAGCTAAGTAAAAGAAATCAATATTTCAAAAGTCCGCTATACACTATAAACTGTAGTGGGAGCATTTGTTACAACAAATTAATATGTAAAAACAATATACTTTATTGTATAGTTAAATTATTAATTTTGCAGTAAATGGAGCTGTCAAAACTTCAGCTAAGTTAAAGAAATCAATATTTCAAAAGTCCGCTATACACTATAAACTGTAGTGGGAGCATTTGTTACAACAAATTAATATGTAAAAACAATATACTTTATTGTATAGTTAAATTATTAATTTTGCAGTAAATGGAGCTGTCAAAACTTCAGCTAAGTAAAAGAAATCAATATTTCAAAAGTCCGCTATACACTATAAACTGTAGTGGGAGCATTTGTTACAACAAATTAATATGTAAAAACAATATACTTTATTGTATAGATAAATTATTAATTTTGCAGTAAATGGAGCTGTCAAAACTTCAACTAAGTTAAAGAAATCAATATTTCAAAAGTCCGCTATACACTATAAACTGTGGTTGGGAGCATTTGTTACAACAAATTAATATGTAAAAACAATATACTTTATTGTATAGTTGAATTACTAATTTTGCAGTAAATGGAGCTGTCAAAACTTCAGCTAAGTTAAAGAAATCAATATTTATAAAGTCCGCTATACACTATAAACTGTGGTTGGGAGCATTTGTAACAATAAAATAATATGTAAAAACAATTAACTTTATTGTATAGTTAAATTATTAATTTTGCAGTAAATGGAGCTTTCAAAACTTCAGCTAAGTTAAAGAAATCAACATTTATAAAGTCCGCAATACACTATAAACTGTGGTTGGGAGCATTTGTTACAACAAATTAATATGTAAAAACAATATACTTTATTGTATATTTAAATAATTAATTTTGCAGTAAATGGAGCTTTCAAAACTACAGTTAATTAAAAGAAATCAATATTTCAAAAGTCCGCAATACACTATAAACTGTGGTTAGGTGCATTTGATACAACAAATTAATATGAAAAAACAATATATTTTATTGTATAGTTAAATTATTAATTTTGCAGTAAATGGAGCTGTCAAAACTTCAGCTAAGTAAAAGAAATCAATATTTCAAAAGTCCGCTATACACTATAAACTGTAGTGGGAGCATTTGTTACAACAAATTAATATGTAAAAACAATATACTTTATTGTATAGATAAATTATTAATTTTGCAGTAAATGGAGCTGTCAAAACTTCAGCTAAGTTAAAGAAATCAATATTTCAAAAGTCCGCTATACACTATAAACTGTGGTTGGGAGCATTTGTTACAATAAAATAATATGTAAAAACAATTTACTTTATTGTATAGTTAAATTATTAATTTTGCAGTAAATGGAGCTGTCAAAATTTCAGCTAAGTTAAAGAAATCAATATTTATAAAGTCCGCAATACACTATAAACTGTGGTTGGGAGCATTTGTAACAATAAAATAATATGTAAAAACAATTTACTTTATTGTATAGTTAAATTATTAATTTTGCAGTAAATGGAGCTGTCAAAACTTCAGCTAAGTTAAAGAAATCAATATTTATAAAGTCCGCTATACACTATAAACTGTGGTTGGGAGCATTTGTAACAATAAAATAATATGTAAAAACAATTTACTTTATTGTATAGTTAAATTATTAATTTTGCAGTAAATGGAGCTGTCAAAACTTCAGCTAAGTTAAAGAAATCAATATTTATAAAGTCCGCAATACACTATAAACTGTGGTTGGGAGCATTTGTTACAACAAATTAATATGTAAAAACAATATATTTTATTGTATAGTTAAATTATTAATTTTGCAGTAAATGGAGCTGTCAAAACTTCAGCTAAGTTAAAGAAATCAATATTTCAAAAGTCCGCAATACACTATAAACTGTGGTTGGGAGCATTTGTTACAACAAATTAATATGTAAAAACAATATATTTTATTGTATAGTTAAATTATTAATTTAGCAGTAAATGGAGCTGTCAAAACTTCAGCTAAGTTAAAGAAATCAATATTTATAAAGTCCGCTATACACTATAAACTGTGGTTGGGAGCATTTGTAACAATAAAATAATATGTAAAAACAATTTACTTTATTGTATAGTTAAATTATTAATTTTGCAGTAAATGGAGCTGTCAAAACTTCAGCTAAGTAAAAGAAATCAATATTTATAAAGTCCGCAATACACTATAAACTGTGGTTAGGTGCATTTGATACAACAAATTAATATGTAAAAACAATATATTTTATTGTATAGTTAAATTATTAATTTTGCAGTAAATGGAGCTGTCAAAACTTCAGCTAAGTTAAAGAAATCAATATTTAAAAAGTCCGCAATACACTATAAACTGTGGTTGGGAGCATTTGTTACAACAAATTAATATGTAAAAACAATATATTTTATTGTATAGTTAAATTATTAATTTTGCAGTAAATGGAGCTGTCAAAACTTCAGCTAAGTTAAAGAAATCAATATTTATAAAGTCCGCTATACACTATAAACTGTGTTTGGGAGCATTTGTTACAATAAATTATTATGTAAAAACAATATACTTTATTGTATATTTAAATAATTAATTTTGCAGTAAATGGAGCTTTCAAAACTACAGTTAATTAAAAGAAATCAATATTTCAAAAGTCCGCAATACACTATAAACTGTGGTTAGGTGCATTTGATACAACAAATTAATATGAAAAAACAATATATTTTATTGTATAGTTAAATTATTAATTTTGCAGTAAATGGAGCTGTCAAAACTTCAGCTAAGTTAAAGAAATCAATATTTCAAAAGTCCGCTATACACTATAAACTGTGGTTGGGAGCATTTGTTACAATAAAATAATATGTAAAAACAATTTACTTTATTGTATAGTTAAATTATTAATTTTGCAGTAAATGGAGCTGTCAAAACTTCAGCTAAGTTAAAGAAATCAATATTTATAAAGTCCGCAATACACTATAAACTGTGGTTGGGAGCATTTGTTACAACAAATTAATATGTAAAAACAATATATTTTATTGTATAGTTAAATTATTAATTTTGCAGTAAATGGAGCTGTCAAAACTTCAGCTAAGTTAAAGAAATCAATATTTATAAAGTCCGCTATACACTATAAACTGTGTTTGGGAGCATTTGTTACAATAAATTATTATGTAAAAACAATATACTTTATTGTATAGTTAAATTATTAATTTTGCAGTAAATGGAGCTGTCAAAACTACAGTTAATTAAAAGAAATCAATATTTCAAAAGTCCGCAATACACTATAAACTGTGGTTAGGTGCATTTGATACAACAAATTAATATGTAAAAACAATATATTTTATTGTATAGTTAAATTATTAATTTTGCAGTAAATGGAGCTGTCAAAACTTCAGCTAAGTTAAAGAAATCAATATTTATAAAGTCCGCTATACACTATAAACTGTGGTTGGGAGCATTTGTCACAACAAATTATTAAGTAAAAACAATATACTTTATTGTATAGTTAAATTATTAATTTTGCAGTAAATGGAGCTGTCAAAACTTCAACTAAGTTAAAGAAATCAATATTTATAAAGTCCGCTATACACTATAAACTGTGGTTGGGAGCATTTGTCACAACAAATTATTATGTAAAAACAATATACTTTATTGTATAGTTAAATTATTAATTTTGCGGTAAACGGAGCTGTCAAAACTTCAGCTAAGTTAAAGAAATCAATATTTATAAAGTCCGCTATACACTATAAACTGTGTTTGGGAGCATTTGTTACAATAAATTATTATGTAAACACAATATACTTTATTGTATATTTAAATTATTAATTTTTCAGTAAATGGAGCTGTCAAAACTTCAGCTAAGTTAAAGAAATCAATATTTATAAAGTCCGCTATACACTATAAACTGTGGTTAGGTGCATTTGTTACAACAAATTAATATGTATTAACAATATACTTTATTGTATAGTTAAATTATTAATTTTGCAGTAAATGGAGCTGTCAAAACTTTAGCTAAGTTAAAGAAATCAATATTTATAAAGTCCGCTATACACTATAAACTGTGGTTGGGAGCATTTGTCACAACAAATTATTATGTAAAAACAATATACTTTATTGTATAGTTAAATTATTAATTTTGCGGTAAATGGAGCTGTCAAAACTTCAGCTAAGTTAAAGAAATCAATATTTATAAAGTCCGCTATACACTATAAACTGTGTTTGGGAGCATTTGTTACAATAAATTATTATGTAAACACAATATACTTTATTGTATATTTAAATTATTAATTTTTCAGTAAATGGAGCTGTCAAAACTTCAGCTAAGTTAAAGAAATCAATATTTATAAAGTCCGCTATACACTATAAACTGTGGTTGGGAGCATTTGTCACAACAAATTATTATGTAAAAATAATATACTTTATTGTATAGTTAAATTATTAATTTTGCAGTAAATGAAGCTGTCAAAACTTCAGCTAAGTAAAAGAAATCAATATTTCAAAAGTCCGCAATACACTATAAACTGTGGTTAGGTGCATTTGATACAACAAATTAATATGTAAAAACAATATATTTTTTTGTATAGTTAAATTAATAATTTTGCAGTAAATGGAGCTGTCAAAACTTCAGCTAAGTTAAAGAAATCAATATTTCAAAAGTCCGCAATACACTATAAACTGTGGTTGGGAGCATTTGATACAACAAATTAATATGTAAAAACAATATATTTTATTGTATAGTTAAATTATTAATTTTGCAGTAAATGGAGCTGTCAAAACTTCAGCTAAGTTAAAGAAATCAATATTTATAAAGTCCGCTATACACTATAAACTGTGGTTGGGAGCATTTGTAACAATAAAATAATATGTAAAAACAATTTACTTTATTGTATAGTTAAATTATTAATTTTGCTGTAAATGGAGCTGTCAAAACTTCAGCTAAGTTAAAGAAATCAATATTTATAAAGTCCGCAATACACTATAAACTGTGGTTAGGTGCATTTGATACAACAAATTAATATGTAAAAACAATATATTTTATTGTATAGTTAAATTATTAATTTTGCAGTAAATGGAGCTGTCAAAACTTCAGCTAAGTTAAAGAAATCAATATTTCAAAAGTCCGCAATACACTATAAACTGTGGTTGGGAGCATTTGTTACAACAAATTAATATGTAAAAACAATATACTTTATTGTATAGTTAAATTATTAATTTTGCAGTAAATGGAGCTGTCAAAACTTCAGCTAAGTTAAAGAAATCAATATTTATAAAGTCCGCTATACACTATAAACTGTGGTTAAGAGCATTTGTCACAACAAATTATTATGTAAAAACAATATACTTTATTGTATAGTTAAATTATTAATTTTGCGGTAAATGGAGCTGTCAAAACTTCAGCTAAGTTAAAGAAATTAATATTTATAAAGTCCGCTATACACTATAAACTGTGTTTGGGAGCATTTGTTACAATAAATTATTATGTAAAAACAATATACTTTATTGTATAGTTAAATTATTAATTTTTCAGTAAATGGAGCTGTCAAAACTTCAGCTAAGTTAAAGAAATCAATATTTATAAAGTCCGCTATACACTATAAACTGTGGTTAGGTGCATTTGTTACAACAAATTAATATGTATTAACAATATACTTTATTGTATTCAAAAAAAAATTCAAAATTCAAAATTCAAAAATTCAAAAAGTTAAAGAAATCAATATTTATAAAGTCCGCTATACACTATAAACTGTGGTTGGGAGCATTTGTTACAATAAATTATTATGTAAACACAATATACTTTATTGTATATTTAAATTATTAATTTTTCAGTAAATGGAGCTGTCAAAACTTCAGCTAAGTTAAAGAAATCAATATTTATAAAGTCCGCTATACACTATAAACTGTGTTTGGGAGCATTTGTTACAATAAATTATTATGTAAAAACAATATACTTTATTGTATATTTAAATAATTAATTTTGCAGTAAATGGAGCTGTCAAAACTACAGTTAATTAAAAGAAATCAATATTTCAAAAGTCCGCAATACACTATAAACTGTGGTTGGGAGCATTTGTTACAATAAAATAATATGTAAAAACAATTTACTTTATTGTATAGTTAAATTATTAATTTTGCAGTAAATGGAGCTGTCAAAACTTCAGCTAAGTTAAAGAAATCAATATTTATAAAGTCCGCAATACACTATAAACTGTGGTTGGGAGCATTTGTTACAACAAATTAATATGTAAAAACAATATATTTTATTGTATAGTTAAATTATTAATTTTGCAGTAAATGGAGCTGTCAAAACTTCAGCTAAGTTAAAGAAATCAATATTTATAAAGTCCGCTATACACTATAAACTGTGTTTGGGAGCATTTGTTACAATAAATTATTATGTAAAAACAATATACTTTATTGTATAGTTAAATTATTAATTTTGCAGTAAATGGAGCTGTCAAAACTACATTTAATTAAAAGAAATCAATATTTCAAAAGTCCGCAATACACTATAAACTGTGGTTACAACAAATTAATATGTAAAAACAATATATTTTATTGTATAGTTAAATTATTAATTTTGCAGTAAATGGAGCTGTCAAAACTTCAGCTAAGTTAAAGAAATCAATATTTATAAAGTCCGCTATACACTATAAACTGTGTTTGGGAGCATTTGTTACAATAAATTATTATGTAAACACAATATACTTTATTGTATATTTAAATTATTAATTTTTCAGTAAATGGAGCTGTCAAAACTTCAGCTAAGTTAAAGAAATCAATATTTATAAAGTCCGCTATACACTATAAACTGTGGTTAGGTGCATTTGTTACAACAAATTAATATGTATTAACAATATACTTTATTGTATTCAAAAAAAAATTCAAAATTCAAAATTCAAAAATTCAAAAAGTTAAAGAAATCAATATTTATAAAGTCCGCTATACACTATAAACTGTGGTTGGGAGCATTTGTTACAATAAATTATTATGTAAACACAATATACTTTATTGTATATTTAAATTATTAATTTTTCAGTAAATGGAGCTGTCAAAACTTCAGCTAAGTTAAAGAAATCAATATTTATAAAGTCCGCAATACACTATAAACTGTGGTTAGGTGCATTTGATACAACAAATTAATATGTAAAAACAATATACTTTATTGTATAGTTAAATTATTAATTTTGCAGTAAATGGAGCTGTCAAAACTTCAGCTAAGTTAAAGAAATCAATATTTCAAAAGTCCGCTATACACTATAAACTGTGGTTGGGAGCATTTGTTACAATAAAATAATATGTAAAAACAATTTACTTTATTGTATAGTTAAATTATTAATTTTGCAGTAAATGGAGCTGTCAAAACTTCAGCTAAGTTAAAGAAATCAATATTTATAAAGTCCGCAATACACTATAAACTGTGGTTGGGAGCATTTGTTACAACAAATTAATATGTAAAAACAATATATTTTATTGTATAGTTAAATTATTAATTTTGCAGTAAATGGAGCTGTCAAAACTTCAGCTAAGTTAAAGAAATCAATATTTATAAAGTCCGCTATACACTATAAACTGTGTTTGGGAGCATTTGTTACAATAAATTATTATGTAAAAACAATATACTTTATTGTATTGTTAAATTATTAATTTTGCAGTAAATGGACATGTCAAAACTTCAGCTAAGTTAAAGAAATCAATATTTCAAAAGTCCGCAATACACTATAAACTGTAGTGGGAGCATTTGTTACAACAAATTAATATGTAAAAACAATATATTTTATTGTATAGTTAAATTATTAATTTTTCAGTAAATGGAGCTGTCAAAACTTCAGCTAAGTTAAAGAAATCAATATTTATAAAGTCCGCTATACACTATAAACTGTGGTTAGGTGCATTTGTTACAACAAATTAATATGTATTAACAATATACTTTATTGTATAGTTAAATTATTAATTTTGCAGTAAATGGAGCTGTCAAAACTTCAGCTAAGTTAAAGAAATCAATATTTATAAAGTCCGCTATACACTATAAACTGTGGTTAGGTGCATTTGTTACAACAAATTAATATGTATTAACAATATACTTTATTGTATAGTTAAATTATTAATTTTGCAGTAAATGGAGCTGTCAAAACTTTGGCTAAGTTAAAGAAATCAATATTTATAAAGTCCGTTTTACACTATAAACTGTGGTTGGGAGCATTTGTTACAACAAATTAATATGTATTAACAATATACTTTATTGTATTGTTAAATTATTAATTTTGCAGTAAATGGAGCTGTCAAAACTTCAGCTAAGTTAAAGAAATCAATATTTATAAAGTCCGCAATACACTATAAACTGTGGTTAGGTGCATTTGATACAACAAATTAATATGTAAAAACAATATATTTTATTGTATAGTTAAATTATTAATTTTGCAGTAAATGGAGCTGTCAAAACTTCAGCTAAGTTAAAGAAATCAATATTTCAAAAGTCCGCAATACACTATAAACTGTGGTTGGGAGCATTTGTTACAACAAATTAATATGTAAAAACAATATACTTTATTGTATAGTTAAATTATTAATTTTGCAGTAAATGGAGCTGTCAAAACTTCAGCTAAGTTAAAGAAATCAATATTTATAAAGTCCGCTATACACTATAAACTGTGGTTAAGAGCATTTGTCACAACAAATTATTATGTAAAAACAATATACTTTATTGTATAGTTAAATTATTAATTTTGCGGTAAATGGAGCTGTCAAAACTTCAGCTAAGTTAAAGAAATTAATATTTATAAAGTCCGCTATACACTATAAACTGTGTTTGGGAGCATTTGTTACAATAAATTATTATGTAAAAACAATATACTTTATTGTATAGTTAAATTATTAATTTTTCAGTAAATGGAGCTGTCAAAACTTCAGCTAAGTTAAAGAAATCAATATTTATAAAGTCCGCTATACACTATAAACTGTGGTTAGGTGCATTTGTTACAACAAATTAATATGTATTAACAATATACTTTATTGTATTCAAAAAAAAATTCAAAATTCAAAATTCAAAAATTCAAAAAGTTAAAGAAATCAATATTTATAAAGTCCGCTATACACTATAAACTGTGGTTGGGAGCATTTGTTACAATAAATTATTATGTAAACACAATATACTTTATTGTATATTTAAATTATTAATTTTTCAGTAAATGGAGCTGTCAAAACTTCAGCTAAGTTAAAGAAATCAATATTTATAAAGTCCGCTATACACTATAAACTGTGGTTGGGAGCATTTGTCACAACAAATTATTATGTAAAAACAATATACTTTATTGTATAGTTAAATTATTAATTTTGCAGTAAATGGAGCTGTCAAAACTTCAACTAAGTTAAAGAAATCAATATTTATAAAGTCCGCAATACACTATAAACTGTGGTTAGGTGCATTTGATACAACAAATTAATATGTAAAAACAATATATTTTATTGTATAGTTAAATTATTAATTTTGCAGTAAATGGAGCTGTCAAAACTTCAGCTAAGTTAAAGAAATCAATATTTCAAAAGTCCGCAATACACTATAAACTGTGGTTGGGAGCATTTGTTACAACAAATTAATATGTAAAAACAATATATTTTATTGTATAGTTAAATTATTAATTTTGCAGTAAATGGAGCTGTCAAAACTTCAGCTAAGTTAAAGAAATCAATATTTATAAAGTCCGCTATACACTATAAACTGTGTTTGGGAGCATTTGTTACAATAAATTATTATGTAAACACAATATACTTTATTGTATATTTAAATTATTAATTTTTCAGTAAATGGAGCTGTCAAAACTTCAGCTAAGTTAAAGAAATCAATATTTATAAAGTCCGCTATACACTATAAACTGTGGTTAGGTGCATTTGTTACAACAAATTAATATGTATTAACAATATACTTTATTGTATTAAAAAAAAAATTCAAAATTCAAAATTCAAAAATTCAAAAAGTTAAAGAAATCAATATTTATAAAGTCCGCTATACACTATAAACTGTGGTTGGGAGCATTTGTTACAATAAATTATTATGTAAACACAATATACTTTATTGTATATTTAAATTATTAATTTTTCAGTAAATGGAGCTGTCAAAACTTCAGCTAAGTTAAAGAAATCAATATTTATAAAGTCCGCAATACACTATAAACTGTGGTTAGGTGCATTTGATACAACAAATTAATATGTAAAAACAATATACTTTATTGTATAGTTAAATTATTAATTTTGCAGTAAATGGAGCTGTCAAAACTTCAGCTAAGTTAAAGAAATCAATATTTCAAAAGTCCGCTATACACTATAAACTGTGGTTGGGAGCATTTGTTACAATAAAATAATATGTAAAAACAATTTACTTTATTGTATAGTTAAATTATTAATTTTGCAGTAAATGGAGCTGTCAAAACTTCAGCTAAGTTAAAGAAATCAATATTTATAAAGTCCGCAATACACTATAAACTGTGGTTGGGAGCATTTGTTACAACAAATTAATATGTAAAAACAATATATTTTATTGTATAGTTAAATTATTAATTTTGCAGTAAATGGAGCTGTCAAAACTTCAGCTAAGTTAAAGAAATCAATATTTATAAAGTCCGCTATACACTATAAACTGTGTTTGGGAGCATTTGTTACAATAAATTATTATGTAAAAACAATATACTTTATTGTATTGTTAAATTATTAATTTTGCAGTAAATGGACATGTCAAAACTTCAGCTAAGTTAAAGAAATCAATATTTCAAAAGTCCGCAATACACTATAAACTGCAGTGGGAGCATTTGTTACAACAAATTAATATGTAAAAACAATATACTTTATTGTATAGTTAAATTATTAATTTTTCAGTAAATGGAGCTGTCAAAACTTCAGCTAAGTTAAAGAAATCAATATTTATAAAGTCCGCTATACACTATAAACTGTGGTTGGGAGCATTTGTAACAATAAAATAATATGTAAAAACAATTTACTTTATTGTATAGTTAAATTATTAATTTTGCAGTAAATGGAGCTGTCAAAACTTCAGCTAAGTTAAAGAAATCAATATTTATAAAGTCCGCTATACACTATAAACTGTGGTTAGGTGCATTTGTTACAACAAATTAATATGTATTAACAATATACTTTATTGTATAGTTAAATTATTAATTTTGCAGTAAATGGAGCTGTCAAAACTTTGGCTAAGTTAAAGAAATCAATATTTATAAAGTCCGTTTTACACTATAAACTGTGGTTGGGAGCATTTGTTACAACAAATTAATATGTATTAACAATATACTTTATTGTATTGTTAAATTATTAATTTTGCAGTAAATGGACATGTCAAAACTTCAGCTAAGTTAAAGAAATCAATATTTATAAAGTCCGCTATACACTATAAACTGTGGTTAAGAGCATTTGTCACAACAAATTATTATGTAAAAACAATATACTTTATTGTATAGTTAAATTATTAATTTTGCGGTAAATGGAGCTGTCAAAACTTCAGCTAAGTTAAAGAAATTAATATTTATAAAGTCCGCTATACACTATAAACTGTGTTTGGGAGCATTTGTTACAATAAATTATTATGTAAAAACAATATACTTTATTGTATAGTTAAATTATTAATTTTTCAGTAAATGGAGCTGTCAAAACTTCAGCTAAGTTAAAGAAATCAATATTTATAAAGTCCGCTATACACTATAAACTGTGGTTAGGTGCATTTGTTACAACAAATTAATATGTATTAACAATATACTTTATTGTATAGTTAAATTATTAATTTTGCAGTAAATGGAGCTGTCAAAACTTTGGCTAAGTTAAAGAAATCAATATTTATAAAGTCCGTTTTACACTATAAACTGTGGTTGGGAGCATTTGTTACAACAAATTAATATGTATTAACAATATACTTTATTGTATTGTTAAATTATTAATTTTGCAGTAAATGGACATGTCAAAACTTCAGCTAAGTTAAAGAAATCAATATTTCAAAAGTCCGCAATACACTATAAACTGTAGTGGGAGCATTTGTTACAACAAATTAATATGTAAAAACAATATATTTTATTGTATAGTTAAATTATTAATTTTGCAGTAAATGGAGCTGTCAAAACTTCAGCTAAGTTAAAGAAATCAATATTTATAAAGTCCGCTATACACTATAAACTGTGTTTGGGAGCATTTGTTACAATAAATTATTATGTAAACACAATATACTTTATTGTATATTTAAATTATTAATTTTTCAGTAAATGGAGCTGTCAAAACTTCAGCTAAGTTAAAGAAATCAATATTTATAAAGTCCGCTATACACTATAAACTGTGGTTAGGTGCATTTGTTACAACAAATTAATATGTATTAACAAAATACTTTATTGTATTCAAAAAAAAATTCAAAATTCAAAATTCAAAAATTCAAAAAGTTAAAGAAATCAATATTTATAAAGTCCGCTATACACTATAAACTGTGGTTGGGAGCATTTGTTACAATAAATTATTATGTAAACACAATATACTTTATTGTATATTTAAATTATTAATTTTTCAGTAAATGGAGCTGTCAAAACTTCAGCTAAGTTAAAGAAATCAATATTTATAAAGTCCGCTATACACTATAAACTGTGGTTAGGTGCATTTGTTACAACAAATTAATATGTATTAACAAAATACTTTATTGTATTCAAAAAAAAATTCAAAATTCAAAATTCAAAAATTCAAAAAGTTAAAGAAATCAATATTTATAAAGTCCGCTATACACTATAAACTGTGGTTGGGAGCATTTGTTACAATAAATTATTATGTAAACACAATATACTTTATTGTATATTTAAATTATTAATTTTTCAGTAAATGGAGCTGTCAAAACTTCAGCTAAGTAAAAGAAATCAATATTTATAAAGTCCGCAATACACTATAAACTGTGGTTAGGTGCATTTGATACAACAAATTAATATGTAAAAACAATATATTTTATTGTATAGTTAAATTATTAATTTTGCAGTAAATGGAGCTGTCAAAACTTCAGCTAAGTTAAAGAAATCAATATTTATAAAGTCCGCTATACACTATAAACTGTGTTTGGGAGCATTTGTTACAATAAATTATTATGTAAACACAATATACTTTATTGTATATTTAAATTATTAATTTTTCAGTAAATGGAGCTGTCAAAACTTCAGCTAAGTTAAAGAAATCAATATTTATAAAGTCCGCTATACACTATAAACTGTGGTTAGGTGCATTTGTTACAACAAATTAATATGTATTAACAATATACTTTATTGTATTCAAAAAAAAATTCAAAATTCAAAATTCAAAAATTCAAAAAGTTAAAGAAATCAATATTTATAAAGTCCGCTATACACTATAAACTGTGGTTGGGAGCATTTGTTACAATAAATTATTATGTAAACACAATATACTTTATTGTATATTTAAATTATTAATTTTTCAGTAAATGGAGCTGTCAAAACTTCAGCTAAGTTAAAGAAATCAATATTTATAAAGTCCGCAATACACTATAAACTGTGGTTAGGTGCATTTGATACAACAAATTAATATGTAAAAACAATATACTTTATTGTATAGTTAAATTATTAATTTTGCAGTAAATGGAGCTGTCAAAACTTCAGCTAAGTTAAAGAAATCAATATTTCAAAAGTCCGCTATACACTATAAACTGTGGTTGGGAGCATTTGTTACAATAAAATAATATGTAAAAACAATTTACTTTATTGTATAGTTAAATTATTAATTTTGCAGTAAATGGAGCTGTCAAAACTTCAGCTAAGTTAAAGAAATCAATATTTATAAAGTCCGCAATACACTATAAACTGTGGTTGGGAGCATTTGTTACAACAAATTAATATGTAAAAACAATATATTTTATTGTATAGTTAAATTATTAATTTTGCAGTAAATGGAGCTGTCAAAACTTCAGCTAAGTTAAAGAAATCAATATTTATAAAGTCCGCTATACACTATAAACTGTGTTTGGGAGCATTTGTTACAATAAATTATTATGTAAAAACAATATACTTTATTGTATTGTTAAATTATTAATTTTGCAGTAAATGGACATGTCAAAACTTCAGCTAAGTTAAAGAAATCAATATTTCAAAAGTCCGCAATACACTATAAACTGTAGTGGGAGCATTTGTTACAACAAATTAATATGTAAAAACAATATACTTTATTGTATAGTTAAATTATTAATTTTTCAGTAAATGGAGCTGTCAAAACTTCAGCTAAGTTAAAGAAATCAATATTTATAAAGTCCGCTATACACTATAAACTGTGGTTGGGAGCATTTGTAACAATAAAATAATATGTAAAAACAATTTACTTTATTGTATAGATAAATTATTAATTTTGCAGTAAATGGAGCTGTCAAAACTTCAGCTAAGTTAAAGAAATCAATATTTATAAAGTCCGCTATACACTATAAACTGTGGTTAGGTGCATTTGTTACAACAAATTAATATGTATTAACAATATACTTTATTGTATAGTTAAATTATTAATTTTGCAGTAAATGGAGCTGTCAAAACTTTGGCTAAGTTAAAGAAATCAATATTTATAAAGTCCGTTTTACACTATAAACTGTGGTTGGGAGCATTTGTTACAACAAATTAATATGTATTAACAATATACTTTATTGTATTGTTAAATTATTAATTTTGCAGTAAATGGACATGTCAAAACTTCAGCTAAGTTAAAGAAATCAATATTTATAAAGTCCGCTATACACTATAAACTGTGGTTAAGAGCATTTGTCACAACAAATTATTATGTAAAAACAATATACTTTATTGTATAGTTAAATTATTAATTTTGCGGTAAATGGAGCTGTCAAAACTTCAGCTAAGTTAAAGAAATTAATATTTATAAAGTCCGCTATACACTATAAACTGTGTTTGGGAGCATTTGTTACAATAAATTATTATGTAAAAACAATATACTTTATTGTATAGTTAAATTATTAATTTTTCAGTAAATGGAGCTGTCAAAACTTCAGCTAAGTTAAAGAAATCAATATTTATAAAGTCCGCTATACACTATAAACTGTGGTTAGGTGCATTTGTTACAACAAATTAATATGTATTAACAATATACTTTATTGTATAGTTAAATTATTAATTTTGCAGTAAATGGAGCTGTCAAAACTTTGGCTAAGTTAAAGAAATCAATATTTATAAAGTCCGTTTTACACTATAAACTGTGGTTGGGAGCATTTGTTACAACAAATTAATATGTATTAACAATATACTTTATTGTATTGTTAAATTATTAATTTTGCAGTAAATGGACATGTCAAAACTTCAGCTAAGTTAAAGAAATCAATATTTCAAAAGTCCGCAATACACTATAAACTGTAGTGGGAGCATTTGTTACAACAAATTAATATGTAAAAACAATATATTTTATTGTATAGTTAAATTATTAATTTTGCAGTAAATGGAGCTGTCAAAACTTCAGCTAAGTTAAAGAAATCAATATTTATAAAGTCCGCTATACACTATAAACTGTGTTTGGGAGCATTTGTTACAATAAATTATTATGTAAACACAATATACTTTATTGTATATTTAAATTATTAATTTTTCAGTAAATGGAGCTGTCAAAACTTCAGCTAAGTTAAAGAAATCAATATTTATAAAGTCCGCTATACACTATAAACTGTGGTTAGGTGCATTTGTTACAACAAATTAATATGTATTAACAAAATACTTTATTGTATTCAAAAAAAAATTCAAAATTCAAAATTCAAAAATTCAAAAAGTTAAAGAAATCAATATTTATAAAGTCCGCTATACACTATAAACTGTGGTTGGGAGCATTTGTTACAATAAATTATTATGTAAACACAATATACTTTATTGTATATTTAAATTATTAATTTTTCAGTAAATGGAGCTGTCAAAACTTCAGCTAAGTTAAAGAAATCAATATTTATAAAGTCCGCTATACACTATAAACTGTGGTTAGGTGCATTTGTTACAACAAATTAATATGTATTAACAAAATACTTTATTGTATTCAAAAAAAAATTCAAAATTCAAAATTCAAAAATTCAAAAAGTTAAAGAAATCAATATTTATAAAGTCCGCTATACACTATAAACTGTGGTTGGGAGCATTTGTTACAATAAATTATTATGTAAACACAATATACTTTATTGTATATTTAAATTATTAATTTTTCAGTAAATGGAGCTGTCAAAACTTCAGCTAAGTTAAAGAAATCAATATTTATAAAGTCCGCTATACACTATAAACTGTGGTTGGGAGCATTTGTCACAACAAATTAATATGTATTAACAATATACTTTATTGTATAGTTAAATTATTAATTTTGCAGTAAATGGAGCTGTCAAAACTTTGGCTAAGTTAAAGAAATCAATATTTATAAAGTCCGTTTTACACTATAAACTGTGGTTGGGAGCATTTGTTACAACAAATTAATATGTATTAACAATATACTTTATTGTATTGTTAAATTATTAATTTTGCAGTAAATGGAGCTGTCAAAACTTCAGCTAAGTTAAAGAAATCAATATTTATAAAGTCCGCAATACACTATAAACTGTGGTTAGGTGCATTTGATACAACAAATTAATATGTAAAAACAATATATTTTATTGTATAGTTAAATTATTAATTTTGCAGTAAATGGAGCTGTCAAAACTTCAGCTAAGTTAAAGAAATCAATATTTCAAAAGTCCGCTATACACTATAAACTGTGGTTAGGTGCATTTGTTACAACAAATTAATATGTATTAACAAAATACTTTATTGTATTCAAAAAAAAATTCAAAATTCAAAATTCAAAAATTCAAAAAGTTAAAGAAATCAATATTTATAAAGTCCGCTATACACTATAAACTGTGGTTGGGAGCATTTGTTACAATAAATTATTATGTAAACACAATATACTTTATTGTATATTTAAATTATTAATTTTTCAGTAAATGGAGCTGTCAAAACTTCAGCTAAGTTAAAGAAATCAATATTTATAAAGTCCGCTATACACTATAAACTGTGGTTAGGTGCATTTGTTACAACAAATTAATATGTATTAACAATATACTTTATTGTATAGTTAAATTATTAATTTTGCAGTAAATGGAGCTGTCAAAACTTTGGCTAAGTTAAAGAAATCAATATTTATAAAGTCCGTTTTACACTATAAACTGTGGTTGGGAGCATTTGTTACATCAAATTAATATGTATTAACAATATACTTTATTGTATTGTTAAATTATTAATTTTGCAGTAAATGGAGCTGTCAAAACTTCAGCTAAGTTAAAGAAATCAATATTTATAAAGTCCGCAATACACTATAAACTGTGGTTAGGTGCATTTGATACAACAAATTAATATGTAAAAACAATATATTTTATTGTATAGTTAAATTATTAATTTTGCAGTAAATGGAGCTGTCAAAACTTCAGCTAAGTTAAAGAAATCAATATTTCAAAAGTCCGCAATACACTATAAACTGTGGTTGGGAGCATTTGTTACAACAAATTAATATGTAAAAACAATATACTTTATTGTATAGTTAAATTATTAATTTTGCAGTAAATGGAGCTGTCAAAACTTCAGCTAAGTTAAAGAAATCAATATTTATAAAGTCCGCTATACACTATAAACTGTGGTTAAGAGCATTTGTCACAACAAATTATTATGTAAAAACAATATACTTTATTGTATAGTTAAATTATTAATTTTGCGGTAAATGGAGCTGTCAAAACTTCAGCTAAGTTAAAGAAATTAATATTTATAAAGTCCGCTATACACTATAAACTGTGTTTGGGAGCATTTGTTACAATAAATTATTATGTAAAAACAATATACTTTATTGTATAGTTAAATTATTAATTTTTCAGTAAATGGAGCTGTCAAAACTTCAGCTAAGTTAAAGAAATCAATATTTATAAAGTCCGCTATACACTATAAACTGTGGTTAGGTGCATTTGTTACAACAAATTAATATGTATTAACAATATACTTTATTGTATTCAAAAAAAAATTCAAAATTCAAAATTCAAAAATTCAAAAAGTTAAAGAAATCAATATTTATAAAGTCCGCTATACACTATAAACTGTGGTTGGGAGCATTTGTTACAATAAATTATTATGTAAACACAATATACTTTATTGTATATTTAAATTATTAATTTTTCAGTAAATGGAGCTGTCAAAACTTCAGCTAAGTTAAAGAAATCAATATTTATAAAGTCCGCTATACACTATAAACTGTGGTTGGGAGCATTTGTCACAACAAATTATTATGTAAAAACAATATACTTTATTGTATAGTTAAATTATTAATTTTGCAGTAAATGGAGCTGTCAAAACTTCAACTAAGTTAAAGAAATCAATATTTATAAAGTCCGCAATACACTATAAACTGTGGTTAGGTGCATTTGATACAACAAATTAATATGTAAAAACAATATATTTTATTGTATAGTTAAATTATTAATTTTGCAGTAAATGGAGCTGTCAAAACTTCAGCTAAGTTAAAGAAATCAATATTTCAAAAGTCCGCAATACACTATAAACTGTGGTTGGGAGCATTTGTTACAACAAATTAATATGTAAAAACAATATATTTTATTGTATAGTTAAATTATTAATTTTGCAGTAAATGGAGCTGTCAAAACTTCAGCTAAGTTAAAGAAATCAATATTTATAAAGTCCGCTATACACTATAAACTGTGTTTGGGAGCATTTGTTACAATAAATTATTATGTAAACACAATATACTTTATTGTATATTTAAATTATTAATTTTTCAGTAAATGGAGCTGTCAAAACTTCAGCTAAGTTAAAGAAATCAATATTTATAAAGTCCGCTATACACTATAAACTGTGGTTAGGTGCATTTGTTACAACAAATTAATATGTATTAACAATATACTTTATTGTATTCAAAAAAAAATTCAAAATTCAAAATTCAAAAATTCAAAAAGTTAAAGAAATCAATATTTATAAAGTCCGCTATACACTATAAACTGTGGTTGGGAGCATTTGTTACAATAAATTATTATGTAAACACAATATACTTTACTGTATATTTAAATTATTAATTTTTCAGTAAATGGAGCTGTCAAAACTTCAGCTAAGTTAAAGAAATCAATATTTATAAAGTCCGCAATACACTATAAACTGTGGTTAGGTGCATTTGATACAACAAATTAATATGTAAAAACAATATACTTTATTGTATAGTTAAATTATTAATTTTGCAGTAAATGGAGCTGTCAAAACTTCAGCTAAGTTAAAGAAATCAATATTTATAAAGTCCGCTATACACTATAAACTGTGTTTGGGAGCATTTGTTACAATAAATTATTATGTAAAAACAATATACTTTATTGTATTGTTAAATTATTAATTTTGCAGTAAATGGACATGTCAAAACTTCAGCTAAGTTAAAGAAATCAATATTTCAAAAGTCCGCAATACACTATAAACTGTAGTGGGAGCATTTGTTACAACAAATTAATATGTAAAAACAATATACTTTATTGTATAGTTAAATTATTAATTTTTCAGTAAATGGAGCTGTCAAAACTTCAGCTAAGTTAAAGAAATCAATATTTATAAAGTCCGCTATACACTATAAACTGTGGTTGGGAGCATTTGTAACAATAAAATAATATGTAAAAACAATTTACTTTATTGTATAGTTAAATTATTAATTTTGCAGTAAATGGAGCTGTCAAAACTTCAGCTAAGTTAAAGAAATCAATATTTATAAAGTCCGCTATACACTATAAACTGTGGTTAGGTGCATTTGTTACAACAAATTAATATGTATTAACAATATACTTTATTGTATAGTTAAATTATTAATTTTGCAGTAAATGGAGCTGTCAAAACTTTGGCTAAGTTAAAGAAATCAATATTTATAAAGTCCGTTTTACACTATAAACTGTGGTTGGGAGCATTTGTTACAACAAATTAATATGTATTAACAATATACTTTATTGTATTGTTAAATTATTAATTTTGCAGTAAATGGACATGTCAAAACTTCAGCTAAGTTAAAGAAATCAATATTTATAAAGTCCGCTATACACTATAAACTGTGGTTAAGAGCATTTGTCACAACAAATTATTATGTAAAAACAATATACTTTATTGTATAGTTAAATTATTAATTTTGCGGTAAATGGAGCTGTCAAAACTTCAGCTAAGTTAAAGAAATTAATATTTATAAAGTCCGCTATACACTATAAACTGTGTTTGGGAGCATTTGTTACAATAAATTATTATGTAAAAACAATATACTTTATTGTATAGTTAAATTATTAATTTTTCAGTAAATGGAGCTGTCAAAACTTCAGCTAAGTTAAAGAAATCGATATTTATAAAGTCCGCTATACACTATAAACTGTGGTTAGGTGCACTTGTTACAACAAATTAATATGTATTAACAATATACTTTATTGTATAGTTAAATTATTAATTTTGCAGTAAATGGAGCTGTCAAAACTTTGGCTAAGTTAAAGAAATCAATATTTATAAAGTCCGTTTTACACTATAAACTGTGGTTGGGAGCATTTGTTACAACAAATTAATATGTATTAACAATATACTTTATTGTATTGTTAAATTATTAATTTTGCAGTAAATGGACATGTCAAAACTTCAGCTAAGTTAAAGAAATCAATATTTCAAAAGTCCGCAATACACTATAAACTGTAGTGAGAGCATTTGTTACAACAAATTAATATGTAAAAACAATATATTTTATTGTATAGTTAAATTATTAATTTTGCAGTAAATGGAGCTGTCAAAACTTCAGCTAAGTTAAAGAAATCAATATTTATAAAGTCCGCTATACACTATAAACTGTGTTTGGGAGCATTTGTTACAATAAATTATTATGTAAACACAATATACTTTATTGTATATTTAAATTATTAATTTTTCAGTAAATGGAGCTGTCAAAACTTCAGCTAAGTTAAAGAAATCAATATTTATAAAGTCCGCTATACACTATAAACTGTGTTTGGGAGCATTTGTTACAATAAATTATTATGTAAAAACAAAATACTTTATTGTATTAAAAAAAAAAATTCAAAATTCAAAATTCAAAAATTCAAAAAGTTAAAGAAATCAATATTTATAAAGTCCGCTATACACTATAAACTGTGGTTGGGAGCATTTGTTACAATAAATTATTATGTAAACACAATATACTTTATTGTATATTTAAATTATTAATTTTTCAGTAAATGGAGCTGTCAAAACTTCAGCTAAGTTAAAGAAATCAATATTTATAAAGTCCGCTATACACTATAAACTGTGGTTAGGTGCATTTGTTACAACAAATTAATATGTATTAACAAAATACTTTATTGTATTCAAAAAAAAATTCAAAATTCAAAATTCAAAAATTCAAAAAGTTAAAGAAATCAATATTTATAAAGTCCGCTATACACTATAAACTGTGGTTGGGAGCATTTGTTACAATAAATTATTATGTAAACACAATATACTTTATTGTATATTTAAATTATTAATTTTTCAGTAAATGGAGCTGTCAAAACTTCAGCTAAGTAAAAGAAATCAATATTTATAAAGTCCGCAATACACTATAAACTGTGGTTAGGTGCATTTGATACAACAAATTAATATGTAAAAACAATATATTTTATTGTATAGTTAAATTATTAATTTTGCAGTAAATGGAGCTGTCAAAACTTCAGCTAAGTTAAAGAAATCAATATTTATAAAGTCCGCTATACACTATAAACTGTGTTTGGGAGCATTTGTTACAATAAATTATTATGTAAACACAATATACTTTATTGTATATTTAAATTATTAATTTTTCAGTAAATGGAGCTGTCAAAACTTCAGCTAAGTTAAAGAAATCAATATTTATAAAGTCCGCTATACACTATAAACTGTGGTTAGGTGCATTTGTTACAACAAATTAATATGTATTAACAAAATACTTTATTGTATTCAAAAAAAAATTCAAAATTCAAAATTCAAAAATTCAAAAAGTTAAAGAAATCAATATTTATAAAGTCCGCTATACACTATAAACTGTGGTTGGGAGCATTTGTTACAATAAATTATTATGTAAACACAATATACTTTATTGTATATTTAAATTATTAATTTTTCAGTAAATGGAGCTGTCAAAACTTCAGCTAAGTTAAAGAAATCAATATTTATAAAGTCCGCAATACACTATAAACTGTGGTTAGGTGCATTTGATACAACAAATTAATATGTAAAAACAATATACTTTATTGTATAGTTAAATTATTAATTTTGCAGTAAATGGAGCTGTCAAAACTTCAGCTAAGTTAAAGAAATCAATATTTCAAAAGTCCGCTATACACTATAAACTGTGGTTGGGAGCATTTGTTACAATAAAATAATATGTAAAAACAATTTACTTTATTGTATAGTTAAATTATTAATTTTGCAGTAAATGGAGCTGTCAAAACTTCAGCTAAGTTAAAGAAATCAATATTTATAAAGTCCGCAATACACTATAAACTGTGGTTGGGAGCATTTGTTACAACAAATTAATATGTAAAAACAATATATTTTATTGTATAGTTAAATTATTAATTTTGCAGTAAATGGAGCTGTCAAAACTTCAGCTAAGTTAAAGAAATCAATATTTATAAAGTCCGCTATACACTATAAACTGTGTTTGGGAGCATTTGTTACAATAAATTATTATGTAAAAACAATATACTTTATTGTATTGTTAAATTATTAATTTTGCAGTAAATGGACATGTCAAAACTTCAGCTAAGTTAAAGAAATCAATATTTCAAAAGTCCGCAATACACTATAAACTGTAGTGGGAGCATTTGTTACAACAAATTAATATGTAAAAACAATATACTTTATTGTATAGTTAAATTATTAATTTTTCAGTAAATGGAGCTGTCAAAACTTCAGCTTAGTTAAAGAAATCAATATTTATAAAGTCCGCTATACACTATAAACTGTGGTTGGGAGCATTTGTAACAATAAAATAATATGTAAAAACAATTTACTTTATTGTATAGATAAATTATTAATTTTGCAGTAAATGGAGCTGTCAAAACTTCAGCTAAGTTAAAGAAATCAATATTTATAAAGTCCGCTATACACTATAAACTGTGGTTAGGTGCATTTGTTACAACAAATTAATATGTATTAACAATATACTTTATTGTATAGTTAAATTATTAATTTTGCAGTAAATGGAGCTGTCAAAACTTTGGCTAAGTTAAAGAAATCAATATTTATAAAGTCCGTTTTACACTATAAACTGTGGTTGGGAGCATTTGTTACAACAAATTAATATGTATTAACAATATACTTTATTGTATTGTTAAATTATTAATTTTGCAGTAAATGGACATGTCAAAACTTCAGCTAAGTTAAAGAAATCAATATTTATAAAGTCCGCTATACACTATAAACTGTGGTTAAGAGCATTTGTCACAACAAATTATTATGTAAAAACAATATACTTTATTGTATAGTTAAATTATTAATTTTGCGGTAAATGGAGCTGTCAAAACTTCAGCTAAGTTAAAGAAATTAATATTTATAAAGTCCGCTATACACTATAAACTGTGTTTGGGAGCATTTGTTACAATAAATTATTATGTAAAAACAATATACTTTATTGTATAGTTAAATTATTAATTTTTCAGTAAATGGAGCTGTCAAAACTTCAGCTAAGTTAAAGAAATCAATATTTATAAAGTCCGCTATACACTATAAACTGTGGTTAGGTGCATTTGTTACAACAAATTAATATGTATTAACAATATACTTTATTGTATAGTTAAATTATTAATTTTGCAGTAAATGGAGCTGTCAAAACTTTGGCTAAGTTAAAGAAATCAATATTTATAAAGTCCGTTTTACACTATAAACTGTGGTTGGGAGCATTTGTTACAACAAATTAATATGTATTAACAATATACTTTATTGTATTGTTAAATTATTAATTTTGCAGTAAATGGACATGTCAAAACTTCAGCTAAGTTAAAGAAATCAATATTTCAAAAGTCCGCAATACACTATAAACTGTAGTGGGAGCATTTGTTACAACAAATTAATATGTAAAAACAATATATTTTATTGTATAGTTAAATTATTAATTTTGCAGTAAATGGAGCTGTCAAAACTTCAGCTAAGTTAAAGAAATCAATATTTATAAAGTCCGCTATACACTATAAACTGTGTTTGGGAGCATTTGTTACAATAAATTATTATGTAAACACAATATACTTTATTGTATATTTAAATTATTAATTTTTCAGTAAATGGAGCTGTCAAAACTTCAGCTAAGTTAAAGAAATCAATATTTATAAAGTCCGCTATACACTATAAACTGTGGTTAGGTGCATTTGTTACAACAAATTAATATGTATTAACAAAATACTTTATTGTATTCAAAAAAAAATTCAAAATTCAAAATTCAAAAATTCAAAAAGTTAAAGAAATCAATATTTATAAAGTCCGCTATACACTATAAACTGTGGTTGGGAGCATTTGTTACAATAAATTATTATGTAAACACAATATACTTTATTGTATATTTAAATTATTAATTTTTCAGTAAATGGAGCTGTCAAAACTTCAGCTAAGTTAAAGAAATCAATATTTATAAAGTCCGCTATACACTATAAACTGTGGTTAGGTGCATTTGTTACAACAAATTAATATGTATTAACAAAATACTTTATTGTATTCAAAAAAAAATTCAAAATTCAAAATTCAAAAATTCAAAAAGTTAAAGAAATCAATATTTATAAAGTCCGCTATACACTATAAACTGTGGTTGGGAGCATTTGTTACAATAAATTATTATGTAAACACAATATACTTTATTGTATATTTAAATTATTAATTTTTCAGTAAATGGAGCTGTCAAAACTTCAGCTAAGTAAAAGAAATCAATATTTATAAAGTCCGCAATACACTATAAACTGTGGTTAGGTGCATTTGATACAACAAATTAATATGTAAAAACAATATATTTTATTGTATAGTTAAATTATTAATTTTGCAGTAAATGGAGCTGTCAAAACTTCAGCTAAGTTAAAGAAATCAATATTTATAAAGTCCGCTATACACTATAAACTGTGTTTGGGAGCATTTGTTACAATAAATTATTATGTAAACACAATATACTTTATTGTATATTTAAATTATTAATTTTTCAGTAAATGGAGCTGTCAAAACTTCAGCTAAGTTAAAGAAATCAATATTTATAAAGTCCGCTATACACTATAAACTGTGGTTAGGTGCATTTGTTACAACAAATTAATATGTATTAACAATATACTTTATTGTATTAAAAAAAAAAATCAAAATTCAAAATTCAAAAATTCAAAAAGTTAAAGAAATCAATATTTATAAAGTCCGCTATACACTATAAACTGTGGTTGGGAGCATTTGTTACAATAAATTATTATGTAAACACAATATACTTTATTGTATATTTAAATTATTAATTTTTCAGTAAATGGAGCTGTCAAAACTTCAGCTAAGTTAAAGAAATCAATATTTATAAAGTCCGCAATACACTATAAACTGTGGTTAGGTGCATTTGATACAACAAATTAATATGTAAAAACAATATATTTTATTGTATAGTTAAATTATTAATTTTGCAGTAAATGGAGCTGTCAAAACTTCAGCTAAGTTAAAGAAATCAATATTTATAAAGTCCGCTATACACTATAAACTGTGTTTGGGAGCATTTGTTACAATAAATTATTATGTAAACACAATATACTTTATTGTATATTTAAATTATTAATTTTTCAGTAAATGGAGCTGTCAAAACTTCAGCTAAGTTAAAGAAATCAATATTTATAAAGTCCGCTATACACTATAAACTGTGGTTAGGTGCATTTGTTACAACAAATTAATATGTATTAACAATATACTTTATTGTATTAAAAAAAAAATTCAAAATTCAAAATTCAAAAATTCAAAAAGTTAAAGAAATCAATATTTATAAAGTCCGCTATACACTATAAACTGTGGTTGGGAGCATTTGTTACAATAAATTATTATGTAAACACAATATACTTTATTGTATATTTAAATTATTAATTTTTCAGTAAATGGAGCTGTCAAAACTTCAGCTAAGTTAAAGAAATCAATATTTATAAAGTCCGCAATACACTATAAACTGTGGTTAGGTGCATTTGATACAACAAATTAATATGTAAAAACAATATACTTTATTGTATAGTTAAATTATTAATTTTGCAGTAAATGGAGCTGTCAAAACTTCAGCTAAGTTAAAGAAATCAATATTTCAAAAGTCCGCTATACACTATAAACTGTGGTTGGGAGCATTTGTTACAATAAAATAATATGTAAAAACAATTTACTTTATTGTATAGTTAAATTATTAATTTTGCAGTAAATGGAGCTGTCAAAACTTCAGCTAAGTTAAAGAAATCAATATTTATAAAGTCCGCAATACACTATAAACTGTGGTTGGGAGCATTTGTTACAACAAATTAATATGTAAAAACAATATATTTTATTGTATAGTTAAATTATTAATTTTGCAGTAAATGGAGCTGTCAAAACTTCAGCTAAGTTAAAGAAATCAATATTTATAAAGTCCGCTATACACTATAAACTGTGTTTGGGAGCATTTGTTACAATAAATTATTATGTAAAAACAATATACTTTATTGTATTGTTAAATTATTAATTTTGCAGTAAATGGACATGTCAAAACTTCAGCTAAGTTAAAGAAATCAATATTTCAAAAGTCCGCAATACACTATAAACTGTAGTGGGAGCATTTGTTACAACAAATTAATATGTAAAAACAATATACTTTATTGTATAGTTAAATTATTAATTTTTCAGTAAATGGAGCTGTCAAAACTTCAGCTAAGTTAAAGAAATCAATATTTATAAAGTCCGCTATACACTATAAACTGTGGTTGGGAGCATTTGTAACAATAAAATAATATGTAAAAACAATTTACTTTATTGTATAGATAAATTATTAATTTTGCAGTAAATGGAGCTGTCAAAACTTCAGCTAAGTTAAAGAAATCAATATTTATAAAGTCCGCTATACACTATAAACTGTGGTTAGGTGCATTTGTTACAACAAATTAATATGTATTAACAATATACTTTATTGTATAGTTAAATTATTAATTTTGCAGTAAATGGAGCTGTCAAAACTTTGGCTAAGTTAAAGAAATCAATATTTATAAAGTCCGTTTTACACTATAAACTGTGGTTGGGAGCATTTGTTACAACAAATTAATATGTATTAACAATATACTTTATTGTATTGTTAAATTATTAATTTTGCAGTAAATGGACATGTCAAAACTTCAGCTAAGTTAAAGAAATCAATATTTATAAAGTCCGCTATACACTATAAACTGTGGTTAAGAGCATTTGTCACAACAAATTATTATGTAAAAACAATATACTTTATTGTATAGTTAAATTATTAATTTTGCGGTAAATGGAGCTGTCAAAACTTCAGCTAAGTTAAAGAAATTAATATTTATAAAGTCCGCTATACACTATAAACTGTGGTTGGGAGCATTTGTTACAATAAAATAATATGTAAAAACAATTTACTTTATTGTATAGTTAAATTATTAATTTTGCAGTAAATGGAGCTGTCAAAACTTCAGCTAAGTTAAAGAAATCAATATTTATAAAGTCCGCAATACACTATAAACTGTGGTTGGGAGCATTTGTTACAACAAATTAATATGTAAAAACAATATATTTTATTGTATAGTTAAATTATTAATTTTGCAGTAAATGGAGCTGTCAAAACTTCAGCTAAGTTAAAGAAATCAATATTTATAAAGTCCGCTATACACTATAAACTGTGTTTGGGAGCATTTGTTACAATAAATTATTATGTAAAAACAATATACTTTATTGTATTGTTAAATTATTAATTTTGCAGTAAATGGACATGTCAAAACTTCAGCTAAGTTAAAGAAATCAATATTTCAAAAGTCCGCAATACACTATAAACTGTAGTGGGAGCATTTGTTACAACAAATTAATATGTAAAAACAATATACTTTATTGTATAGTTAAATTATTAATTTTTCAGTAAATGGAGCTGTCAAAACTTCAGCTAAGTTAAAGAAATCAATATTTATAAAGTCCGCTATACACTATAAACTGTGGTTGGGAGCATTTGTAACAATAAAATAATATGTAAAAACAATTTACTTTATTGTATAGATAAATTATTAATTTTGCAGTAAATGGAGCTGTCAAAACTTCAGCTAAGTTAAAGAAATCAATATTTATAAAGTCCGCTATACACTATAAACTGTGGTTAGGTGCATTTGTTACAACAAATTAATATGTATTAACAATATACTTTATTGTATAGTTAAATTATTAATTTTGCAGTAAATGGAGCTGTCAAAACTTTGGCTAAGTTAAAGAAATCAATATTTATAAAGTCCGTTTTACACTATAAACTGTGGTTGGGAGCATTTGTTACAACAAATTAATATGTATTAACAATATACTTTATTGTATTGTTAAATTATTAATTTTGCAGTAAATGGACATGTCAAAACTTCAGCTAAGTTAAAGAAATCAATATTTATAAAGTCCGCTATACACTATAAACTGTGGTTAAGAGCATTTGTCACAACAAATTATTATGTAAAAACAATATACTTTATTGTATAGTTAAATTATTAATTTTGCGGTAAATGGAGCTGTCAAAACTTCAGCTAAGTTAAAGAAATTAATATTTATAAAGTCCGCTATACACTATAAACTGTGTTTGGGAGCATTTGTTACAATAAATTATTATGTAAAAACAATATACTTTATTGTATAGTTAAATTATTAATTTTTCAGTAAATGGAGCTGTCAAAACTTCAGCTAAGTTAAAGAAATCAATATTTATAAAGTCCGCTATACACTATAAACTGTGGTTAGGTGCATTTGTTACAACAAATTAATATGTATTAACAATATACTTTATTGTATAGTTAAATTATTAATTTTGCAGTAAATGGAGCTGTCAAAACTTTGGCTAAGTTAAAGAAATCAATATTTATAAAGTCCGTTTTACACTATAAACTGTGGTTGGGAGCATTTGTTACAACAAATTAATATGTATTAACAATATACTTTATTGTATTGTTAAATTATTAATTTTGCAGTAAATGGACATGTCAAAACTTCAGCTAAGTTAAAGAAATCAATATTTCAAAAGTCCGCAATACACTATAAACTGTAGTGGGAGCATTTGTTACAACAAATTAATATGTAAAAACAATATATTTTATTGTATAGTTAAATTATTAATTTTGCAGTAAATGGAGCTGTCAAAACTTCAGCTAAGTTAAAGAAATCAATATTTATAAAGTCCGCTATACACTATAAACTGTGTTTGGGAGCATTTGTTACAATAAATTATTATGTAAACACAATATACTTTATTGTATATTTAAATTATTAATTTTTCAGTAAATGGAGCTGTCAAAACTTCAGCTAAGTTAAAGAAATCAATATTTATAAAGTCCGCTATACACTATAAACTGTGGTTAGGTGCATTTGTTACAACAAATTAATATGTATTAACAAAATACTTTATTGTATTCAAAAAAAAATTCAAAATTCAAAATTCAAAAATTCAAAAAGTTAAAGAAATCAATATTTATAAAGTCCGCTATACACTATAAACTGTGGTTAGGAGCATTTGTTACAATAAATTATTATGTAAACACAATATACTTTATTGTATATTTAAATTATTAATTTTTCAGTAAATGGAGCTGTCAAAACTTCAGCTAAGTTAAAGAAATCAATATTTATAAAGTCCGCAATACACTATAAACTGTGGTTAGGTGCATTTGATACAACAAATTAATATGTAAAAACAATATACTTTATTGTATAGTTAAATTATTAATTTTGCAGTAAATGGAGCTGTCAAAACTTCAGCTAAGTTAAAGAAATCAATATTTCAAAAGTCCGCTATACACTATAAACTGTGGTTGGGAGCATTTGTTACAATAAAATAATATGTAAAAACAATTTACTTTATTGTATAGTTAAATTATTAATTTTGCAGTAAATGGAGCTGTCAAAACTTCAGCTAAGTTAAAGAAATCAATATTTATAAAGTCCGCAATACACTATAAACTGTGGTTGGGAGCATTTGTTACAACAAATTAATATGTAAAAACAATATATTTTATTGTATAGTTAAATTATTAATTTTGCAGTAAATGGAGCTGTCAAAACTTCAGCTAAGTTAAAGAAATCAATATTTATAAAGTCCGCTATACACTATAAACTGTGTTTGGGAGCATTTGTTACAATAAATTATTATGTAAAAACAATATACTTTATTGTATAGTTAAATTATTAATTTTGCAGTAAATGGAGCTGTCAAAACTACATTTAATTAAAAGAAATCAATATTTCAAAAGTCCGCAATACACTATAAACTGTGGTTACAACAAATTAATATGTAAAAACAATATATTTTATTGTATAGTTTTTGGAGGTTGTTTGTCGGTAGTTTATTAAAACGACTTCAGTCTTAGTGAAAGAAAGAAAGAAAGAAAGAATATTTATTTACAATTATAACTACTTAAATAACTAGAAATTTCCTAGACCTAGAAACATGTACAATAGTAATGAAGCCGTCCAATGAGAATAATTATTCGCGACCCGCTCGAGTCGCGGTTGTGTACGTGGAGGGGATGCCTGGTATAAAACCACATCTCGGCGCGCGCTCGCCTCAGTATAGTTCGGCGTCGTCGCACGCGTCTGATGAATGTTGCAGGTCACAACAGCACTCCCCCTCAAGCGAAGCGTACGCACTTCTTCACGACCCTGCCGGAACGGGTGATGTAGGGATCAGTGGTACTGACAGGCTTCGGCGCTGGAACGACGTCGTGGGCGGGTGCATCTTCTTCATGGTACAGGAATGCAGGCTTCAGGCGGTCAATCGACACGACGGCTGTTCTTCTCGGTAGCTGCAACTTGTAGTACTTGCCGAGTCGCTCAAGTACTTTGTACGGTCCGTCGTACGGCGGTGTGAGCGGCCTCCGAACTGTGTCGTTGCGCACGAACACGTGACTGCATTCCTGTAGCTCTTTATGCACGAATATGCTGCGTTGTGTTGTTCTTGTCTTCGGTACCGGTGCGAACGACGTCATCCTCTCAGTCAAGCGGCGTGCGAAGGCGGTGTCAGAAATCTTCGACTTCGTAGGTACGAAGAGATCAGACGGGAGGCGAATGGTAGTTCCGTACGTCATTATGGCCGGACTGACTTCTCTTTCTTCCTTGATGGCGCTTCGGAGTCCGAGAAGTACTGTCGTCAGGTCGTTGACCCAGTCTGTAGCACCTCTCGCCATCAATGCTGCCTTCAGTGTACGGTGCCATCGCTCGACCTGGCCGTTAGCTTGCGGATGAAAAGCAGTGGTTCGTATTCTTGTCACTCCTAGATTCTTGAGCAGCTCGTTGAAGAGTTCTGACTCGAACTGACGTCCCTGGTCGGTGGTGATACGAAGCGGACAACCGAATCGTGTTATCCATCCGTCGTACAGCGCCCGCGCGACGGTCTCGGCTGTTATGTCGTGAATCGGGATTGCTTCGGGCCATTTCGTGTACCGGTCGATCATTGTTACAATGTACCGGTATTCTCTACACTGCGGCAGTGGTCCAACGATGTCGATATGTATATGTTCGAAGCGCTGCGACTCCGGGAACTCTCCGATCGGTGACACAGTATGGCGATGTACCTTTGCTCGCTGGCAGCCGATACAAGCTCGTGTCCAGTCTCCGACATCTTTGTTCATGGACGGCCAAAAAAACTTCGTCTGCATCATCTTCCTTGTTGTTCTGATCCCCGGGTGGCTTATTTCGTGCTGCGCCTTGAAGGCAGCTTGACGAAATTTTTCAGGTAAGTAGGGCCTCAGGTTCGATGTTGATGCTTCACAGACGATAGGTATAGTTTGTCCCGGCAGGGTGACCTTGGTGAATTTTAAGTTTGGTTGTATTTTTCTTCTCTGGAGTTCCTCGTCCTTTATTTGTTCATGTGCCAGTTGGTGATAGTCGAGCATGTTCGGATAAAAAATTTCTTCTATGCGTGACAATGTATCGGCCACAACGTTGTCCTTACCGTGAATGTACAGAATGTCGGAACAAAACTGGCTAATGAAATTTAGTTGGCGTTCCCGCCGACAGGTGTCGCTTGCTGTAGGTTTCTTTGTTAGCGCGTACGTGAGTGGCTTGTGGTCGGTATATACAGTTACTTGGTAGCCTTCTATGTATCTTCTGAAATGTTTCACAGCCATGTATATTGCTAGCAGTTCGCGATCATACACGCTGTATCTCCTCTGTGTGTCATTGAGCGCCTTGGAGAAGAATGCGAGCGGCTTCAACAGGTTGTTGACTCGTTGGTGGAGCACGGCGCCGGCGCATGTACTTGACGCGTCCGTCATTATTTGTAGGTGTGCACCGGGCGCCGGGTGACTCAGAGTAGCGGCTGTAGTGATGCTGTGTCGACACTTCTTGAATGCATCGTCGGCCCCTGTAGTCCACTGGATCGCCGTCTTGTCATTTTTTTTTGTGTTGTGTAGGTATTTGTTTAACTCGGCTTGTAGTTTAGCTTGCTGTGGTAGACAGTCTCTGTAGAAGTTAAGCATGCCCAGAAATCTTCGTAGCTCTTCAACAGTGCGAGGTCGCGGGTATGTAGAAATCGTTTTCACTCGATCTTCAAGCGGTTGAATACCCTCCGTAGAAACTTCGTAACCGAGGAAGTTCAATGTACTCTTGCCGAATTCGCACTTGTCCACGTTGATTGTTACTCCGTATCCGTCTAGTCGCTCGAACACTTGCTCCAAATGTCGCTTATTTGTTCAATATCTGTCCTTTGTAGTACGGCGACGACCAAATTATATTTTTGTTCGTCTCCTGTTTTCTGAGACGCGACGACTGCCTCGAACTGCGCGAACCATAGTCGCGGGTTCTCTCTCCAGAACGGCGGTATACGTGCATGTAGCGAAATTGACGCCAGTTCTGATGATTCTTCTTTCTTCGCCGATGCACCTTGTGCATGTGGTTCGACGGACATTTTATTTTTGTGGCGTGCAGGCTTCGTCGAGGGTCACCAGTTTGGAGGTTGTTTGTCGGTAGTTTATTAAAACGACTTCAGTCTTAGTGAAAGAAAGAAAGAAAGAAAGAATATTTATTTACAATTATAACTACTTAAATAACTAGAAATTTCCTAGACCTAGAAACATGTACAATAGTAATGAAGCCGTCCAATGAGAATAATTATTCGCGACCCGCTCGAGTCGCGGTTGTGTACGTGGAGGGGATGCCTGGTATAAAACCACATCTCGGCGCGCGCTCGCCTCAGTATAGTTCGGCGTCGTCGCACGCGTCTGATGAATGTTGCAGGTCACAACAAGTTAAATTATTAATTTTGCAGTAAATGGAGCTGTCAAAACTTCAGCTAAGTTAAAGAAATCAATATTTATAAAGTCCGCTATACACTATAAACTGTGTTTGGGAGCATTTGTTACAATAAATTATTATGTAAACACAATATACTTTATTGTATATTTAAATTATTAATTTTTCAGTAAATGGAGCTGTCAAAACTTCAGCTAAGTTAAAGAAATCAATATTTATAAAGTCCGCTATACACTATAAACTGTGGTTAGGTGCATTTGTTACAACAAATTAATATGTATTAACAATATACTTTATTGTATTCAAAAAAAAATTCAAAATTCAAAATTCAAAAATTCAAAAAGTTAAAGAAATCAATATTTATAAAGTCCGCTATACACTATAAACTGTGGTTGGGAGCATTTGTTACAATAAATTATTATGTAAACACAATATACTTTATTGTATATTTAAATTATTAATTTTTCAGTAAATGGAGCTGTCAAAACTTCAGCTAAGTTAAAGAAATCAATATTTATAAAGTCCGCAATACACTATAAACTGTGGTTAGGTGCATTTGATACAACAAATTAATATGTAAAAACAATATACTTTATTGTATAGTTAAATTATTAATTTTGCAGTAAATGGAGCTGTCAAAACTACATTTAATTAAAAGAAATCAATATTTCAAAAGTCCGCAATACACTATAAACTGTGGTTAGGTGCATTTGATACAACAAATTAATATGTAAAAACAATATATTTTATTGTATAGTTAAATTATTAATTTTGCAGTAAATGGAGCTGTCAAAACTTCAGCTAAGTTAAAGAAATCAATATTTATAAAGTCCGCTATACACTATAAACTGTGGTTGGGAGCATTTGTCACAACAAATTATTATGTAAAAACAATATACTTTATTGTATAGTTAAATTATTAATTTTGCAGTAAATGGAGCTGTCAAAACTTCAACTAAGTTAAAGAAATCAATATTTATAAAGTCCGCAATACACTATAAACTGTGGTTAGGTGCATTTGATACAACAAATTAATATGTAAAAACAATATATTTTATTGTATAGTTAAATTATTAATTTTGCAGTAAATGGAGCTGTCAAAACTTCAGCTAAGTTAAAGAAATCAATATTTCAAAAGTCCGCAATACACTATAAACTGTGGTTGGGAGCATTTGTTACAACAAATTAATATGTAAAAACAATATATTTTATTGTATAGTTAAATTATTAATTTTGCAGTAAATGGAGCTGTCAAAACTTCAGCTAAGTTAAAGAAATCAATATTTATAAAGTCCGCTATACACTATAAACTGTGGTTGGGAGCATTTGTAACAATAAAATAATATGTAAAAACAATTTACTTTATTGTATAGTTAAATTATTAATTTTGCAGTAAATGGAGCTGTCAAAACTTCAGCTAAGTAAAAGAAATCAATATTTATAAAGTCCGCAATACACTATAAACTGTGGTTAGGTGCATTTGATACAACAAATTAATATGTAAAAACAATATATTTTATTGTATAGTTAAATTATTAATTTTGCAGTAAATGGAGCTGTCAAAACTTCAGCTAAGTTAAAGAAATCAATATTTCAAAAGTCCGCAATACACTATAAACTGTAGTGGGAGCATTTGTTACAACAAATTAATATGTAAAAACAATATATTTTATTGTATAGTTAAATTATTAATTTTGCAGTAAATGGAGCTGTCAAAACTTCAGCTAAGTTAAAGAAATCAATATTTATAAAGTCCGCTGTACACTATAAACTGTGTTTGGGAGCATTTGTTACAATAAATTATTATGTAAACACAATATACTTTATTGTATATTTAAATTATTAATTTTTCAGTAAATGGAGCTGTCAAAACTTCAGCTAAGTTAAAGAAATCAATATTTATAAAGTCCGCTATACACTATAAACTGTGGTTAGGTGCATTTGTTACAACAAATTAATATGTATTAACAAAATACTTTATTGTATTCAAAAAAAAATTCAAAATTCAAAATTCAAAAATTCAAAAAGTTAAAGAAATCAATATTTATAAAGTCCGCTATACACTATAAACTGTGGTTAGGAGCATTTGTTACAATAAATTATTATGTAAACACAATATACTTTATTGTATATTTAAATTATTAATTTTTCAGTAAATGGAGCTGTCAAAACTTCAGCTAAGTTAAAGAAATCAATATTTATAAAGTCCGCAATACACTATAAACTGTGGTTAGGTGCATTTGATACAACAAATTAATATGTAAAAACAATATACTTTATTGTATAGTTAAATTATTAATTTTGCAGTAAATGGAGCTGTCAAAACTTCAGCTAAGTTAAAGAAATCAATATTTCAAAAGTCCGCTATACACTATAAACTGTGGTTGGGAGCATTTGTTACAATAAAATAATATGTAAAAACAATTTACTTTATTGTATAGTTAAATTATTAATTTTGCAGTAAATGGAGCTGTCAAAACTTCAGCTAAGTTAAAGAAATCAATATTTATAAAGTCCGCAATACACTATAAACTGTGGTTGGGAGCATTTGTTACAACAAATTAATATGTAAAAACAATATATTTTATTGTATAGTTAAATTATTAATTTTGCAGTAAATGGAGCTGTCAAAACTTCAGCTAAGTTAAAGAAATCAATATTTATAAAGTCCGCTATACACTATAAACTGTGTTTGGGAGCATTTGTTACAACAAATTAATATGTATTAACAATATACTTTATTGTATTCAAAAAAAAATTCAAAATTCAAAATTCAAAAATTCAAAAAGTTAAAGAAATCAATATTTATAAAGTCCGCTATACACTATAAACTGTGGTTGGGAGCATTTGTTACAATAAATTATTATGTAAACACAATATACTTTATTGTATATTTAAATTATTAATTTTTCAGTAAATGGAGCTGTCAAAACTTCAGCTAAGTTAAAGAAATCAATATTTATAAAGTCCGCAATACACTATAAACTGTGGTTAGGTGCATTTGATACAACAAATTAATATGTAAAAACAATATACTTTATTGTATAGTTAAATTATTAATTTTGCAGTAAATGGAGCTGTCAAAACTACATTTAATTAAAAGAAATCAATATTTCAAAAGTCCGCAATACACTATAAACTGTGGTTAGGTGCATTTGATACAACAAATTAATATGTAAAAACAATATATTTTATTGTATAGTTAAATTATTAATTTTGCAGTAAATGGAGCTGTCAAAACTTCAGCTAAGTTAAAGAAATCAATATTTACAAAGTCCGCTATACACTATAAACTGTGGTTGGGAGCATTTGTCACAACAAATTATTATGTAAAAACAATATACTTTATTGTATAGTTAAATTATTAATTTTGCAGTAAATGGAGCTGTCAAAACTTCAACTAAGTTAAAGAAATCAATATTTATAAAGTCCGCAATACACTATAAACTGTGGTTAGGTGCATTTGATACAACAAATTAATATGTAAAAACAATATATTTTATTGTATAGTTAAATTATTAATTTTGCAGTAAATGGAGCTGTCAAAACTTCAGCTAAGTTAAAGAAATCAATATTTCAAAAGTCCGCAATACACTATAAACTGTGGTTGGGAGCATTTGTTACAACAAATTAATATGTAAAAACAATATATTTTATTGTATAGTTAAATTATTAATTTTGCAGTAAATGGAGCTGTCAAAACTTCAGCTAAGTTAAAGAAATCAATATTTATAAAGTCCGCTATACACTATAAACTGTGGTTGGGAGCATTTGTAACAATAAAATAATATGTAAAAACAATTTACTTTATTGTATAGTTAAATTATTAATTTTGCAGTAAATGGAGCTGTCAAAACTTCAGCTAAGTAAAAGAAATCAATATTTATAAAGTCCGCAATACACTATAAACTGTGGTTAGGTGCATTTGATACAACAAATTAATATGTAAAAACAATATATTTTATTGTATAGTTAAATTATTAATTTTGCAGTAAATGGAGCTGTCAAAACTTCAGCTAAGTTAAAGAAATCAATATTTCAAAAGTCCGCAATACACTATAAACTGTGGTTGGGAGCATCTGTTACAACAAATTAATATGTAAAAACAATATATTTTATTGTATAGTTAAATTATTAATTTTGCAGTAAATGGAGCTGTCAAAACTTCAGCTAAGTTAAAGAAATCAATATTTCAAAAGTCCGCTATACACTATAAACTGTGGTTGGGAGCATTTGTTACAATAAAATAATATGTAAAAACAATTTACTTTATTGTATAGTTAAATTATTAATTTTGCAGTAAATGGAGCTGTCAAAACTTCAGCTAAGTTAAAGAAATCAATATTTATAAAGTCCGCAATACACTATAAACTGTGGTTGGGAGCATTTGTTACAACAAATTAATATGTAAAAACAATATATTTTATTGTATAGTTAAATTATTAATTTTGCAGTAAATGGAGCTGTCAAAACTTCAGCTAAGTTAAAGAAATCAATATTTATAAAGTCCGCTATACACTATAAACTGTGTTTGGGAGCATTTGTTACAATAAATTATTATGTAAAAACAATATACTTTATTGTATTGTTAAATTATTAATTTTGCAGTAAATGGACATGTCAAAACTTCAGCTAAGTTAAAGAAATCAATATTTATAAAGTCCGCTATACACTATAAACTGTGTTTGGGAGCATTTGTAACAATAAAATAATATGTAAAAACAATTTACTTTATTGTATAGATAAATTATTAATTTTGCAGTAAATGGAGCTGTCAAAACTTCAGCTAAGTTAAAGAAATCAATATTTATAAAGTCCGCTATACACTATAAACTGTGGTTAGGTGCATTTGTTACAACAAATTAATATGTATTAACAATATACTTTATTGTATAGTTAAATTATTAATTTTGCAGTAAATGGAGCTGTCAAAACTTTGGCTAAGTTAAAGAAATCAATATTTATAAAGTCCGTTTTACACTATAAACTGTGGTTGGGAGCATTTGTTACAACAAATTAATATGTATTAACAATATACTTTATTGTATTGTTAAATTATTAATTTTGCAGTAAATGGACATGTCAAAACTTCAGCTAAGTTAAAGAAATCAATATTTATAAAGTCCGCTATACACTATAAACTGTGTTTGGGAGCATTTGTTACAATAAATTATTATGTAAAAACAATATACTTTATTGTATAGTTAAATTATTAATTTTGCGGTAAATGGAGCTGTCAAAACTTCAGCTAAGTTAAAGAAATTAATATTTATAAAGTCCGCTATACACTATAAACTGTGTTTGGGAGCATTTGTTACAATAAATTATTATGTAAAAACAATATACTTTATTGTATAGTTAAATTATTAATTTTTCAGTAAATGGAGCTGTCAAAACTTCAGCTAAGTTAAAGAAATCAATATTTATAAAGTCCGCTATACACTATAAACTGTGGTTAGGTGCATTTGTTACAACAAATTAATATGTATTAACAATATACTTTATTGTATAGTTAAATTATTAATTTTGCAGTAAATGGAGCTGTCAAAACTTTGGCTAAGTTAAAGAAATCAATATTTATAAAGTCCGTTTTACACTATAAACTGTGGTTGGGAGCATTTGTTACAACAAATTAATATGTATTAACAATATACTTTATTGTATTGTTAAATTATTAATTTTGCAGTAAATGGACATGTCAAAACTTCAGCTAAGTTAAAGAAATCAATATTTCAAAAGTCCGCAATACACTATAAACTGTAGTGGGAGCATTTGTTACAACAAATTAATATGTAAAAACAATATATTTTATTGTATAGTTAAATTATTAATTTTGCAGTAAATGGAGCTGTCAAAACTTCAGCTAAGTTAAAGAAATCAATATTTATAAAGTCCGCTATACACTATAAACTGTGTTTGGGAGCATTTGTTACAATAAATTATTATGTAAACACAATATACTTTATTGTATATTTAAATTATTAATTTTTCAGTAAATGGAGCTGTCAAAACTTCAGCTAAGTTAAAGAAATCAATATTTATAAAGTCCGCTATACACTATAAACTGTGGTTAGGTGCATTTGTTACAACAAATTAATATGTATTAACAAAATACTTTATTGTATTCAAAAAAAAATTAAAAATTCAAAATTCAAAAATTCAAAAAGTTAAAGAAATCAATATTTATAAAGTCCGCTATACACTATAAACTGTGGTTAGGAGCATTTGTTACAATAAATTATTATGTAAACACAATATACTTTATTGTATATTTAAATTATTAATTTTTCAGTAAATGGAGCTGTCAAAACTTCAGCTAAGTTAAAGAAATCAATATTTATAAAGTCCGCAATACACTATAAACTGTGGTTAGGTGCATTTGATACAACAAATTAATATGTAAAAACAATATACTTTATTGTATAGTTAAATTATTAATTTTGCAGTAAATGGAGCTGTCAAAACTTCAGCTAAGTTAAAGAAATCAATATTTCAAAAGTCCGCTATACACTATAAACTGTGGTTGGGAGCATTTGTTACAATAAAATAATATGTAAAAACAATTTACTTTATTGTATAGTTAAATTATTAATTTTGCAGTAAATGGAGCTGTCAAAACTTCAGCTAAGTTAAAGAAATCAATATTTATAAAGTCCGCAATACACTATAAACTGTGGTTGGGAGCATTTGTTACAACAAATTAATATGTAAAAACAATATATTTTATTGTATAGTTAAATTATTAATTTTGCAGTAAATGGAGCTGTCAAAACTTCAGCTAAGTTAAAGAAATCAATATTTATAAAGTCCGCTATACACTATAAACTGTGTTTGGGAGCATTTGTTACAATAAATTATTATGTAAAAACAATATACTTTATTGTATAGTTAAATTATTAATTTTGCAGTAAATGGAGCTGTTAAAACTACATTTAATTAAAAGAAATCAATATTTCAAAAGTCCGCAATACACTATAAACTGTGGTTACAACAAATTAATATGTAAAAACAATATATTTTATTGTATAGTTAAATTATTAATTTTGCAGTAAATGGAGCTGTCAAAACTTCAGCTAAGTTAAAGAAATCAATATTTATAAAGTCCGCTATACACTATAAACTGTGTTTGGGAGCATTTGTTACAATAAATTATTATGTAAACACAATATACTTTATTGTATATTTAAATTATTAATTTTTCAGTAAATGGAGCTGTCAAAACTTCAGCTAAGTTAAAGAAATCAATATTTATAAAGTCCGCTATACACTATAAACTGTGGTTAGGTGCATTTGTTACAACAAATTAATATGTATTAACAAAATACTTTATTGTATTCAAAAAAAAATTCAAAATTCAAAATTCAAAAATTCAAAAAGTTAAAGAAATCAATATTTATAAAGTCCGCTATACACTATAAACTGTGGTTGGGAGCATTTGTTACAATAAATTATTATGTAAACACAATATACTTTATTGTATATTTAAATTATTAATTTTTCAGTAAATGGAGCTGTCAAAACTTCAGCTAAGTTAAAGAAATCAATATTTATAAAGTCCGCAATACACTATAAACTGTGGTTAGGTGCATTTGATACAACAAATTAATATGTAAAAACAATATACTTTATTGTATAGTTAAATTATTAATTTTGCAGTAAATGGAGCTGTCAAAACTACATTTAATTAAAAGAAATCAATATTTCAAAAGTCCGCAATACACTATAAACTGTGGTTAGGTGCATTTGATACAACAAATTAATATGTAAAAACAATATATTTTATTGTATAGTTAAATTATTAATTTTGCAGTAAATGGAGCTGTCAAAACTTCAGCTAAGTTAAAGAAATCAATATTTATAAAGTCCGCTATACACTATAAACTGTGGTTGGGAGCATTTGTCACAACAAATTATTATGTAAAAACAATATACTTTATTGTATAGTTAAATTATTAATTTTGCAGTAAATGGAGCTGTCAAAACTTCAACTAAGTTAAAGAAATCAATATTTATAAAGTCCGCAATACACTATAAACTGTGGTTAGGTGCATTTGATACAACAAATTAATATGTAAAAACAATATATTTTATTGTATAGTTAAATTATTAATTTTGCAGTAAATGGAGCTGTCAAAACTTCAGCTAAGTTAAAGAAATCAATATTTCAAAAGTCCGCAATACACTATAAACTGTGGTTGGGAGCATTTGTTACAACAAATTAATATGTAAAAACAATATATTTTATTGTATAGTTAAATTATTAATTTTGCAGTAAATGGAGCTGTCAAAACTTCAGCTAAGTTAAAGAAATCAATATTTATAAAGTCCGCTATACACTATAAACTGTGGTTGGGAGCATTTGTAACAATAAAATAATATGTAAAAACAATTTACTTTATTGTATAGTTAAATTATTAATTTTGCAGTAAATGGAGCTGTCAAAACTTCAGCTAAGTAAAAGAAATCAATATTTATAAAGTCCGCAATACACTATAAACTGTGGTTAGGTGCATTTGATACAACAAATTAATATGTAAAAACAATATATTTTATTGTATAGTTAAATTATTAATTTTGCAGTAAATGGAGCTGTCAAAACTTCAGCTAAGTTAAAGAAATCAATATTTCAAAAGTCCGCAATACACTATAAACTGTAGTGGGAGCATTTGTTACAACAAATTAATATGTAAAAACAATATATTTTATTGTATAGTTAAATTATTAATTTTGCAGTAAATGGAGCTGTCAAAACTTCAGCTAAGTTAAAGAAATCAATATTTATAAAGTCCGCTGTACACTATAAACTGTGTTTGGGAGCATTTGTTACAATAAATTATTATGTAAACACAATATACTTTATTGTATATTTAAATTATTAATTTTTCAGTAAATGGAGCTGTCAAAACTTCAGCTAAGTTAAAGAAATCAATATTTATAAAGTCCGCTATACACTATAAACTGTGGTTAGGTGCATTTGTTACAACAAATTAATATGTATTAACAAAATACTTTATTGTATTCAAAAAAAAATTCAAAATTCAAAATTCAAAAATTCAAAAAGTTAAAGAAATCAATATTTATAAAGTCCGCTATACACTATAAACTGTGGTTAGGAGCATTTGTTACAATAAATTATTATGTAAACACAATATACTTTATTGTATATTTAAATTATTAATTTTTCAGTAAATGGAGCTGTCAAAACTTCAGCTAAGTTAAAGAAATCAATATTTATAAAGTCCGCAATACACTATAAACTGTGGTTAGGTGCATTTGATACAACAAATTAATATGTAAAAACAATATACTTTATTGTATAGTTAAATTATTAATTTTGCAGTAAATGGAGCTGTCAAAACTTCAGCTAAGTTAAAGAAATCAATATTTCAAAAGTCCGCTATACACTATAAACTGTGGTTGGGAGCATTTGTTACAATAAAATAATATGTAAAAACAATTTACTTTATTGTATAGTTAAATTATTAATTTTGCAGTAAATGGAGCTGTCAAAACTTCAGCTAAGTTAAAGAAATCAATATTTATAAAGTCCGCAATACACTATAAACTGTGGTTGGGAGCATTTGTTACAACAAATTAATATGTAAAAACAATATATTTTATTGTATAGTTAAATTATTAATTTTGCAGTAAATGGAGCTGTCAAAACTTCAGCTAAGTTAAAGAAATCAATATTTATAAAGTCCGCTATACACTATAAACTGTGTTTGGGAGCATTTGTTACAACAAATTAATATGTATTAACAATATACTTTATTGTATTCAAAAAAAAATTCAAAATTCAAAATTCAAAAATTCAAAAAGTTAAAGAAATCAATATTTATAAAGTCCGCTATACACTATAAACTGTGGTTGGGAGCATTTGTTACAATAAATTATTATGTAAACACAATATACTTTATTGTATATTTAAATTATTAATTTTTCAGTAAATGGAGCTGTCAAAACTTCAGCTAAGTTAAAGAAATCAATATTTATAAAGTCCGCAATACACTATAAACTGTGGTTAGGTGCATTTGATACAACAAATTAATATGTAAAAACAATATACTTTATTGTATAGTTAAATTATTAATTTTGCAGTAAATGGAGCTGTCAAAACTACATTTAATTAAAAGAAATCAATATTTCAAAAGTCCGCAATACACTATAAACTGTGGTTAGGTGCATTTGATACAACAAATTAATATGTAAAAACAATATATTTTATTGTATAGTTAAATTATTAATTTTGCAGTAAATGGAGCTGTCAAAACTTCAGCTAAGTTAAAGAAATCAATATTTACAAAGTCCGCTATACACTATAAACTGTGGTTGGGAGCATTTGTCACAACAAATTATTATGTAAAAACAATATACTTTATTGTATAGTTAAATTATTAATTTTGCAGTAAATGGAGCTGTCAAAACTTCAACTAAGTTAAAGAAATCAATATTTATAAAGTCCGCAATACACTATAAACTGTGGTTAGGTGCATTTGATACAACAAATTAATATGTAAAAACAATATATTTTATTGTATAGTTAAATTATTAATTTTGCAGTAAATGGAGCTGTCAAAACTTCAGCTAAGTTAAAGAAATCAATATTTCAAAAGTCCGCAATACACTATAAACTGTGGTTGGGAGCATTTGTTACAACAAATTAATATGTAAAAACAATATATTTTATTGTATAGTTAAATTATTAATTTTGCAGTAAATGGAGCTGTCAAAACTTCAGCTAAGTTAAAGAAATCAATATTTATAAAGTCCGCTATACACTATAAACTGTGGTTGGGAGCATTTGTAACAATAAAATAATATGTAAAAACAATTTACTTTATTGTATAGTTAAATTATTAATTTTGCAGTAAATGGAGCTGTCAAAACTTCAGCTAAGTAAAAGAAATCAATATTTATAAAGTCCGCAATACACTATAAACTGTGGTTAGGTGCATTTGATACAACAAATTAATATGTAAAAACAATATATTTTATTGTATAGTTAAATTATTAATTTTGCAGTAAATGGAGCTGTCAAAACTTCAGCTAAGTTAAAGAAATCAATATTTCAAAAGTCCGCAATACACTATAAACTGTGGTTGGGAGCATCTGTTACAACAAATTAATATGTAAAAACAATATATTTTATTGTATAGTTAAATTATTAATTTTGCAGTAAATGGAGCTGTCAAAACTTCAGCTAAGTTAAAGAAATCAATATTTCAAAAGTCCGCTATACACTATAAACTGTGGTTGGGAGCATTTGTTACAATAAAATAATATGTAAAAACAATTTACTTTATTGTATAGTTAAATTATTAATTTTGCAGTAAATGGAGCTGTCAAAACTTCAGCTAAGTTAAAGAAATCAATATTTATAAAGTCCGCAATACACTATAAACTGTGGTTGGGAGCATTTGTTACAACAAATTAATATGTAAAAACAATATATTTTATTGTATAGTTAAATTATTAATTTTGCAGTAAATGGAGCTGTCAAAACTTCAGCTAAGTTAAAGAAATCAATATTTATAAAGTCCGCTATACACTATAAACTGTGTTTGGGAGCATTTGTTACAATAAATTATTATGTAAAAACAATATACTTTATTGTATTGTTAAATTATTAATTTTGCAGTAAATGGACATGTCAAAACTTCAGCTAAGTTAAAGAAATCAATATTTATAAAGTCCGCTATACACTATAAACTGTGTTTGGGAGCATTTGTAACAATAAAATAATATGTAAAAACAATTTACTTTATTGTATAGATAAATTATTAATTTTGCAGTAAATGGAGCTGTCAAAACTTCAGCTAAGTTAAAGAAATCAATATTTATAAAGTCCGCTATACACTATAAACTGTGGTTAGGTGCATTTGTTACAACAAATTAATATGTATTAACAATATACTTTATTGTATAGTTAAATTATTAATTTTGCAGTAAATGGAGCTGTCAAAACTTTGGCTAAGTTAAAGAAATCAATATTTATAAAGTCCGTTTTACACTATAAACTGTGGTTGGGAGCATTTGTTACAACAAATTAATATGTATTAACAATATACTTTATTGTATTGTTAAATTATTAATTTTGCAGTAAATGGACATGTCAAAACTTCAGCTAAGTTAAAGAAATCAATATTTATAAAGTCCGCTATACACTATAAACTGTGTTTGGGAGCATTTGTTACAATAAATTATTATGTAAAAACAATATACTTTATTGTATAGTTAAATTATTAATTTTGCGGTAAATGGAGCTGTCAAAACTTCAGCTAAGTTAAAGAAATTAATATTTATAAAGTCCGCTATACACTATAAACTGTGTTTGGGAGCATTTGTTACAATAAATTATTATGTAAAAACAATATACTTTATTGTATAGTTAAATTATTAATTTTTCAGTAAATGGAGCTGTCAAAACTTCAGCTAAGTTAAAGAAATCAATATTTATAAAGTCCGCTATACACTATAAACTGTGGTTAGGTGCATTTGTTACAACAAATTAATATGTATTAACAATATACTTTATTGTATAGTTAAATTATTAATTTTGCAGTAAATGGAGCTGTCAAAACTTTGGCTAAGTTAAAGAAATCAATATTTATAAAGTCCGTTTTACACTATAAACTGTGGTTGGGAGCATTTGTTACAACAAATTAATATGTATTAACAATATACTTTATTGTATTGTTAAATTATTAATTTTGCAGTAAATGGACATGTCAAAACTTCAGCTAAGTTAAAGAAATCAATATTTCAAAAGTCCGCAATACACTATAAACTGTAGTGGGAGCATTTGTTACAACAAATTAATATGTAAAAACAATATATTTTATTGTATAGTTAAATTATTAATTTTGCAGTAAATGGAGCTGTCAAAACTTCAGCTAAGTTAAAGAAATCAATATTTATAAAGTCCGCTATACACTATAAACTGTGTTTGGGAGCATTTGTTACAATAAATTATTATGTAAACACAATATACTTTATTGTATATTTAAATTATTAATTTTTCAGTAAATGGAGCTGTCAAAACTTCAGCTAAGTTAAAGAAATCAATATTTATAAAGTCCGCTATACACTATAAACTGTGGTTAGGTGCATTTGTTACAACAAATTAATATGTATTAACAAAATACTTTATTGTATTCAAAAAAAAATTAAAAATTCAAAATTCAAAAATTCAAAAAGTTAAAGAAATCAATATTTATAAAGTCCGCTATACACTATAAACTGTGGTTAGGAGCATTTGTTACAATAAATTATTATGTAAACACAATATACTTTATTGTATATTTAAATTATTAATTTTTCAGTAAATGGAGCTGTCAAAACTTCAGCTAAGTTAAAGAAATCAATATTTATAAAGTCCGCAATACACTATAAACTGTGGTTAGGTGCATTTGATACAACAAATTAATATGTAAAAACAATATACTTTATTGTATAGTTAAATTATTAATTTTGCAGTAAATGGAGCTGTCAAAACTTCAGCTAAGTTAAAGAAATCAATATTTCAAAAGTCCGCTATACACTATAAACTGTGGTTGGGAGCATTTGTTACAATAAAATAATATGTAAAAACAATTTACTTTATTGTATAGTTAAATTATTAATTTTGCAGTAAATGGAGCTGTCAAAACTTCAGCTAAGTTAAAGAAATCAATATTTATAAAGTCCGCAATACACTATAAACTGTGGTTGGGAGCATTTGTTACAACAAATTAATATGTAAAAACAATATATTTTATTGTATAGTTAAATTATTAATTTTGCAGTAAATGGAGCTGTCAAAACTTCAGCTAAGTTAAAGAAATCAATATTTATAAAGTCCGCTATACACTATAAACTGTGTTTGGGAGCATTTGTTACAATAAATTATTATGTAAAAACAATATACTTTATTGTATAGTTAAATTATTAATTTTGCAGTAAATGGAGCTGTTAAAACTACATTTAATTAAAAGAAATCAATATTTCAAAAGTCCGCAATACACTATAAACTGTGGTTACAACAAATTAATATGTAAAAACAATATATTTTATTGTATAGTTAAATTATTAATTTTGCAGTAAATGGAGCTGTCAAAACTTCAGCTAAGTTAAAGAAATCAATATTTATAAAGTCCGCTATACACTATAAACTGTGTTTGGGAGCATTTGTTACAATAAATTATTATGTAAACACAATATACTTTATTGTATATTTAAATTATTAATTTTTCAGTAAATGGAGCTGTCAAAACTTCAGCTAAGTTAAAGAAATCAATATTTATAAAGTCCGCTATACACTATAAACTGTGGTTAGGTGCATTTGTTACAACAAATTAATATGTATTAACAAAATACTTTATTGTATTCAAAAAAAAATTCAAAATTCAAAATTCAAAAATTCAAAAAGTTAAAGAAATCAATATTTATAAAGTCCGCTATACACTATAAACTGTGGTTGGGAGCATTTGTTACAATAAATTATTATGTAAACACAATATACTTTATTGTATATTTAAATTATTAATTTTTCAGTAAATGGAGCTGTCAAAACTTCAGCTAAGTTAAAGAAATCAATATTTATAAAGTCCGCTATACACTATAAACTGTGGTTAGGTGCATTTGTTACAACAAATTAATATGTATTAACAAAATACTTTATTGTATTCAAAAAAAAATTCAAAATTCAAAATTCAAAAATTCAAAAAGTTAAAGAAATCAATATTTATAAAGTCCGCTATACACTATAAACTGTGGTTGGGAGCATTTGTTACAATAAATTATTATGTAAACACAATATACTTTATTGTATATTTAAATTATTAATTTTTCAGTAAATGGAGCTGTCAAAACTTCAGCTAAGTAAAAGAAATCAATATTTATAAAGTCCGCAATACACTATAAACTGTGGTTAGGTGCATTTGATACAACAAATTAATATGTAAAAACAATATATTTTATTGTATAGTTAAATTATTAATTTTGCAGTAAATGGAGCTGTCAAAACTTCAGCTAAGTTAAAGAAATCAATATTTATAAAGTCCGCTATACACTATAAACTGTGTTTGGGAGCATTTGTTACAATAAATTATTATGTAAACACAATATACTTTATTGTATATTTAAATTATTAATTTTTCAGTAAATGGAGCTGTCAAAACTTCAGCTAAGTTAAAGAAATCAATATTTATAAAGTCCGCTATACACTATAAACTGTGGTTAGGTGCATTTGTTACAACAAATTAATATGTATTAACAATATACTTTATTGTATTCAAAAAAAAATTCAAAATTCAAAATTCAAAAATTCAAAAAGTTAAAGAAATCAATATTTATAAAGTCCGCTATACACTATAAACTGTGGTTGGGAGCATTTGTTACAATAAATTATTATGTAAACACAATATACTTTATTGTATATTTAAATTATTAATTTTTCAGTAAATGGAGCTGTCAAAACTTCAGCTAAGTTAAAGAAATCAATATTTATAAAGTCCGCAATACACTATAAACTGTGGTTAGGTGCATTTGATACAACAAATTAATATGTAAAAACAATATACTTTATTGTATAGTTAAATTATTAATTTTGCAGTAAATGGAGCTGTCAAAACTTCAGCTAAGTTAAAGAAATCAATATTTCAAAAGTCCGCTATACACTATAAACTGTGGTTGGGAGCATTTGTTACAATAAAATAATATGTAAAAACAATTTACTTTATTGTATAGTTAAATTATTAATTTTGCAGTAAATGGAGCTGTCAAAACTTCAGCTAAGTTAAAGAAATCAATATTTATAAAGTCCGCAATACACTATAAACTGTGGTTGGGAGCATTTGTTACAACAAATTAATATGTAAAAACAATATATTTTATTGTATAGTTAAATTATTAATTTTGCAGTAAATGGAGCTGTCAAAACTTCAGCTAAGTTAAAGAAATCAATATTTATAAAGTCCGCTATACACTATAAACTGTGTTTGGGAGCATTTGTTACAATAAATTATTATGTAAAAACAATATACTTTATTGTATTGTTAAATTATTAATTTTGCAGTAAATGGACATGTCAAAACTTCAGCTAAGTTAAAGAAATCAATATTTCAAAAGTCCGCAATACACTATAAACTGTAGTGGGAGCATTTGTTACAACAAATTAATATGTAAAAACAATATACTTTATTGTATAGTTAAATTATTAATTTTTCAGTAAATGGAGCTGTCAAAACTTCAGCTAAGTTAAAGAAATCAATATTTATAAAGTCCGCTATACACTATAAACTGTGGTTGGGAGCATTTGTAACAATAAAATAATATGTAAAAACAATTTACTTTATTGTATAGATAAATTATTAATTTTGCAGTAAATGGAGCTGTCAAAACTTCAGCTAAGTTAAAGAAATCAATATTTATAAAGTCCGCTATACACTATAAACTGTGGTTAGGTGCATTTGTTACAACAAATTAATATGTATTAACAATATACTTTATTGTATAGTTAAATTATTAATTTTGCAGTAAATGGAGCTGTCAAAACTTTGGCTAAGTTAAAGAAATCAATATTTATAAAGTCCGTTTTACACTATAAACTGTGGTTGGGAGCATTTGTTACAACAAATTAATATGTATTAACAATATACTTTATTGTATTGTTAAATTATTAATTTTGCAGTAAATGGACATGTCAAAACTTCAGCTAAGTTAAAGAAATCAATATTTATAAAGTCCGCTATACACTATAAACTGTGGTTAAGAGCATTTGTCACAACAAATTATTATGTAAAAACAATATACTTTATTGTATAGTTAAATTATTAATTTTGCGGTAAATGGAGCTGTCAAAACTTCAGCTAAGTTAAAGAAATTAATATTTATAAAGTCCGCTATACACTATAAACTGTGTTTGGGAGCATTTGTTACAATAAATTATTATGTAAAAACAATATACTTTATTGTATAGTTAAATTATTAATTTTTCAGTAAATGGAGCTGTCAAAACTTCAGCTAAGTTAAAGAAATCAATATTTATAAAGTCCGCTATACACTATAAACTGTGGTTAGGTGCATTTGTTACAACAAATTAATATGTATTAACAATATACTTTATTGTATAGTTAAATTATTAATTTTGCAGTAAATGGAGCTGTCAAAACTTTGGCTAAGTTAAAGAAATCAATATTTATAAAGTCCGTTTTACACTATAAACTGTGGTTGGGAGCATTTGTTACAACAAATTAATATGTATTAACAATATACTTTATTGTATTGTTAAATTATTAATTTTGCAGTAAATGGACATGTCAAAACTTCAGCTAAGTTAAAGAAATCAATATTTCAAAAGTCCGCAATACACTATAAACTGTAGTGGGAGCATTTGTTACAACAAATTAATATGTAAAAACAATATATTTTATTGTATAGTTAAATTATTAATTTTGCAGTAAATGGAGCTGTCAAAACTTCAGCTAAGTTAAAGAAATCAATATTTATAAAGTCCGCTATACACTATAAACTGTGTTTGGGAGCATTTGTTACAATAAATTATTATGTAAACACAATATACTTTATTGTATATTTAAATTATTAATTTTTCAGTAAATGGAGCTGTCAAAACTTCAGCTAAGTTAAAGAAATCAATATTTATAAAGTCCGCTATACACTATAAACTGTGGTTAGGTGCATTTGTTACAACAAATTAATATGTATTAACAAAATACTTTATTGTATTCAAAAAAAAATTCAAAATTCAAAATTCAAAAATTCAAAAAGTTAAAGAAATCAATATTTATAAAGTCCGCTATACACTATAAACTGTGGTTGGGAGCATTTGTTACAATAAATTATTATGTAAACACAATATACTTTATTGTATATTTAAATTATTAATTTTTCAGTAAATGGAGCTGTCAAAACTTCAGCTAAGTTAAAGAAATCAATATTTATAAAGTCCGCTATACACTATAAACTGTGGTTAGGTGCATTTGTTACAACAAATTAATATGTATTAACAAAATACTTTATTGTATTCAAAAAAAAATTCAAAATTCAAAATTCAAAAATTCAAAAAGTTAAAGAAATCAATATTTATAAAGTCCGCTATACACTATAAACTGTGGTTGGGAGCATTTGTTACAATAAATTATTATGTAAACACAATATACTTTATTGTATATTTAAATTATTAATTTTTCAGTAAATGGAGCTGTCAAAACTTCAGCTAAGTAAAAGAAATCAATATTTATAAAGTCCGCAATACACTATAAACTGTGGTTAGGTGCATTTGATACAACAAATTAATATGTAAAAACAATATATTTTATTGTATAGTTAAATTATTAATTTTGCAGTAAATGGAGCTGTCAAAACTTCAGCTAAGTTAAAGAAATCAATATTTATAAAGTCCGCTATACACTATAAACTGTGTTTGGGAGCATTTGTTACAATAAATTATTATGTAAACACAATATACTTTATTGTATATTTAAATTATTAATTTTTCAGTAAATGGAGCTGTCAAAACTTCAGCTAAGTTAAAGAAATCAATATTTATAAAGTCCGCTATACACTATAAACTGTGGTTAGGTGCATTTGTTACAACAAATTAATATGTATTAACAATATACTTTATTGTATTAAAAAAAAAATTCAAAATTCAAAATTCAAAAATTCAAAAAGTTAAAGAAATCAATATTTATAAAGTCCGCTATACACTATAAACTGTGGTTGGGAGCATTTGTTACAATAAATTATTATGTAAACACAATATACTTTATTGTATATTTAAATTATTAATTTTTCAGTAAATGGAGCTGTCAAAACTTCAGCTAAGTTAAAGAAATCAATATTTATAAAGTCCGCAATACACTATAAACTGTGGTTAGGTGCATTTGATACAACAAATTAATATGTAAAAACAATATACTTTATTGTATAGTTAAATTATTAATTTTGCAGTAAATGGAGCTGTCAAAACTTCAGCTAAGTTAAAGAAATCAATATTTCAAAAGTCCGCTATACACTATAAACTGTGGTTGGGAGCATTTGTTACAATAAAATAATATGTAAAAACAATTTACTTTATTGTATAGTTAAATTATTAATTTTGCAGTAAATGGAGCTGTCAAAACTTCAGCTAAGTTAAAGAAATCAATATTTATAAAGTCCGCAATACACTATAAACTGTGGTTGGGAGCATTTGTTACAACAAATTAATATGTAAAAACAATATATTTTATTGTATAGTTAAATTATTAATTTTGCAGTAAATGGAGCTGTCAAAACTTCAGCTAAGTTAAAGAAATCAATATTTATAAAGTCCGCTATACACTATAAACTGTGTTTGGGAGCATTTGTTACAATAAATTATTATGTAAAAACAATATACTTTATTGTATTGTTAAATTATTAATTTTGCAGTAAATGGACATGTCAAAACTTCAGCTAAGTTAAAGAAATCAATATTTCAAAAGTCCGCAATACACTATAAACTGTAGTGGGAGCATTTGTTACAACAAATTAATATGTAAAAACAATATACTTTATTGTATAGTTAAATTATTAATTTTTCAGTAAATGGAGCTGTCAAAACTTCAGCTAAGTTAAAGAAATCAATATTTATAAAGTCCGCTATACACTATAAACTGTGGTTGGGAGCATTTGTAACAATAAAATAATATGTAAAAACAATTTACTTTATTGTATAGATAAATTATTAATTTTGCAGTAAATGGAGCTGTCAAAACTTCAGCTAAGTTAAAGAAATCAATATTTATAAAGTCCGCTATACACTATAAACTGTGGTTAGGTGCATTTGTTACAACAAATTAATATGTATTAACAATATACTTTATTGTATAGTTAAATTATTAATTTTGCAGTAAATGGAGCTGTCAAAACTTTGGCTAAGTTAAAGAAATCAATATTTATAAAGTCCGTTTTACACTATAAACTGTGGTTGGGAGCATTTGTTACAACAAATTAATATGTATTAACAATATACTTTATTGTATTGTTAAATTATTAATTTTGCAGTAAATGGACATGTCAAAACTTCAGCTAAGTTAAAGAAATCAATATTTATAAAGTCCGCTATACACTATAAACTGTGGTTAAGAGCATTTGTCACAACAAATTATTATGTAAAAACAATATACTTTATTGTATAGTTAAATTATTAATTTTGCGGTAAATGGAGCTGTCAAAACTTCAGCTAAGTTAAAGAAATTAATATTTATAAAGTCCGCTATACACTATAAACTGTGTTTGGGAGCATTTGTTACAATAAATTATTATGTAAAAACAATATACTTTATTGTATAGTTAAATTATTAATTTTTCAGTAAATGGAGCTGTCAAAACTTCAGCTAAGTTAAAGAAATCAATATTTATAAAGTCCGCTATACACTATAAACTGTGGTTAGGTGCATTTGTTACAACAAATTAATATGTATTAACAATATACTTTATTGTATAGTTAAATTATTAATTTTGCAGTAAATGGAGCTGTCAAAACTTTGGCTAAGTTAAAGAAATCAATATTTATAAAGTCCGTTTTACACTATAAACTGTGGTTGGGAGCATTTGTTACAACAAATTAATATGTATTAACAATATACTTTATTGTATTGTTAAATTATTAATTTTGCAGTAAATGGACATGTCAAAACTTCAGCTAAGTTAAAGAAATCAATATTTCAAAAGTCCGCAATACACTATAAACTGTAGTGGGAGCATTTGTTACAACAAATTAATATGTAAAAACAATATATTTTATTGTATAGTTAAATTATTAATTTTGCAGTAAATGGAGCTGTCAAAACTTCAGCTAAGTTAAAGAAATCAATATTTATAAAGTCCGCTATACACTATAAACTGTGTTTGGGAGCATTTGTTACAATAAATTATTATGTAAACACAATATACTTTATTGTATATTTAAATTATTAATTTTTCAGTAAATGGAGCTGTCAAAACTTCAGCTAAGTTAAAGAAATCAATATTTATAAAGTCCGCTATACACTATAAACTGTGGTTAGGTGCATTTGTTACAACAAATTAATATGTATTAACAAAATACTTTATTGTATATTTAAATTATTAATTTTTCAGTAAATGGAGCTGTCAAAACTTCAGCTAAGTTAAAGAAATCAATATTTATAAAGTCCGCTATACACTATAAACTGTGGTTAGGTGCATTTGTTACAACAAATTAATATGTATTAACAATATACTTTATTGTATTGTTAAATTATTAATTTTGCAGTAAATGGACATGTCAAAACTTCAGCTAAGTTAAAGAAATCAATATTTCAAAAGTCCGCAATACACTATAAACTGTAGTGGGAGCATTTGTTACAACAAATTAATATGTAAAAACAATATATTTTATTGTATAGTTAAATTATTAATTTTGCAGTAAATGGAGCTGTCAAAACTTCAGCTAAGTTAAAGAAATCAATATTTATAAAGTCCGCTATACACTATAAACTGTGTTTGGGAGCATTTGTTACAATAAATTATTATGTAAACACAATATACTTTATTGTATATTTAAATTATTAATTTTGCAGTAAATGGAGCTGTCAAAACTTCAGCTAAGTTAAAGAAATCAATATTTATAAAGTCCGCTATACACTATAAACTGTGTTTGGGAGCATTTGTTACAATAAATTATTATGTAAACACAATATACTTTATTGTATATTTAAATTATTAATTTTTCAGTAAATGGAGCTGTCAAAACTTCAGCTAAGTTAAAGAAATCAATATTTATAAAGTCCGCTATACACTATAAACTGTGGTTAGGTGCATTTGTTACAACAAATTAATATGTATTAACAAAATACTTTATTGTATTCAAAAAAAAATTCAAAATTCAAAATTCAAAAATTCAAAAAGTTAAAGAAATCAATATTTATAAAGTCCGCTATACACTATAAACTGTGGTTAGGAGCATTTGTTACAATAAATTATTATGTAAACACAATATACTTTATTGTATATTTAAATTATTAATTTTTCAGTAAATGGAGCTGTCAAAACTTCAGCTAAGTTAAAGAAATCAATATTTATAAAGTCCGCAATACACTATAAACTGTGGTTAGGTGCATTTGATACAACAAATTAATATGTAAAAACAATATACTTTATTGTATAGTTAAATTATTAATTTTGCAGTAAATGGAGCTGTCAAAACTTCAGCTAAGTTAAAGAAATCAATATTTCAAAAGTCCGCTATACACTATAAACTGTGGTTGGGAGCATTTGTTACAATAAAATAATATGTAAAAACAATTTACTTTATTGTATAGTTAAATTATTAATTTTGCAGTAAATGGAGCTGTCAAAACTTCAGCTAAGTTAAAGAAATCAATATTTATAAAGTCCGCAATACACTATAAACTGTGGTTGGGAGCATTTGTTGCAACAAATTAATATGTAAAAACAATATATTTTATTGTATAGTTAAATTATTAATTTTGCAGTAAATGGAGCTGTCAAAACTTCAGCTAAGTTAAAGAAATCAATATTTATAAAGTCCGCTATACACTATAAACTGTGTTTGGGAGCATTTGTTACAATAAATTATTATGTAAAAACAATATACTTTATTGTATAGTTAAATTATTAATTTTGCAGTAAATGGAGCTGTCAAAACTACATTTAATTAAAAGAAATCAATATTTCAAAAGTCCGCAATACACTATAAACTGTGGTTACAACAAATTAATATGTAAAAACAATATATTTTATTGTATAGTTAAATTATTAATTTTGCAGTAAATGGAGCTGTCAAAACTTCAGCTAAGTTAAAGAAATCAATATTTATAAAGTCCGCTATACACTATAAACTGTGTTTGGGAGCATTTGTTACAATAAATTATTATGTAAACACAATATACTTTATTGTATATTTAAATTATTAATTTTTCAGTAAATGGAGCTGTCAAAACTTCAGCTAAGTTAAAGAAATCAATATTTATAAAGTCCGCTATACACTATAAACTGTGGTTAGGTGCATTTGTTACAACAAATTAATATGTATTAACAATATACTTTATTGTATTCAAAAAAAAATTCAAAATTCAAAATTCAAAAATTCAAAAAGTTAAAGAAATCAATATTTATAAAGTCCGCTATACACTATAAACTGTGGTTGGGAGCATTTGTTACAATAAATTATTATGTAAACACAATATACTTTATTGTATATTTAAATTATTAATTTTTCAGTAAATGGAGCTGTCAAAACTTCAGCTAAGTTAAAGAAATCAATATTTATAAAGTCCGCAATACACTATAAACTGTGGTTAGGTGCATTTGATACAACAAATTAATATGTAAAAACAATATACTTTATTGTATAGTTAAATTATTAATTTTGCAGTAAATGGAGCTGTCAAAACTACATTTAATTAAAAGAAATCAATATTTCAAAAGTCCGCAATACACTATAAACTGTGGGTAGGTGCATTTGATACAACAAATTAATATGTAAAAACAATATATTTTATTGTATAGTTAAATTATTAATTTTGCAGTAAATGGAGCTGTCAAAACTTCAGCTAAGTTAAAGAAATCAATATTTATAAAGTCCGCTATACACTATAAACTGTGGTTGGGAGCATTTGTCACAACAAATTATTATGTAAAAACAATATACTTTATTGTATAGTTAAATTATTAATTTTGCAGTAAATGGAGCTGTCAAAACTTCAACTAAGTTAAAGAAATCAATATTTATAAAGTCCGCAATACACTATAAACTGTGGTTAGGTGCATTTGATACAACAAATTAATATGTAAAAACAATATATTTTATTGTATAGTTAAATTATTAATTTTGCAGTAAATGGAGCTGTCAAAACTTCAGCTAAGTTAAAGAAATCAATATTTCAAAAGTCCGCAATACACTATAAACTGTGGTTGGGAGCATTTGTTACAACAAATTAATATGTAAAAACAATATATTTTATTGTATAGTTAAATTATTAATTTTGCAGTAAATGGAGCTGTCAAAACTTCAGCTAAGTTAAAGAAATCAATATTTATAAAGTCCGCTATACACTATAAACTGTGGTTGGGAGCATTTGTAACAATAAAATAATATGTAAAAACAATTTACTTTATTGTATAGTTAAATTATTAATTTTGCAGTAAATGGAGCTGTCAAAACTTCAGCTAAGTAAAAGAAATCAATATTTATAAAGTCCGCAATACACTATAAACTGTGGTTAGGTGCATTTGATACAACAAATTAATATGTAAAAACAATATATTTTATTGTATAGTTAAATTATTAATTTTGCAGTAAATGGAGCTGTCAAAACTTCAGCTAAGTTAAAGAAATCAATATTTCAAAAGTCCGCAATACACTATAAACTGTAGTGGGAGCATTTGTTACAACAAATTAATATGTAAAAACAATATATTTTATTGTATAGTTAAATTATTAATTTTGCAGTAAATGGAGCTGTCAAAACTTCAGCTAAGTTAAAGAAATCAATATTTATAAAGTCCGCTATACACTATAAACTGTGTTTGGGAGCATTTGTTACAATAAATTATTATGTAAACACAATATACTTTATTGTATATTTAAATTATTAATTTTTCAGTAAATGGAGCTGTCAAAACTTCAGCTAAGTTAAAGAAATCAATATTTATAAAGTCCGCTATACACTATAAACTGTGGTTAGGTGCATTTGTTACAACAAATTAATATGTATTAACAAAATACTTTATTGTATTCAAAAAAAAATTCAAAATTCAAAATTCAAAAATTCAAAAAGTTAAAGAAATCAATATTTATAAAGTCCGCTATACACTATAAACTGTGGTTAGGAGCATTTGTTACAATAAATTATTATGTAAACACAATATACTTTATTGTATATTTAAATTATTAATTTTTCAGTAAATGGAGCTGTCAAAACTTCAGCTAAGTTAAAGAAATCAATATTTATAAAGTCCGCAATACACTATAAACTGTGGTTAGGTGCATTTGATACAACAAATTAATATGTAAAAACAATATACTTTATTGTATAGTTAAATTATTAATTTTGCAGTAAATGGAGCTGTCAAAACTTCAGCTAAGTTAAAGAAATCAATATTTCAAAAGTCCGCTATACACTATAAACTGTGGTTGGGAGCATTTGTTACAATAAAATAATATGTAAAAACAATTTACTTTATTGTATAGTTAAATTATTAATTTTGCAGTAAATGGAGCTGTCAAAACTTCAGCTAAGTTAAAGAAATCAATATTTATAAAGTCCGCAATACACTATAAACTGTGGTTGGGAGCATTTGTTACAACAAATTAATATGTAAAAACAATATATTTTATTGTATAGTTAAATTATTAATTTTGCAGTAAATGGAGCTGTCAAAACTTCAGCTAAGTTAAAGAAATCAATATTTATAAAGTCCGCTATACACTATAAACTGTGTTTGGGAGCATTTGTTACAATAAATTATTATGTAAAAACAATATACTTTATTGTATAGTTAAATTATTAATTTTGCAGTAAATGGAGCTGTCAAAACTACATTTAATTAAAAGAAATCAATATTTCAAAAGTCCGCAATACACTATAAACTGTGGTTACAACAAATTAATATGTAAAAACAATATATTTTATTGTATAGTTAAATTATTAATTTTGCAGTAAATGGAGCTGTCAAAACTTCAGCTAAGTTAAAGAAATCAATATTTATAAAGTCCGCTATACACTATAAACTGTGTTTGGGAGCATTTGTTACAATAAATTATTATGTAAACACAATATACTTTATTGTATATTTAAATTATTAATTTTTCAGTAAATGGAGCTGTCAAAACTTCAGCTAAGTTAAAGAAATCAATATTTATAAAGTCCGCTATACACTATAAACTGTGGTTAGGTGCATTTGTTACAACAAATTAATATGTATTAACAATATACTTTATTGTATTCAAAAAAAAATTCAAAATTCAAAATTCAAAAATTCAAAAAGTTAAAGAAATCAATATTTATAAAGTCCGCTATACACTATAAACTGTGGTTGGGAGCATTTGTTACAATAAATTATTATGTAAACACAATATACTTTATTGTATATTTAAATTATTAATTTTTCAGTAAATGGAGCTGTCAAAACTTCAGCTAAGTTAAAGAAATCAATATTTATAAAGTCCGCAATACACTATAAACTGTGGTTAGGTGCATTTGATACAACAAATTAATATGTAAAAACAATATACTTTATTGTATAGTTAAATTATTAATTTTGCAGTAAATGGAGCTGTCAAAACTACATTTAATTAAAAGAAATCAATATTTCAAAAGTCCGCAATACACTATAAACTGTGGTTAGGTGCATTTGATACAACAAATTAATATGTAAAAACAATATATTTTATTGTATAGTTAAATTATTAATTTTGCAGTAAATGGAGCTGTCAAAACTTCAGCTAAGTTAAAGAAATCAATATTTATAAAGTCCGCTATACACTATAAACTGTGGTTGGGAGCATTTGTCACAACAAATTATTATGTAAAAACAATATACTTTATTGTATAGTTAAATTATTAATTTTGCAGTAAATGGAGCTGTCAAAACTTCAACTAAGTTAAAGAAATCAATATTTATAAAGTCCGCAATACACTATAAACTGTGGTTAGGTGCATTTGATACAACAAATTAATATGTAAAAACAATATATTTTATTGTATAGTTAAATTATTAATTTTGCAGTAAATGGAGCTGTCAAAACTTCAGCTAAGTTAAAGAAATCAATATTTCAAAAGTCCGCAATACACTATAAACTGTGGTTGGGAGCATTTGTTACAACAAATTAATATGTAAAAACAATATATTTTATTGTATAGTTAAATTATTAATTTTGCAGTAAATGGAGCTGTCAAAACTTCAGCTAAGTTAAAGAAATCAATATTTATAAAGTCCGCTATACACTATAAACTGTGGTTGGGAGCATTTGTAACAATAAAATAATATGTAAAAACAATTTACTTTATTGTATAGTTAAATTATTAATTTTGCAGTAAATGGAGCTGTCAAAACTTCAGCTAAGTAAAAGAAATCAATATTTATAAAGTCCGCAATACACTATAAACTGTGGTTAGGTGCATTTGATACAACAAATTAATATGTAAAAACAATATATTTTATTGTATAGTTAAATTATTAATTTTGCAGTAAATGGAGCTGTCAAAACTTCAGCTAAGTTAAAGAAATCAATATTTCAAAAGTCCGCAATACACTATAAACTGTAGTGGGAGCATTTGTTACAACAAATTAATATGTAAAAACAATATATTTTATTGTATAGTTAAATTATTAATTTTGCAGTAAATGGAGCTGTCAAAACTTCAGCTAAGTTAAAGAAATCAATATTTATAAAGTCCGCTATACACTATAAACTGTGTTTGGGAGCATTTGTTACAATAAATTATTATGTAAACACAATATACTTTATTGTATATTTAAATTATTAATTTTTCAGTAAATGGAGCTGTCAAAACTTCAGCTAAGTTAAAGAAATCAATATTTATAAAGTCCGCTATACACTATAAACTGTGGTTAGGTGCATTTGTTACAACAAATTAATATGTATTAACAAAATACTTTATTGTATTCAAAAAAAAATTCAAAATTCAAAATTCAAAAATTCAAAAAGTTAAAGAAATCAATATTTATAAAGTCCGCTATACACTATAAACTGTGGTTAGGAGCATTTGTTACAATAAATTATTATGTAAACACAATATACTTTATTGTATATTTAAATTATTAATTTTTCAGTAAATGGAGCTGTCAAAACTTCAGCTAAGTTAAAGAAATCAATATTTATAAAGTCCGCAATACACTATAAACTGTGGTTAGGTGCATTTGATACAACAAATTAATATGTAAAAACAATATACTTTATTGTATAGTTAAATTATTAATTTTGCAGTAAATGGAGCTGTCAAAACTTCAGCTAAGTTAAAGAAATCAATATTTCAAAAGTCCGCTATACACTATAAACTGTGGTTGGGAGCATTTGTTACAATAAAATAATATGTAAAAACAATTTACTTTATTGTATAGTTAAATTATTAATTTTGCAGTAAATGGAGCTGTCAAAACTTCAGCTAAGTTAAAGAAATCAATATTTATAAAGTCCGCAATACACTATAAACTGTGGTTGGGAGCATTTGTTACAACAAATTAATATGTAAAAACAATATATTTTATTGTATAGTTAAATTATTAATTTTGCAGTAAATGGAGCTGTCAAAACTTCAGCTAAGTTAAAGAAATCAATATTTATAAAGTCCGCTATACACTATAAACTGTGTTTGGGAGCATTTGTTACAATAAATTATTATGTAAAAACAATATACTTTATTGTATAGTTAAATTATTAATTTTGCAGTAAATGGAGCTGTCAAAACTACATTTAATTAAAAGAAATCAATATTTCAAAAGTCCGCAATACACTATAAACTGTGGTTACAACAAATTAATATGTAAAAACAATATATTTTATTGTATAGTTAAATTATTAATTTTGCAGTAAATGGAGCTGTCAAAACTTCAGCTAAGTTAAAGAAATCAATATTTATAAAGTCCGCTATACACTATAAACTGTGTTTGGGAGCATTTGTTACAATAAATTATTATGTAAACACAATATACTTTATTGTATATTTAAATTATTAATTTTTCAGTAAATGGAGCTGTCAAAACTTCAGCTAAGTTAAAGAAATCAATATTTATAAAGTCCGCTATACACTATAAACTGTGGTTAGGTGCATTTGTTACAACAAATTAATATGTATTAACAATATACTTTATTGTATTCAAAAAAAAATTCAAAATTCAAAATTCAAAAATTCAAAAAGTTAAAGAAATCAATATTTATAAAGTCCGCTATACACTATAAACTGTGGTTGGGAGCATTTGTTACAATAAATTATTATGTAAACACAATATACTTTATTGTATATTTAAATTATTAATTTTTCAGTAAATGGAGCTGTCAAAACTTCAGCTAAGTTAAAGAAATCAATATTTATAAAGTCCGCAATACACTATAAACTGTGGTTAGGTGCATTTGATACAACAAATTAATATGTAAAAACAATATACTTTATTGTATAGTTAAATTATTAATTTTGCAGTAAATGGAGCTGTCAAAACTACATTTAATTAAAAGAAATCAATATTTCAAAAGTCCGCAATACACTATAAACTGTGGTTAGGTGCATTTGATACAACAAATTAATATGTAAAAACAATATATTTTATTGTATAGTTAAATTATTAATTTTGCAGTAAATGGAGCTGTCAAAACTTCAGCTAAGTTAAAGAAATCAATATTTATAAAGTCCGCTATACACTATAAACTGTGGTTGGGAGCATTTGTCACAACAAATTATTATGTAAAAACAATATACTTTATTGTATAGTTAAATTATTAATTTTGCAGTAAATGGAGCTGTCAAAACTTCAACTAAGTTAAAGAAATCAATATTTATAAAGTCCGCAATACACTATAAACTGTGGTTAGGTGCATTTGATACAACAAATTAATATGTAAAAACAATATATTTTATTGTATAGTTAAATTATTAATTTTGCAGTAAATGGAGCTGTCAAAACTTCAGCTAAGTTAAAGAAATCAATATTTCAAAAGTCCGCAATACACTATAAACTGTGGTTGGGAGCATTTGTTACAACAAATTAATATGTAAAAACAATATATTTTATTGTATAGTTAAATTATTAATTTTGCAGTAAATGGAGCTGTCAAAACTTCAGCTAAGTTAAAGAAATCAATATTTATAAAGTCCGCTATACACTATAAACTGTGGTTGGGAGCATTTGTAACAATAAAATAATATGTAAAAACAATTTACTTTATTGTATAGTTAAATTATTAATTTTGCAGTAAATGGAGCTGTCAAAACTTCAGCTAAGTAAAAGAAATCAATATTTATAAAGTCCGCAATACACTATAAACTGTGGTTAGGTGCATTTGATACAACAAATTAATATGTAAAAACAATATATTTTATTGTATAGTTAAATTATTAATTTTGCAGTAAATGGAGCTGTCAAAACTTCAGCTAAGTTAAAGAAATCAATATTTCAAAAGTCCGCAATACACTATAAACTGTGGTTGGGAGCATCTGTTACAACAAATTAATATGTAAAAACAATATATTTTATTGTATAGTTAAATTATTAATTTTGCAGTAAATGGAGCTGTCAAAACTTCAGCTAAGTTAAAGAAATCAATATTTCAAAAGTCCGCTATACACTATAAACTGTGGTTGGGAGCATTTGTTACAATAAAATAATATGTAAAAACAATTTACTTTATTGTATAGTTAAATTATTAATTTTGCAGTAAATGGAGCTGTCAAAACTTCAGCTAAGTTAAAGAAATCAATATTTATAAAGTCCGCAATACACTATAAACTGTGGTTGGGAGCATTTGTTACAACAAATTAATATGTAAAAACAATATATTTTATTGTATAGTTAAATTATTAATTTTGCAGTAAATGGAGCTGTCAAAACTTCAGCTAAGTTAAAGAAATCAATATTTATAAAGTCCGCTATACACTATAAACTGTGTTTGGGAGCATTTGTTACAATAAATTATTATGTAAAAACAATATACTTTATTGTATTGTTAAATTATTAATTTTGCAGTAAATGGACATGTCAAAACTTCAGCTAAGTTAAAGAAATCAATATTTCAAAAGTCCGCAATACACTATAAACTGTAGTGGGAGCATTTGTTACAACAAATTAATATGTAAAAACAATATACTTTATTGTATAGTTAAATTATTAATTTTTCAGTAAATGGAGCTGTCAAAACTTCAGCTAAGTTAAAGAAATCAATATTTATAAAGTCCGCTATACACTATAAACTGTGGTTGGGAGCATTTGTAACAATAAAATAATATGTAAAAACAATTTACTTTATTGTATAGATAAATTATTAATTTTGCAGTAAATGGAGCTGTCAAAACTTCAGCTAAGTTAAAGAAATCAATATTTATAAAGTCCGCTATACACTATAAACTGTGGTTAGGTGCATTTGTTACAACAAATTAATATGTATTAACAATATACTTTATTGTATAGTTAAATTATTAATTTTGCAGTAAATGGAGCTGTCAAAACTTTGGCTAAGTTAAAGAAATCAATATTTATAAAGTCCGTTTTACACTATAAACTGTGGTTGGGAGCATTTGTTACAACAAATTAATATGTATTAACAATATACTTTATTGTATTGTTAAATTATTAATTTTGCAGTAAATGGACATGTCAAAACTTCAGCTAAGTTAAAGAAATCAATATTTATAAAGTCCGCTATACACTATAAACTGTGTTTGGGAGCATTTGTTACAATAAATTATTATGTAAAAACAATATACTTTATTGTATAGTTAAATTATTAATTTTGCGGTAAATGGAGCTGTCAAAACTTCAGCTAAGTTAAAGAAATTAATATTTATAAAGTCCGCTATACACTATAAACTGTGTTTGGGAGCATTTGTTACAATAAATTATTATGTAAAAACAATATACTTTATTGTATAGTTAAATTATTAATTTTTCAGTAAATGGAGCTGTCAAAACTTCAGCTAAGTTAAAGAAATCAATATTTATAAAGTCCGCTATACACTATAAACTGTGGTTAGGTGCATTTGTTACAACAAATTAATATGTATTAACAATATACTTTATTGTATAGTTAAATTATTAATTTTGCAGTAAATGGAGCTGTCAAAACTTTGGCTAAGTTAAAGAAATCAATATTTATAAAGTCCGTTTTACACTATAAACTGTGGTTGGGAGCATTTGTTACAACAAATTAATATGTATTAACAATATACTTTATTGTATTGTTAAATTATTAATTTTGCAGTAAATGGACATGTCAAAACTTCAGCTAAGTTAAAGAAATCAATATTTCAAAAGTCCGCAATACACTATAAACTGTAGTGGGAGCATTTGTTACAACAAATTAATATGTAAAAACAATATATTTTATTGTATAGTTAAATTATTAATTTTGCAGTAAATGGAGCTGTCAAAACTTCAGCTAAGTTAAAGAAATCAATATTTATAAAGTCCGCTATACACTATAAACTGTGTTTGGGAGCATTTGTTACAATAAATTATTATGTAAACACAATATACTTTATTGTATATTTAAATTATTAATTTTTCAGTAAATGGAGCTGTCAAAACTTCAGCTAAGTTAAAGAAATCAATATTTATAAAGTTCGCTATACACTATAAACTGTGGTTAGGTGCATTTGTTACAACAAATTAATATGTATTAACAAAATACTTTATTGTATTCAAAAAAAAATTCAAAATTCAAAATTCAAAAATTCAAAAAGTTAAAGAAATCAATATTTATAAAGTCCGCTATACACTATAAACTGTGGTTAGGAGCATTTGTTACAATAAATTATTATGTAAACACAATATACTTTATTGTATATTTAAATTATTAATTTTTCAGTAAATGGAGCTGTCAAAACTTCAGCTAAGTTAAAGAAATCAATATTTATAAAGTCCGCAATACACTATAAACTGTGGTTAGGTGCATTTGATACAACAAATTAATATGTAAAAACAATATACTTTATTGTATAGTTAAATTATTAATTTTGCAGTAAATGGAGCTGTTAAAACTTCAGCTAAGTTAAAGAAATCAATATTTCAAAAGTCCGCTATACACTATAAACTGTGGTTGGGAGCATTTGTTACAATAAAATAATATGTAAAAACAATTTACTTTATTGTATAGTTAAATTATTAATTTTGCAGTAAATGGAGCTGTCAAAACTTCAGCTAAGTTAAAGAAATCAATATTTATAAAGTCCGCAATACACTATAAACTGTGGTTGGGAGCATTTGTTACAACAAATTAATATGTAAAAACAATATATTTTATTGTATAGTTAAATTATTAATTTTGCAGTAAATGGAGCTGTCAAAACTTCAGCTAAGTTAAAGAAATCAATATTTATAAAGTCCGCTATACACTATAAACTGTGTTTGGGAGCATTTGTTACAATAAATTATTATGTAAAAACATTATACTTTATTGTATAGTTAAATTATTAATTTTGCAGTAAATGGAGCTGTTAAAACTACATTTAATTAAAAGAAATCAATATTTCAAAAGTCCGCAATACACTATAAACTGTGGTTACAACAAATTAATATGTAAAAACAATATATTTTATTGTATAGTTAAATTATTAATTTTGCAGTAAATGGAGCTGTCAAAACTTCAGCTAAGTTAAAGAAATCAATATTTATAAAGTCCGCTATACACTATAAACTGTGTTTGGGAGCATTTGTTACAATAAATTATTATGTAAACACAATATACTTTATTGTATATTTAAATTATTAATTTTTCAGTAAATGGAGCTGTCAAAACTTCAGCTAAGTTAAAGAAATCAATATTTATAAAGTCCGCTATACACTATAAACTGTGGTTAGGTGCATTTGTTACAACAAATTAATATGTATTAACAAAATACTTTATTGTATTCAAAAAAAAATTCAAAATTCAAAATTCAAAAATTCAAAAAGTTAAAGAAATCAATATTTATAAAGTCCGCTATACACTATAAACTGTGGTTAGGAGCATTTGTTACAATAAATTATTATGTAAACACAATATACTTTATTGTATATTTAAATTATTAATTTTTCAGTAAATGGAGCTGTCAAAACTTCAGCTAAGTTAAAGAAATCAATATTTATAAAGTCCGCAATACACTATAAACTGTGGTTAGGTGCATTTGATACAACAAATTAATATGTAAAAACAATATACTTTATTGTATAGTTAAATTATTAATTTTGCAGTAAATGGAGCTGTTAAAACTTCAGCTAAGTTAAAGAAATCAATATTTCAAAAGTCCGCTATACACTATAAACTGTGGTTGGGAGCATTTGTTACAATAAAATAATATGTAAAAACAATTTACTTTATTGTATAGTTAAATTATTAATTTTGCAGTAAATGGAGCTGTCAAAACTTCAGCTAAGTTAAAGAAATCAATATTTATAAAGTCCGCAATACACTATAAACTGTGGTTGGGAGCATTTGTTACAACAAATTAATATGTAAAAACAATATATTTTATTGTATAGTTAAATTATTAATTTTGCAGTAAATGGAGCTGTCAAAACTTCAGCTAAGTTAAAGAAATCAATATTTATAAAGTCCGCTATACACTATAAACTGTGTTTGGGAGCATTTGTTACAATAAATTATTATGTAAAAACAATATACTTTATTGTATAGTTAAATTATTAATTTTGCAGTAAATGGAGCTGTTAAAACTACATTTAATTAAAAGAAATCAATATTTCAAAAGTCCGCAATACACTATAAACTGTGGTTACAACAAATTAATATGTAAAAACAATATATTTTATTGTATAGTTAAATTATTAATTTTGCAGTAAATGGAGCTGTCAAAACTTCAGCTAAGTTAAAGAAATCAATATTTATAAAGTCCGCTATACACTATAAACTGTGTTTGGGAGCATTTGTTACAATAAATTATTATGTAAACACAATATACTTTATTGTATATTTAAATTATTAATTTTTCAGTAAATGGAGCTGTCAAAACTTCAGCTAAGTTAAAGAAATCAATATTTATAAAGTCCGCTATACACTATAAACTGTGGTTAGGTGCATTTGTTACAACAAATTAATATGTATTAACAATATACTTTATTGTATTCAAAAAAAAATTCAAAATTCAAAATTCAAAAATTCAAAAAGTTAAAGAAATCAATATTTATAAAGTCCGCTATACACTATAAACTGTGGTTGGGAGCATTTGTTACAATAAATTATTATGTAAACACAATATACTTTATTGTATATTTAAATTATTAATTTTTCAGTAAATGGAGCTGTCAAAACTTCAGCTAAGTTAAAGAAATCAATATTTATAAAGTCCGCAATACACTATAAACTGTGGTTAGGTGCATTTGATACAACAAATTAATATGTAAAAACAATATACTTTATTGTATAGTTAAATTATTAATTTTGCAGTAAATGGAGCTGTCAAAACTACATTTAATTAAAAGAAATCAATATTTCAAAAGTCCGCAATACACTATAAACTGTGGTTAGGTGCATTTGATACAACAAATTAATATGTAAAAACAATATATTTTATTGTATAGTTAAATTATTAATTTTGCAGTAAATGGAGCTGTCAAAACTTCAGCTAAGTTAAAGAAATCAATATTTATAAAGTCCGCAATACACTATAAACTGTGGTTAGGTGCATTTGATACAACAAATTAATATGTAAAAACAATATACTTTATTGTATAGTTAAATTATTAATTTTGCAGTAAATGGAGCTGTCAAAACTACATTTAATTAAAAGAAATCAATATTTCAAAAGTCCGCAATACACTATAAACTGTGGTTAGGTGCATTTGATACAACAAATTAATATGTAAAAACAATATATTTTATTGTATAGTTAAATTATTAATTTTGCAGTAAATGGAGCTGTCAAAACTTCAGCTAAGTTAAAGAAATCAATATTTATAAAGTCCGCTATACACTATAAACTGTGGTTGGGAGCATTTGTCACAACAAATTATTATGTAAAAACAATATACTTTATTGTATAGTTAAATTATTAATTTTGCAGTAAATGGAGCTGTCAAAACTTCAACTAAGTTAAAGAAATCAATATTTATAAAGTCCGCAATACACTATAAACTGTGGTTAGGTGCATTTGATACAACAAATTAATATGTAAAAACAATATATTTTATTGTATAGTTAAATTATTAATTTTGCAGTAAATGGAGCTGTCAAAACTTCAGCTAAGTTAAAGAAATCAATATTTCAAAAGTCCGCAATACACTATAAACTGTGGTTGGGAGCATTTGTTACAACAAATTAATATGTAAAAACAATATATTTTATTGTATAGTTAAATTATTAATTTTGCAGTAAATGGAGCTGTCAAAACTTCAGCTAAGTTAAAGAAATCAATATTTATAAAGTCCGCTATACACTATAAACTGTGTTTGGGAGCATTTGTTACAATAAATTATTATGTAAACACAATATACTTTATTGTATATTTAAATTATTAATTTTTCAGTAAATGGAGCTGTCAAAACTTCAGCTAAGTTAAAGAAATCAATATTTATAAAGTCCGCTATACACTATAAACTGTGGTTAGGTGCATTTGTTACAACAAATTAATATGTATTAACAAAATACTTTATTGTATTCAAAAAAAAATTCAAAATTCAAAATTCAAAAATTCAAAAAGTTAAAGAAATCAATATTTATAAAGTCCGCTATACACTATAAACTGTGGTTAGGAGCATTTTTTACAATAAATTATTATGTAAACACAATATACTTTATTGTATATTTAAATTATTAATTTTTCAGTAAATGGAGCTGTCAAAACTTCAGCTAAGTTAAAGAAATCAATATTTATAAAGTCCGCAATACACTATAAACTGTGGTTGGGAGCATTTGTTACAATAAAATAATATGTAAAAACAATTTACTTTATTGTATAGTTAAATTATTAATTTTGCAGTAAATGGAGCTGTCAAAACTTCAGCTAAGTTAAAGAAATCAATATTTATAAAGTCCGCAATACACTATAAACTGTGGTTGGGAGCATTTGTTACAACAAATTAATATGTAAAAACAATATATTTTATTGTATAGTTAAATTATTAATTTTGCAGTAAATGGAGCTGTCAAAACTTCAGCTAAGTTAAAGAAATCAATATTTATAAAGTCCGCTATACACTATAAACTGTGTTTGGGAGCATTTGTTACAATAAATTATTATGTAAAAACAATATACTTTATTGTATAGTTAAATTATTAATTTTGCAGTAAATGGAGCTGTCAAAACTACATTTAATTAAAAGAAATCAATATTTCAAAAGTCCGCAATACACTATAAACTGTGGTTACAACAAATTAATATGTAAAAACAATATATTTTATTGTATAGTTAAATTATTAATTTTGCAGTAAATGGAGCTGTCAAAACTTCAGCTAAGTTAAAGAAATCAATATTTATAAAGTCCGCTATACACTATAAACTGTGTTTGGGAGCATTTGTTACAATAAATTATTATGTAAACACAATATACTTTATTGTATATTTAAATTATTAATTTTTCAGTAAATGGAGCTGTCAAAACTTCAGCTAAGTTAAAGAAATCAATATTTATAAAGTCCGCTATACACTATAAACTGTGGTTAGGTGCATTTGTTACAACAAATTAATATGTATTAACAATATACTTTATTGTATTCAAAAAAAAATTCAAAATTCAAAATTCAAAAATTCAAAAAGTTAAAGAAATCAATATTTATAAAGTCCGCTATACACTATAAACTGTGGTTGGGAGCATTTGTTACAATAAATTATTATGTAAACACAATATACTTTATTGTATATTTAAATTATTAATTTTTCAGTAAATGGAGCTGTCAAAACTTCAGCTAAGTTAAAGAAATCAATATTTATAAAGTCCGCAATACACTATAAACTGTGGTTAGGTGCATTTGATACAACAAATTAATATGTAAAAACAATATACTTTATTGTATAGTTAAATTATTAATTTTGCAGTAAATGGAGCTGTCAAAACTACATTTAATTAAAAGAAATCAATATTTCAAAAGTCCGCAATACACTATAAACTGTGGTTAGGTGCATTTGATACAACAAATTAATATGTAAAAACAATATATTTTATTGTATAGTTAAATTATTAATTTTGCAGTAAATGGAGCTGTCAAAACTTCAGCTAAGTTAAAGAAATCAATATTTATAAAGTCCGCTATACACTATAAACTGTGGTTGGGAGCATTTGTCACAACAAATTATTATGTAAAAACAATATACTTTATTGTATAGTTAAATTATTAATTTTGCAGTAAATGGAGCTGTCAAAACTTCAACTAAGTTAAAGAAATCAATATTTATAAAGTCCGCAATACACTATAAACTGTGGTTAGGTGCATTTGATACAACAAATTAATATGTAAAAACAATATATTTTATTGTATAGTTAAATTATTAATTTTGCAGTAAATGGAGCTGTCAAAACTTCAGCTAAGTTAAAGAAATCAATATTTCAAAAGTCCGCAATACACTATAAACTGTGGTTGGGAGCATTTGTTACAACAAATTAATATGTAAAAACAATATATTTTATTGTATAGTTAAATTATTAATTTTGCAGTAAATGGAGCTGTCAAAACTTCAGCTAAGTTAAAGAAATCAATATTTATAAAGTCCGCTATACACTATAAACTGTGGTTGGGAGCATTTGTAACAATAAAATAATATGTAAAAACAATTTACTTTATTGTATAGTTAAATTATTAATTTTGCAGTAAATGGAGCTGTCAAAACTTCAGCTAAGTAAAAGAAATCAATATTTATAAAGTCCGCAATACACTATAAACTGTGGTTAGGTGCATTTGATACAACAAATTAATATGTAAAAACAATATATTTTATTGTATAGTTAAATTATTAATTTTGCAGTAAATGGAGCTGTCAAAACTTCAGCTAAGTTAAAGAAATCAATATTTCAAAAGTCCGCAATACACTATAAACTGTGGTTGGGAGCATCTGTTACAACAAATTAATATGTAAAAACAATATATTTTATTGTATAGTTAAATTATTAATTTTGCAGTAAATGGAGCTGTCAAAACTTCAGCTAAGTTAAAGAAATCAATATTTCAAAAGTCCGCTATACACTATAAACTGTGGTTGGGAGCATTTGTTACAATAAAATAATATGTAAAAACAATTTACTTTATTGTATAGTTAAATTATTAATTTTGCAGTAAATGGAGCTGTCAAAACTTCAGCTAAGTTAAAGAAATCAATATTTATAAAGTCCGCAATACACTATAAACTGTGGTTGGGAGCATTTGTTACAACAAATTAATATGTAAAAACAATATATTTTATTGTATAGTTAAATTATTAATTTTGCAGTAAATGGAGCTGTCAAAACTTCAGCTAAGTTAAAGAAATCAATATTTATAAAGTCCGCTATACACTATAAACTGTGTTTGGGAGCATTTGTTACAATAAATTATTATGTAAAAACAATATACTTTATTGTATTGTTAAATTATTAATTTTGCAGTAAATGGACATGTCAAAACTTCAGCTAAGTTAAAGAAATCAATATTTCAAAAGTCCGCAATACACTATAAACTGTAGTGGGAGCATTTGTTACAACAAATTAATATGTAAAAACAATATACTTTATTGTATAGTTAAATTATTAATTTTTCAGTAAATGGAGCTGTCAAAACTTCAGCTAAGTTAAAGAAATCAATATTTATAAAGTCCGCTATACACTATAAACTGTGGTTGGGAGCATTTGTAACAATAAAATAATATGTAAAAACAATTTACTTTATTGTATAGATAAATTATTAATTTTGCAGTAAATGGAGCTGTCAAAACTTCAGCTAAGTTAAAGAAATCAATATTTATAAAGTCCGCTATACACTATAAACTGTGGTTAGGTGCATTTGTTACAACAAATTAATATGTATTAACAATATACTTTATTGTATAGTTAAATTATTAATTTTGCAGTAAATGGAGCTGTCAAAACTTTGGCTAAGTTAAAGAAATCAATATTTATAAAGTCCGTTTTACACTATAAACTGTGGTTGGGAGCATTTGTTACAACAAATTAATATGTATTAACAATATACTTTATTGTATTGTTAAATTATTAATTTTGCAGTAAATGGACATGTCAAAACTTCAGCTAAGTTAAAGAAATCAATATTTATAAAGTCCGCTATACACTATAAACTGTGTTTGGGAGCATTTGTTACAATAAATTATTATGTAAAAACAATATACTTTATTGTATAGTTAAATTATTAATTTTGCGGTAAATGGAGCTGTCAAAACTTCAGCTAAGTTAAAGAAATTAATATTTATAAAGTCCGCTATACACTATAAACTGTGTTTGGGAGCATTTGTTACAATAAATTATTATGTAAAAACAATATACTTTATTGTATAGTTAAATTATTAATTTTTCAGTAAATGGAGCTGTCAAAACTTCAGCTAAGTTAAAGAAATCAATATTTATAAAGTCCGCTATACACTATAAACTGTGGTTAGGTGCATTTGTTACAACAAATTAATATGTATTAACAATATACTTTATTGTATAGTTAAATTATTAATTTTGCAGTAAATGGAGCTGTCAAAACTTTGGCTAAGTTAAAGAAATCAATATTTATAAAGTCCGTTTTACACTATAAACTGTGGTTGGGAGCATTTGTTACAACAAATTAATATGTATTAACAATATACTTTATTGTATTGTTAAATTATTAATTTTGCAGTAAATGGACATGTCAAAACTTCAGCTAAGTTAAAGAAATCAATATTTCAAAAGTCCGCAATACACTATAAACTGTAGTGGGAGCATTTGTTACAACAAATTAATATGTAAAAACAATATATTTTATTGTATAGTTAAATTATTAATTTTGCAGTAAATGGAGCTGTCAAAACTTCAGCTAAGTTAAAGAAATCAATATTTATAAAGTCCGCTATACACTATAAACTGTGTTTGGGAGCATTTGTTACAATAAATTATTATGTAAACACAATATACTTTATTGTATATTTAAATTATTAATTTTTCAGTAAATGGAGCTGTCAAAACTTCAGCTAAGTTAAAGAAATCAATATTTATAAAGTCCGCTATACACTATAAACTGTGGTTAGGTGCATTTGTTACAACAAATTAATATGTATTAACAAAATACTTTATTGTATTCAAAAAAAAATTCAAAATTCAAAATTCAAAAATTCAAAAAGTTAAAGAAATCAATATTTATAAAGTCCGCTATACACTATAAACTGTGGTTAGGAGCATTTGTTACAATAAATTATTATGTAAACACAATATACTTTATTGTATATTTAAATTATTAATTTTTCAGTAAATGGAGCTGTCAAAACTTCAGCTAAGTTAAAGAAATCAATATTTATAAAGTCCGCAATACACTATAAACTGTGGTTAGGTGCATTTGATACAACAAATTAATATGTAAAAACAATATACTTTATTGTATAGTTAAATTATTAATTTTGCAGTAAATGGAGCTGTCAAAACTTCAGCTAAGTTAAAGAAATCAATATTTCAAAAGTCCGCTATACACTATAAACTGTGGTTGGGAGCATTTGTTACAATAAAATAATATGTAAAAACAATTTACTTTATTGTATAGTTAAATTATTAATTTTGCAGTAAATGGAGCTGTCAAAACTTCAGCTAAGTTAAAGAAATCAATATTTATAAAGTCCGCAATACACTATAAACTGTGGTTGGGAGCATTTTTTACAACAAATTAATATGTAAAAACAATATATTTTATTGTATAGTTAAATTATTAATTTTGCAGTAAATGGAGCTGTCAAAACTTCAGCTAAGTTAAAGAAATCAATATTTATAAAGTCCGCTATACACTATAAACTGTGTTTGGGAGCATTTGTTACAATAAATTATTATGTAAAAACAATATACTTTATTGTATAGTTAAATTATTAATTTTGCAGTAAATGGAGCTGTTAAAACTACATTTAATTAAAAGAAATCAATATTTCAAAAGTCCGCAATACACTATAAACTGTGGTTACAACAAATTAATATGTAAAAACAATATATTTTATTGTATAGTTAAATTATTAATTTTGCAGTAAATGGAGCTGTCAAAACTTCAGCTAAGTTAAAGAAATCAATATTTATAAAGTCCGCTATACACTATAAACTGTGTTTGGGAGCATTTGTTACAATAAATTATTATGTAAACACAATATACTTTATTGTATATTTAAATTATTAATTTTTCAGTAAATGGAGCTGTCAAAACTTCAGCTAAGTTAAAGAAATCAATATTTATAAAGTCCGCTATACACTATAAACTGTGGTTAGGTGCATTTGTTACAACAAATTAATATGTATTAACAATATACTTTATTGTATTCAAAAAAAAATTCAAAATTCAAAATTCAAAAATTCAAAAAGTTAAAGAAATCAATATTTATAAAGTCCGCTATACACTATAAACTGTGGTTGGGAGCATTTGTTACAATAAATTATTATGTAAACACAATATACTTTATTGTATATTTAAATTATTAATTTTTCAGTAAATGGAGCTGTCAAAACTTCAGCTAAGTTAAAGAAATCAATATTTATAAAGTCCGCAATACACTATAAACTGTGGTTAGGTGCATTTGATACAACAAATTAATATGTAAAAACAATATACTTTATTGTATAGTTAAATTATTAATTTTGCAGTAAATGGAGCTGTCAAAACTACATTTAATTAAAAGAAATCAATATTTCAAAAGTCCGCAATACACTATAAACTGTGGTTAGGTGCATTTGATACAACAAATTAATATGTAAAAACAATATATTTTATTGTATAGTTAAATTATTAATTTTGCAGTAAATGGAGCTGTCAAAACTTCAGCTAAGTTAAAGAAATCAATATTTATAAAGTCCGCAATACACTATAAACTGTGGTTAGGTGCATTTGATACAACAAATTAATATGTAAAAACAATATACTTTATTGTATAGTTAAATTATTAATTTTGCAGTAAATGGAGCTGTCAAAACTACATTTAATTAAAAGAAATCAATATTTCAAAAGTCCGCAATACACTATAAACTGTGGTTAGGTGCATTTGATACAACAAATTAATATGTAAAAACAATATATTTTATTGTATAGTTAAATTATTAATTTTGCAGTAAATGGAGCTGTCAAAACTTCAGCTAAGTTAAAGAAATCAATATTTATAAAGTCCGCTATACACTATAAACTGTGGTTGGGAGCATTTGTCACAACAAATTATTATGTAAAAACAATATACTTTATTGTATAGTTAAATTATTAATTTTGCAGTAAATGGAGCTGTCAAAACTTCAACTAAGTTAAAGAAATCAATATTTATAAAGTCCGCAATACACTATAAACTGTGGTTAGGTGCATTTGATACAACAAATTAATATGTAAAAACAATATATTTTATTGTATAGTTAAATTATTAATTTTGCAGTAAATGGAGCTGTCAAAACTTCAGCTAAGTTAAAGAAATCAATATTTCAAAAGTCCGCAATACACTATAAACTGTGGTTGGGAGCATTTGTTACAACAAATTAATATGTAAAAACAATATATTTTATTGTATAGTTAAATTATTAATTTTGCAGTAAATGGAGCTGTCAAAACTTCAGCTAAGTTAAAGAAATCAATATTTCAAAAGTCCGCAATACACTATAAACTGTGGTTGGGAGCATCTGTTACAACAAATTAATATGTAAAAACAATATATTTTATTGTATAGTTAAATTATTAATTTTGCAGTAAATGGAGCTGTCAAAACTTCAGCTAAGTTAAAGAAATCAATATTCATAAAGTCCGCTATACACTATAAACTGTGGTTGGGAGCATTTGTAACAATAAAATAATATGTAAAAACAATTTACTTTATTGTATAGTTAAATTATTAATTTTGCAGTAAATGGAGCTGTCAAAACTTCAGCTAAGTTAAAGAAATCAATATTTATAAAGTCCGCAATACACTATAAACTGTGGTTAGGTGCATTTGATACAACAAATTAATATGTAAAAACAATATATTTTATTGTATAGTTAAATTATTAATTTTGCAGTAAATGGAGCTGTCAAAACTTCAGCTAAGTTAAAGAAATCAATATTTCAAAAGTCCGCAATACACTATAAACTGTGGTTGGGAGCATTTGTTACAACAAATTAATATGTAAAAACAATATATTTTATTGTATAGTTAAATTATTAATTTTGCAGTAAATGGAGCTGTCAAAACTTCAGCTAAGTTAAAGAAATCAATATTTATAAAGTCCGCTATACACTATAAACTGTGGTTGGGAGCATTTGTAACAATAAAATAATATGTAAAAACAGTTTACTTTATTGTATAGTGTCGGGTTGGGTAGGTAGGTAGGTATAGCAGGAAAACTCGTAGTAAACTTTCACCATTCGTTTATTGGTCGAATTAACAAGGAAGAACAAGCAGCAAAAGAACAACCAGTAAAAACATCCGTAAGGAGCCAAGGAGAAGGAGCCGTAAGGAGAAAGAGCCGTCAAAGGAGAAGGAGCGCAAATACTTATTTGCGCTCCTTTTATATAAACATAGATATTAGTTCTTGAATACTGATTCAATACATTTTATATAGTTATTTACTTAGTTGATAAAATAGAAATATAATAAATTTTACAATTGGCAGAGTACTGCCTAAGTCAACAGTTTGTGAAGGAATGAGTAAAATTTTAATTTAGGTTCCACACATCGTTCTATTGAATTAAAATGAACAATATCGTGTTCTAAAATCAAAATAAATGCTATTTATGATGGCCAGCTTGTAAGCGGCCAGGAAAATAAGGTCGTATCATCACAATACCGGGGTTCCCCCGAAAAAATCCTGACCTTAATGAAGGATTTTATTCAGAGAATTAATAAAATAAAGTTTGATGATGAGACTTATATAAAAATACTAATGAATGAAATGAAAAGATACATTTACAAGTTTTATTATAAATAAAACTAATTATTTTACAAGAGAAACGATTTCCACAATCACACAAATCACAAACATTCATCTTCATTTAATCTGTTTAATCTGTTATTAGTAAGTACAGTAAACTCATTTATAATATAGAGTAATTCCCATTTAATAAGGAATGACTCAAAAACGTTCTCGAATTTAGTAAGGGCTTAGTTATACAGTTACCATCCGCTGTTTTAAGTTTATTTATATATAATACAATAGACGAAGGCTTGTTTAAAGAGTCGCAATCCGCTCATACGAACACCCATGGGAAATACATCCACAGATATAATAAGTAGTAATAATAGACGAAGGCTTTTTTAACGAGTCGCAATCCGCTCTAAAAGACACCCATGAATACCCTGATATTCATAGATATAATAATAATAAACGAATGTTTATTTAAAGAGCCGTAATTTTCTCTAATAAACACCTATGGAAATACATCCACAGATATTAGGTATAATATTTATAATAGACGAAGGCTTTTTTAAAGAGTCGCAATCCGCTCTAAATAATTACAAGTATTTACAATAAATGAAATGATGAGAATGAAATAAGGAAAATAGTTATTATTAATCATGGTTATATATTTAACCTGTAATTTTTAAATATGTATAAGTTTTAGTTGTTTAGTTAAAATTATGTTTACAACCAAATTGTGAAATTGAAATAAATTTAACCTCCCTTGTAACCATAAGGTTATAAATACAATTTAATAAATTGTAAATAAAATAAAGAAAAAATGTAAAATAATATAGATATAAAAAATTCCTCAGTTTAAGTAAGTGTAACTCATCCATATTCAAAGAGAAAAAAAATTATGAAATAAAATCAACGTATGCGTTAAGGTATGCGCTAACTCAAACTATCCACGAGCAAAGCCAGTGAAAAGCTAATAATATAAGTACATGAAATAAAATAATATTTAAATTTAATCAACATGACTACCCCTAGTTGTAATAAGAGCGTAATCATATGTCTATGAAATAGACTTCATACATAGTAAATAACAATTGAAAATTGAAAGAAAATCGAACGTCGTCGATTCAAAATTTAAAAACTTGTCAATGACAAAGAAATTATATAGGATACATTTGAAAATCGAATATTCCAATGCAATATTGCCGAGCAAAACAAATTGTGTAAAACAAAGAAAAATCAAGTGAGTTCAAATTCTGATATCGAGGTGCTTTTATGTGTATCATTTAATTTATTTGAAATTTATTATTATATATTAAATTTATTCTCGGAAATATTTTAATTGCCTTACTTATGTAAACTGTAATGTAATATTAGAAATCATTAAAATAAGAATGGACAAATTGTTTTGGATATTTTAAAAATGTATTAAAAAAATCACAATTAATGAAATTTTTGAATTAAATAATATTTATTTATGTATTATTTTATGGAATCACGATAGACTTTTAGAATAAAAATAGAATTTTTAGCAATTATAAGAAAAATTAATATATATTATTTTTCTTGAAAAAATTACGACTATAAAAAGAACCTTTTTCTATTGACGGGATATGATAATGGAAATTAAATTAATATCATTTACGGTATAAGTTTAAGTTATGGGAAGTAATCTATAGATTTCAAATATATATTATGAAAATCTCACATACAACCATACATTCAATGTGAATATATAATCTGAATTTACGAAATTAATAAGTGAATTTAATGTAAAATGATTCAAGAATACTGCCTTTGTATAAAAATTAAAAAATATCCTCTTCAATAATGGAATCTGACCAAGATCATCAGACTTGTCAACCTCGAAGGTTTGCCGACATAACCTTGATTCAGAACCATAATCTCCAAGAAATATTCTACTGAATTTAAATAGAATTACGTTATATATTGAGATTATATAGACATTACATATCCTGAAAAGTTTGTATTAAAATAAATATTATGTTCTCTTACTTCGTTATTCTTTCTTCTTTATTCCTTCTTCCTGCAGCATTTTAATCACGTTTGGGCGCCATTGTCGGGTTGTGGGGTAGCCAGGCCGGGTAGGTATTGCAGGAAAACTCGTAGTAAACTTTCACCATTCGTTTATTGGTCGAATTAACAAGGAAGAACAAGCAGCAAAAGAACAACCAGTAAAAACATCCGTAAGGAGCCAAGGAGAAGGAGCCGTAAGGAGAAAGAGCCGTCAAAGGAGAAGGAGCGCAAATACTTATTTGCGCTCCTTTTATATAAACATAGATATTAGTTCTTGAATACTGATTCAATACATTTTATATAGTTATTTACTTAGTTGATAAAATAGAAATATAATAAATTTTACAATTGGCAGAGTACTGCCTAAGTCAACAGTTTGTGAAGGAATGAGTAAAATTTTAATTTAGGTTCCACACATCGTTCTATTGAATTAAAATGAACAATATCGTGTTCTAAAATCAAAATAAATGCTATTTATGATGGCCAGCTTGTAAGCGGCCAGGAAAATAAGGTCGTATCATCACAATAGTTAAATTATTAATTTTGCAGTAAATGGAGCTGTCAAAACTTCAGCTAAGTTAAAGAAATCAATATTTATAAAGTCCGCTATACACTATAAACTGTGGTTGGGAGCATTTGTCACAACAAATTATTAAGTAAAAACAATATACTTTATTGTATAGTTAAATTATTAATTTTGCAGTAAATGGAGCTGTCAAAACTTCAACTAAGTTAAAGAAATCAATATTTCAAAAGTCCGCTATACACTATAAACTGTGGTTGGGAGCATTTGTTACAATAAAATAATATGTAAAAACAATTTACTTTATTGTATAGTTAAATTATTAATTTTGCAGTAAATGGAGCTGTCAAAACTTCAGCTAAGTTAAAGAAATCAATATTTATAAAGTCCGCAATACACTATAAACTGTGGTTGGGAGCATTTGTTACAACAAATTAATATGTAAAAACAATATATTTTATTGTATAGTTAAATTATTAATTTTGCAGTAAATGGAGCTGTCAAAACTTCAGCTAAGTTAAAGAAATCAATATTTATAAAGTCCGCTATACACTATAAACTGTGGTTGGGAGCATTTGTTACAACAAATTAATATGTAAAAACAATATATTTTATTGTATAGTTAAATTATTAATTTTGCAGTAATTGGAGCTGTCAAAACTTCAGCTAAGTTAAAGAAATCAATATTTATAAAGTCCGCTATACACTATAAACTGTGGTTGGGAGCATTTGTTACAACAAATTAATATGTAAAAACAATATATTTTATTGTATAGTTAAATTATTAATTTTGCAGTAAATGGAGCTGTCAAAACTACATTTAATTAAAAGAAATCAATATTTCAAAAGTCCGCAATACACTATAAACTGTGGTTAGGTGCAATTGATACAACAAATTAATATGTAAAAACAATATATTTTATTGTATAGTTAAATTAATAATTTTGCAGTAAATGGAGCTGTCAAAACTTCAGCTAAGTTAAAGAAATCAATATTTCAAAAGTCCGCAATACACTATAAACTGTGGTTGGGAGCATTTGATACAACAAATTAATATGTAAAAACAATATATTTTATTGTATAGTTAAATTATTAATTTTGCAGTAAATGGAGCTGTCAAAACTTCAGCTAAGTTAAAGAAATCAATATTTCAAAAGTCCGCTATACACTATAAACTGTGGTTGGGAGCATTTGATACAACAAATTAATATGTAAAAACAATATACTTTATTGTATAGTTAAATTATTAATTTTGCAGTAAATGGAGCTGTCAAAACTACAGTTAATTAAAAGAAATCAATATTTCAAAAGTCCGCAATACACTATAAACTGTGGTTAGGTGCATTTGATACAACAAATTAATATGTAAAAACAATATATTTTATTGTATAGTTAAATTATTAATTTTGCAGTAAATGTAGCTGTCAAAACTTCAGCTAAGTTAAAGAAATCAATATTTCAAAAGTCCGCTATACACTATAAACTGTGGTTGGGAGCATTTGATACAACAAATTAATATGTAAAAACAATATACTTTATTGTATAGTTAAATTATTAATTTTGCAGTAAATGGAGCTGTCAAAACTTCAGCTAAGTTAAAGAAATCAATATTTCAAAAGTCCGCTATACACTATAAACTGTGGTTGGGAGCATTTGTTACAATAAAATAATATGTAAAAACAATTTACTTTATTGTATAGTTAAATTATTAATTTTGCAGTAAATGGAGCTGTCAAAACTTCAGCTAAGTTAAAGAAATCAATATTTATAAAGTCCGCAATACACTATAAACTGTGGTTGGGAGCATTTGTTACAACAAATTAATATGTAAAAACAATATATTTTATTGTATAGTTAAATTATTAATTTTGCAGTAAATGGAGCTGTCAAAACTTCAGCTAAGTTAAAGAAATCAATATTTATAAAGTCCGCTATACACTATAAACTGTGTTTGGGAGCATTTGTTACAATAAATTATTATGTAAAAACAATATACTTTATTGTATTGTTAAATTATTAATTTTGCAGTAAATGGACATGTCAAAACTTCAGCTAAGTTAAAGAAATCAATATTTCAAAAGTCCGCAATACACTATAAACTGTAGTGGGAGCATTTGTTACAACAAATTAATATGTAAAAACAATATACTTTATTGTATAGTTAAATTATTAATTTTTCAGTAAATGGAGCTGTCAAAACTTCAGCTAAGTTAAAGAAATCAATATTTATAAAGTCCGCTATACACTATAAACTGTGGTTGGGAGCATTTGTAACAATAAAATAATATGTAAATACAATTTACTTTATTGTATAGTTAAATTATTAATTTTGCAGTAAATGGAGCTGTCAAAACTTCAGCTAAGTTAAAGAAATCAATATTTATAAAGTCCGCTATACACTATAAACTGTGGTTAGGTGCATTTGTTACAACAAATTAATATGTATTAACAATATACTTTATTGTATAGTTAAATTATTAATTTTGCAGTAAATGGAGCTGTCAAAACTTCAGCTAAGTTAAAAAAATCAATATTTATAAAGTCCGCTATACACTATAAACTGTGGTTAGGTGCATTTGTTACAACAAATTAATATGTATTAACAATATACTTTATTGTATAGTTAAATTATTAATTTTGCAGTAAATGGAGCTGTCAAAACTTTGGCTAAGTTAAAGAAATCAATATTTATAAAGTCCGTTTTACACTATAAACTGTGGTTGGGAGCATTTGTTACAACAAATTAATATGTATTAACAATATACTTTATTGTATTGTTAAATTATTAATTTTGCAGTAAATGGAGCTGTCAAAACTTCAGCTAAGTTAAAGAAATCAATATTTATAAAGTCCGCAATACACTATAAACTGTGGTTAGGTGCATTTGATACAACAAATTAATATGTAAAAACAATATATTTTATTGTATAGTTAAATTATTAATTTTGCAGTAAATGGAGCTGTCAAAACTTCAGCTAAGTTAAAGAAATCAATATTTCAAAAGTCCGCAATACACTATAAACTGTGGTTGGGAGCATTTGTTACAACAAATTAATATGTAAAAACAATATACTTTATTGTATAGTTAAATTATTAATTTTGCAGTAAATGGAGCTGTCAAAACTTCAGCTAAGTTAAAGAAATCAATATTTATAAAGTCCGCTATACACTATAAACTGTGGTTAAGAGCATTTGTCACAACAAATTATTATGTAAAAACAATATACTTTATTGTATAGTTAAATTATTAATTTTGCGGTAAATGGAGCTGTCAAAACTTCAGCTAAGTTAAAGAAATTAATATTTATAAAGTCCGCTATACACTATAAACTGTGTTTGGGAGCATTTGTTACAATAAATTATTATGTAAAAACAATATACTTTATTGTATAGTTAAATTATTAATTTTTCAGTAAATGGAGCTGTCAAAACTTCAGCTAAGTTAAAGAAATCAATATTTATAAAGTCCGCTATACACTATAAACTGTGGTTAGGTGCATTTGTTACAACAAATTAATATGTATTAACAATATACTTTATTGTATTCAAAAAAAAATTCAAAATTCAAAATTCAAAAATTCAAAAAGTTAAAGAATTCAATATTTATAAAGTCCGCTATACACTATAAACTGTGGTTGGGAGCATTTGTTACAATAAATTATTTTGTAAACACAATATACTTTATTGTATATTTAAATTATTAATTTTTCAGTAAATGGAGCTGTCAAAACTTCAGCTAAGTTAAAGAAATCAATATTTATAAAGTCCGCTATACACTATAAACTGTGGTTGGGAGCATTTGTCACAACAAATTATTATGTAAAAACAATATACTTTATTGTATAGTTAAATTATTAATTTTGCAGTAAATGGAGCTGTCAAAACTTCAACTAAGTTAAAGAAATCAATATTTATAAAGTCCGCAATACACTATAAACTGTGGTTAGGTGCATTTGATACAACAAATTAATATGTAAAAACAATATATTTTATTGTATAGTTAAATTATTAATTTTGCAGTAAATGGAGCTGTCAAAACTTCAGCTAAGTTAAAGAAATCAATATTTCAAAAGTCCGCAATACACTATAAACTGTGGTTGGGAGCATTTGTTACAACAAATTAATATGTAAAAACAATATATTTTATTGTATAGTTAAATTATTAATTTTGCAGTAAATGGAGCTGTCAAAACTTCAGCTAAGTTAAAGAAATCAATATTTATAAAGTCCGCTATACACTATAAACTGTGTTTGGGAGCATTTGTTACAATAAATTATTATGTAAACATAATATACTTTATTGTATATTTAAATTATTAATTTTTCAGTAAATGGAGCTGTCAAAACTTCAGCTAAGTTAAAGAAATCAATATTTATAAAGTCCGCTATACACTATAAACTGTGGTTAGGTGCATTTGTTACAACAAATTAATATGTATTAACAATATACTTTATTGTATTCAAAAAAAAATTCAAAATTCAAAATTCAAAAATTCAAAAAGTTAAAGAAATCAATATTTATAAAGTCCGCTATACACTATAAACTGTGGTTGGGAGCATTTGTTACAATAAATTATTATGTAAACACAATATACTTTATTGTATATTTAAATTATTAATTTTTCAGTAAATGGAGCTGTCAAAACTTCAGCTAAGTTAAAGAAATCAATATTTATAAAGTCCGCAATACACTATAAACTGTGGTTAGGTGCATTTGATACAACAAATTAATATGTAAAAACAATATACTTTATTGTATAGTTAAATTATTAATTTTGCAGTAAATGGAGCTGTCAAAACTTCAGCTAAGTTAAAGAAATCAATATTTCAAAAGTCCGCTATACACTATAAACTGTGGTTGGGAGCATTTGTTACAATAAAATAATATGTAAAAACAATTTACTTTATTGTATAGTTAAATTATTAATTTTGCAGTAAATGGAGCTGTCAAAACTTCAGCTAAGTTAAAGAAATCAATATTTATAAAGTCCGCAATACACTATAAACTGTGGTTGGGAGCATTTGTTACAACAAATTAATATGTAAAAACAATATATTTTATTGTATAGTTAAATTATTAATTTTGCAGTAAATGGAGCTGTCAAAACTTCAGCTAAGTTAAAGAAATCAATATTTATAAAGTCCGCTATACACTATAAACTGTGTTTGGGAGCATTTGTTACAATAAATTATTATGTAAAAACAATATACTTTATTGTATTGTTAAATTATTAATTTTGCAGTAAATGGACATGTCAAAACTTCAGCTAAGTTAAAGAAATCAATATTTCAAAAGTCCGCAATACACTATAAACTGTAGTGGGAGCATTTGTTACAACAAATTAATATGTAAAAACAATATACTTTATTGTATAGTTAAATTATTAATTTTTCAGTAAATGGAGCTGTCAAAACTTCAGCTAAGTTAAAGAAATCAATATTTATAAAGTCCGCTATACACTATAAACTGTGGTTGGGAGCATTTGTAACAATAAAATAATATGTAAAAACAATTTACTTTATTGTATAGTTAAATTATTAATTTTGCAGTAAATGGAGCTGTCAAAACTTCAGCTAAGTTAAAGAAATCAATATTTATAAAGTCCGCTATACACTATAAACTGTGGTTAGGTGCATTTGTTACAACAAATTAATATGTATTAACAATATACTTTATTGTATAGTTAAATTATTAATTTTGCAGTAAATGGAGCTGTCAAAACTTTGGCTAAGTTAAAGAAATCAATATTTATAAAGTCCGTTTTACACTATAAACTGTGGTTGGGAGCATTTGTTACAACAAATTAATATGTATTAACAATATACTTTATTGTATTGTTAAATTATTAATTTTGCAGTAAATGGACATGTCAAAACTTCAGCTAAGTTAAAGAAATCAATATTTATAAAGTCCGCTATACACTATAAACTGTGGTTAAGAGCATTTGTCACAACAAATTATTATGTAAAAACAATATACTTTATTGTATAGTTAAATTATTAATTTTGCGGTAAATGGAGCTGTTAAAACTTCAGCTAAGTTAAAGAAATTAATATTTATAAAGTCCGCTATACACTATAAACTGTGTTTGGGAGCATTTGTTACAATAAATTATTATGTAAAAACAATATACTTTATTGTATAGTTAAATTATTAATTTTTCAGTAAATGGAGCTGTCAAAACTTCAGCTAAGTTAAAGAAATCAATATTTATAAAGTCCGCTATACACTATAAACTGTGGTTAGGTGCATTTGTTACAACAAATTAATATGTATTAACAATATACTTTATTGTATAGTTAAATTATTAATTTTGCAGTAAATGGAGCTGTCAAAACTTTGGCTAAGTTAAAGAAATCAATATTTATAAAGTCCGTTTTACACTATAAACTGTGGTTGGGAGCATTTGTTACAACAAATTAATATGTATTAACAATATACTTTATTGTATTGTTAAATTATTAATTTTGCAGTAAATGGACATGTCAAAACTTCAGCTAAGTTAAAGAAATCAATATTTCAAAAGTCCGCAATACACTATAAACTGTAGTGGGAGCATTTGTTACAACAAATTAATATGTAAAAACAATATATTTTATTGTATAGTTAAATTATTAATTTTGCAGTAAATGGAGCTGTCAAAACTTCAGCTAAGTTAAAGAAATCAATATTTATAAAGTCCGCTATACACTATAAACTGTGTTTGGGAGCATTTGTTACAATAAATTATTATGTAAACACAATATACTTTATTGTATATTTAAATTATTAATTTTTCAGTAAATGGAGCTGTCAAAACTTCAGCTAAGTTAAAGAAATCAATATTTATAAAGTCCGCTATACACTATAAACTGTGGTTAGGTGCATTTGTTACAACAAATTAATATGTATTAACAAAATTCTTTATTGTATTCAAAAAAAAATTCAAAATTCAAAATTCAAAAATTCAAAAAGTTAAAGAAATCAATATTTATAAAGTCCGCTATACACTATAAACTGTGGTTGGGAGCATTTGTTACAATAAATTATTATGTAAACACAATATACTTTATTGTATATTTAAATTATTAATTTTTCAGTAAATGGAGCTGTCAAAACTTCAGCTAAGTTAAAGAAATCAATATTTATAAAGTCCGCTATACACTATAAACTGTGGTTAGGTGCATTTGTTACAACAAATTAATATGTATTAACAAAATACTTTATTGTATTCAAAAAAAAATTCAAAATTCAAAATTCAAAAATTCAAAAAGTTAAAGAAATCAATATTTATAAAGTCCGCTATACACTATAAACTGTGGTTGGGAGCATTTGTTACAATAAATTATTATGTAAACACAATATACTTTATTGTATATTTAAATTATTAATTTTTCAGTAAATGGAGCTGTCAAAACTTCAGCTAAGTAAAAGAAATCAATATTTATAAAGTCCGCAATACACTATAAACTGTGGTTAGGTGCATTTGATACAACAAATTAATATGTAAAAACAATATATTTTATTGTATAGTTAAATTATTAATTTTGCAGTAAATGGAGCTGTCAAAACTTCAGCTAAGTTAAAGAAATCAATATTTATAAAGTCCGCAATACACTATAAACTGTGGTTGGGAGCATTTGTTACAACAAATTAATATGTAAAAACAATATATTTTATTGTATAGTTAAATTATTAATTTTGCAGTAAATGGAGCTGTCAAAACTTCAGCTAAGTTAAAGAAATCAATATTTATAAAGTCCGCTATACACTATAAACTGTGTTTGGGAGCATTTGTTACAATAAATTATTATGTAAAAACAATATACTTTATTGTATAGTTAAATTATTAATTTTGCAGTAAATGGAGCTGTCAAAACTACATTTAATTAAAAGAAATCAATATTTCAAAAGTCCGCAATACACTATAAACTGTGGTTACAACAAATTAATATGTAAAAACAATATATTTTATTGTATAGTTAAATTATTAATTTTGCAGTAAATGGAGCTGTCAAAACTTCAGCTAAGTTAAAGAAATCAATATTTATAAAGTCCGCTATACACTATAAACTGTGTTTGGGAGCATTTGTTACAATAAATTATTATGTAAACACAATATACTTTATTGTATATTTAAATTATTAATTTTTCAGTAAATGGAGCTGTCAAAACTTCAGCTAAGTTAAAGAAATCAATATTTATAAAGTCCGCTATACACTATAAACTGTGGTTAGGTGCATTTGTTACAACAAATTAATATGTATTAACAATATACTTTATTGTATTCAAAAAAAAATTCAAAATTCAAAATTCAAAAATTCAAAAAGTTAAAGAAATCAATATTTATAAAGTCCGCTATACACTATAAACTGTGGTTGGGAGCATTTGTTACAATAAATTATTATGTAAACACAATATACTTTATTGTATATTTAAATTATTAATTTTTCAGTAAATGGAGCTGTCAAAACTTCAGCTAAGTTAAAGAAATCAATATTTATAAAGTCCGCTATACACTATAAACTGTGTTTGGGAGCATTTGTTACAATAAATTATTATGTAAAAACAATATACTTTATTGTATATTTAAATAATTAATTTTGCAGTAAATGGAGCTGTCAAAACTACAGTTAATTAAAAGAAATCAATAATTCAAAAGTCCGCAATACACTATAAACTGTGGTTACAACAAATTAATATGTAAAAACAATATATTTTATTGTATAGTTAAATTATTAATTTTGCAGTAAATGGAGCTGTCAAAACTTCAGCTAAGTTAAAGAAATCAATATTTATAAAGTCCGCTATACACTATAAACTGTGTTTGGGAGCATTTGTTACAATAAATTATTATGTAAAAACAATATACTTTATTGTATAGTTAAATTAATAATTTTGCAGTAAATGGAGCTGTCAAAACTACATTTAATTAAAAGAAATCAATATTTCAAAAGTCCGCAATACACTATAAACTGTGGTTACAACAAATTAATATGTAAAAACAATATATTTTATTGTATAGTTAAATTATTAATTTTGCAGTAAATGGAGCTGTCAAAACTTCAGCTAAGTTAAAGAAATCAATATTTATAAAGTCCGCTATACACTATAAACTGTGTTTGGGAGCATTTGTTACAATAAATTATTATGTAAACACAATATACTTTATTGTATATTTAAATTATTAATTTTTCAGTAAATGGAGCTGTCAAAACTTCAGCTAAGTTAAAGAAATCAATATTTATAAAGTCCGCTATACACTATAAACTGTGGTTAGGTGCATTTGTTACAACAAATTAATATGTATTAACAATATACTTTATTGTATTAAAAAAAAAATTCAAAATTCAAAATTCAAAAATTCAAAAAGTTAAAGAAATCAATATTTATAAAGTCCGCTTTACACTATAAACTGTGGTTGGGAGCATTTGTTACAATAAATTATTATGTAAACACAATATACTTTATTGTATATTTAAATTATTAATTTTTCAGTAAATGGAGCTGTCAAAACTTCAGCTAAGTTAAAGAAATCAATATTTATAAAGTCCGCAATACACTATAAACTGTGGTTAGGTGCATTTGATACAACAAATTAATATGTAAAAACAATATACTTTATTGTATAGTTAAATTATTAATTTTGCAGTAAATGGAGCTGTCAAAACTTCAGCTAAGTTAAAGAAATCAATATTTCAAAAGTCCGCTATACACTATAAACTGTGGTTGGGAGCATTTGTTACAATAAAATAATATGTAAAAACAATTTACTTTATTGTATAGTTAAATTATTAATTTTGCAGTAAATGGAGCTGTCAAAACTTCAGCTAAGTTAAAGAAATCAATATTTATAAAGTCCGCAATACACTATAAACTGTGGTTGGGAGCATTTGTTACAACAAATTAATATGTAAAAACAATATATTTTATTGTATAGTTAAATTATTAATTTTGCAGTAAATGGAGCTGTCAAAACTTCAGCTAAGTTAAAGAAATCAATATTTATAAAGTCCGCTATACACTATAAACTGTGTTTGGGAGCATTTGTTACAATAAATTATTATGTAAAAACAATATACTTTATTGTATTGTTAAATTATTAATTTTGCAGTAAATGGACATGTCAAAACTTCAGCTAAGTTAAAGAAATCAATATTTCAAAAGTCCGCAATACACTATAAACTGTAGTGGGAGCATTTGTTACAACAAATTAATATGTAAAAACAATATACTTTATTGTATAGTTAAATTATTAATTTTTCAGTAAATGGAGCTGTCAAAACTTCAGCTAAGTTAAAGAAATCAATATTTATAAAGTCCGCTATACACTATAAACTGTGGTTGGGAGCATTTGTAACAATAAAATAATATGTAAAAACAATTTACTTTATTGTATAGTTAAATTATTAATTTTGCAGTAAATGGAGCTGTCAAAACTTCAGCTAAGTTAAAGAAATCAATATTTATAAAGTCCGCTATACACTATAAACTGTGGTTAGGTGCATTTGTTACAACAAATTAATATGTATTAACAATATACTTTATTGTATAGTTAAATTATTAATTTTGCAGTAAATGGAACTGTCAAAACTTTGGCTAAGTTAAAGAAATCAATATTTATAAAGTCCGTTTTACACTATAAACTGTGGTTGGGAGCATTTGTTACAACAAATTAATATGTATTAACAATATACTTTATTGTATTGTTAAATTATTAATTTTGCAGTAAATGGACATGTCAAAACTTCAGCTAAGTTAAAGAAATCAATATTTATAAAGTCCGCTATACACTATAAACTGTGGTTAAGAGCATTTGTCACAACAAATTATTATGTAAAAACAATATACTTTATTGTATAGTTAAATTATTAATTTTGCGGTAAATGGAGCTGTCAAAACTTCAGCTAAGTTAAAGAAATTAATATTTATAAAGTCCGCTATACACTATAAACTGTGTTTGGGAGCATTTGTTACAATAAATTATTATGTAAAAACAATATACTTTATTGTATAGTTAAATTATTAATTTTTCAGTAAATGGAGCTGTCAAAACTTCAGCTAAGTTAAAGAAATCAATATTTATAAAGTCCGCTATACACTATAAACTGTGGTTAGGTGCATTTGTTACAACAAATTAATATGTATTAACAATATACTTTATTGTATAGTTAAATTATTAATTTTGCAGTAAATGGAGCTGTCAAAACTTTGGCTAAGTTAAAGAAATCAATATTTATAAAGTCCGTTTTACACTATAAACTGTGGTTGGGAGCATTTGTTACAACAAATTAATATGTATTAACAATATACTTTATTGTATTGTTAAATTATTAATTTTGCAGTAAATGGACATGTCAAAACTTCAGCTAAGTTAAAGAAATCAATATTTATAAAGTCCGCTATACACTATAAACTGTGTTTGGGAGCATTTGTTACAATAAATTATTATGTAAAAACAATATACTTTATTGTATAGTTAAATTATTAATTTTTCAGTAAATGGAGCTGTCAAAACTTCAGCTAAGTTAAAGAAATCAATATTTATAAAGTCCGCTATACACTATAAACTGTGGTTAGGTGCATTTGTTACAACAAATTAATATGTATTAACAATATACTTTATTGTATAGTTAAATTATTAATTTTGCAGTAAATGGAGCTGTCAAAACTTTGGCTAAGTTAAAGAAATCAATATTTATAAAGTCCGTTTTACACTATAAACTGTGGTTGGGAGCATTTGTTACAACAAATTAATATGTATTAACAATATACTTTATTGTATTGTTAAATTATTAATTTTGCAGTAAATGGACATGTCAAAACTTCAGCTAAGTTAAAGAAATCAATATTTCAAAAGTCCGCAATACACTATAAACTGTAGTGGGAGCATTTGTTACAACAAATTAATATGTAAAAACAATATATTTTATTGTATAGTTAAATTATTAATTTTGCAGTAAATGGAGCTGTCAAAACTTCAGCTAAGTTAAAGAAATCAATATTTATAAAGTCCGCTATACACTATAAACTGTGTTTGGGAGCATTTGTTACAATAAATTATTATGTAAACACAATATACTTTATTGTATATTTAAATAATTAATTTTGCAGTAAATGGAGCTGTCAAAACTACAGTTAATTAAAAGAAATCAATATTTCAAAAGTCCGCAATACACTATAAACTGTGGTTAGGTGCATTTGATACAACAAATTAATATGTAAAAACAATATATTTTATTGTATAGTTAAATTATTAATTTTGCAGTAAATGGAGCTGTCAAAACTTCAGCTAAGTTAAAGAAATCAATATTTCAAAAGTCCGCTATACACTATAAACTGTGGTTGGGAGCATTTGTTACAATAAAATAATATGTAAAAACAATTTACTTTATTGTATAGTTAAATTATTAATTTTGCAGTAAATGGAGCTGTCAAAACTTCAGCTAAGTTAAAGAAATCAATATTTATAAAGTCCGCAATACACTATAAACTGTGGTTGGGAGCATTTGTTACAACAAATTAATATGTAAAAACAATATATTTTATTGTATAGTTAAATTATTAATTTTGCAGTAAATGGAGCTGTCAAAACTTCAGCTAAGTTAAAGAAATCAATATTTATAAAGTCCGCTATACACTATAAACTGTGTTTGGGAGCATTTGTTACAATAAATTATTATGTAAAAACAATATACTTTATTGTATAGTTAAATTATTAATTTTGCAGTAAATGGAGCTGTCAAAACTACATTTAATTAAAAGAAATCAATATTTCAAAAGTCCGCAATACACTATAAACTGTGGTTACAACAAATTAATATGTAAAAACAATATATTTTATTGTATAGTTAAATTATTAATTTTGCAGTAAATGGAGCTGTCAAAACTTCAGCTAAGTTAAAGAAATCAATATTTATAAAGTCCGCTATACACTATAAACTGTGTTTGGGAGCATTTGTTACAATAAATTATTATGTAAACACAATATACTTTATTGTATATTTAAATTATTAATTTTTCAGTAAATGGAGCTGTCAAAACTTCAGCTAAGTTAAAGAAATCAATATTTATAAAGTCCGCTATACACTATAAACTGTGGTTAGGTGCATTTGTTACAACAAATTAATATGTATTAACAATATACTTTATTGTATTCAAAAAAAAATTCAAAATTCAAAATTCAAAAATTCAAAAAGTTAAAGAAATCAATATTTATAAAGTCCGCTATACACTATAAACTGTGGTTGGGAGCATTTGTTACAACAAATTAATATGTAAAAACAATATATTTTATTGTATAGTTAAATTATTAATTTTGCAGTAATTGGAGCTGTCAAAACTTCAGCTAAGTTAAAGAAATCAATATTTATAAAGTCCGCTATACACTATAAACTGTGTTTGGGAGCATTTGTTACAATAAATTATTATGTAAAAACAATATACTTTATTGTATATTTAAATAATTAATTTTGCAGTAAATGGAGCTGTCAAAACTACAGTTAATTAAAAGAAATCAATATTTCAAAAGTCCGCAATACACTATAAACTGTGGTTAGGTGCATTTGATACAACAAATTAATATGTAAAAACAATATATTTTATTGTATAGTTAAATTATTAATTTTGCAGTAAATGGAGCTGTCAAAACTTCAGCTAAGTTAAAGAAATCAATATTTATAAAGTCCGCTATACACTATAAACTGTGGTTGGGAGCATTTGTCACAACAAATTATTAAGTAAAAACAATATACTTTATTGTATAGTTAAATTATTAATTTTGCAGTAAATGGAGCTGTCAAAACTTCAACTAAGTTAAAGAAATCAATATTTATAAAGTCCGCTATACACTATAAACTGTGGTTGGGAGCATTTGTCACAACAAATTATTATGTAAAAACAATATACTTTATTGTATAGTTAAATTATTAATTTTGCAGTAAATGGAGCTGTCAAAACTTCAGCTAAGTTAAAGAAATCAATATTTATAAAGTCCGCTATACACTATAAACTGTGTTTGGGAGCATTTGTTACAATAAATTATTATGTAAAAACAATATACTTTATTGTATATTTAAATAATTAATTTTGCAGTAAATGGAGCTGTCAAAACTACAGTTAATTAAAAGAAATCAATATTTCAAAAGTCCGCAATACACTATAAACTGTGGTTAGGTGCATTTGATACAACAAATTAATATGTAAAAACAATATATTTTATTGTATAGTTAAATTATTAATTTTGCAGTAAATGGAGCTGTCAAAACTTCAGCTAAGTTAAAGAAATCAATATTTATAAAGTCCGCTATACACTATAAACTGTGTTTGGGAGCATTTGTTACAATAAATTATTATGTAAACACAATATACTTTATTGTATATTTAAATTATTAATTTTTCAGTAAATGGAGCTGTCAAAACTTCAGCTAAGTTAAAGAAATCAATATTTATAAAGTCCGCTATACACTATAAACTGTGGTTAGGTGCATTTGTTACAACAAATTAATATGTATTAACAATATACTTTATTGTATTCAAAAAAAAATTCAAAATTCAAAATTCAAAAATTCAAAAAGTTAAAGAAATCAATATTTATAAAGTCCGCTATACACTATAAACTGTGGTTGGGAGCATTTGTTACAATAAATTATTATGTAAACACAATATACTTTATTGTATATTTAAATTATTAATTTTTCAGTAAATGGAGCTGTCAAAACTTCAGCTAAGTTAAAGAAATCAATATTTATAAAGTCCGCAATACACTATAAACTGTGGTTAGGTGCATTTGATACAACAAATTAATATGTAAAAACAATATACTTTATTGTATAGTTAAATTATTAATTTTGCAGTAAATGGAGCTGTCAAAACTACATTTAATTAAAAGAAATCAATATTTCAAAAGTCCGCAATACACTATAAACTGTGGTTAGGTGCATTTGATACAACAAATTAATATGTAAAAACAATATATTTTATTGTATAGTTAAATTATTAATTTTGCAGTAAATGGAGCTGTCAAAACTTCAGCTAAGTTAAAGAAATCAATATTTATAAAGTCCGCTATACACTATAAACTGTGGTTGGGAGCATTTGTAACAATAAAATAATATGTAAAAACAATTTACTTTATTGTATAGTTAAATTATTAATTTTGCAGTAAATGGAGCTGTCAAAACTTCAGCTAAGTTAAAGAAATCAATATTTATAAAGTCCGCAATACACTATAAACTGTGGTTAGGTGCATTTGATACAACAAATTAATATGTAAAAACAATATATTTTTTTGTATAGTTAAATTAATAATTTTGCAGTAAATGGAGCTGTCAAAACTTCAGCTAAGTTAAAGAAATCAATATTTCAAAAGTCCGCAATACACTATAAACTGTGGTTGGGAGCATTTGATACAACAAATTAATATGTAAAAACAATATATTTTATTGTATAGTTAAATTATTAATTTTGCAGTAAATGGAGCTGTCAAAACTTCAGCTAAGTTAAAGAAATCAATATTTATAAAGTCCGCTATACACTATAAACTGTGGTTGGGAGCATTTGTAACAATAAAATAATATGTAAAAACAATATATTTTATTGTATAGTTAAATTATTAATTTTGCAGTAAATGGAGCTGTCAAAACTTCAGCTAAGTTAAAGAAATCAATATTTATAAAGTCCGCAATACACTATAAACTGTGGTTAGGTGCATTTGATACAACAAATTAATATGTAAAAACAATATATTTTATTGTATAGTTAAATTATTAATTTTGCAGTAAATGGAGCTGTCAAAACTTCAGCTAAGTTAAAGAAATCAATATTTCAAAAGTCCGCAATACACTATAAACTGTGGTTGGGAGCATTTGTTACAACAAATTAATATGTAAAAACAATATATTTTATTGTATAGTTAAATTATTAATTTTGCAGTAAATGGAGCTGTCAAAACTTCAGCTAAGTTAAAGAAATCAATATTTCAAAAGTCCGCAATACACTATAAACTGTGGTTGGGAGCATTTGTTACAACAAATTAATATGTAAAAACAATATATTTTATTGTATAGTTAAATTATTAATTTTGCAGTAAATGGAGCTGTCAAAACTTCAGCTAAGTTAAAGAAATCAATATTTCAAAAGTCCGCAATACACTATAAACTGTGGTTAGGTGCATTTGATACAACAAATTAATATGTAAAAACAATATATTTTATTGTATAGTTAAATTATTAATTTTGCAGTAAATGGAGCTGTCAAAACTTCAGCTAAGTTAAAGAAATCAATATTTATAAAGTCCGCTATACACTATAAACTGTGGTTGGGAGCATTTGTAACAATAAAATAATATGTAAAAACAATTTACTTTATTGTATAGTTAAATTATTAATTTTGCAGTAAATGGAGCTGTCAAAACTTCAGCTAAGTTAAAGAAATCAATATTTATAAAGTCCGCAATACACTATAAACTGTGGTTAGGTGCATTTGATACAACAAATTAATATGTAAAAACAATATATTTTTTTGTATAGTTAAATTAATAATTTTGCAGTAAATGGAGCTGTCAAAACTTCAGCTAAGTTAAAGAAATCAATATTTCAAAAGTCCGCAATACACTATAAACTGTGGTTGGGAGCATTTGATACAACAAATTAATATGTAAAAACAATATATTTTATTGTATAGTTAAATTATTAATTTTGCAGTAAATGGAGCTGTCAAAACTTCAGCTAAGTTAAAGAAATCAATATTTATAAAGTCCGCTATACACTATAAACTGTGGTTGGGAGCATTTGTTACAACAAATTAATATGTAAAAACAATATATTTTATTGTATAGTTAAATTATTAATTTTGCAGTAAATGGAGCTGTCAAAACTTCAGCTAAGTTAAAGAAATCAATATTTATAAAGTCCGCTATACACTATAAACTGTGTTTGGGAGCATTTTTTACAATAAATTATTATGTAAAAACAATATACTTTATTGTATATTTAAATAATTAATTTTGCAGTAAATGGAGCTGTCAAAACTTCAGCTAAGTTAAAGAAATCAATATTTATAAAGTCCGCAATACACTATAAACTGTGGTTGGGAGCATTTGTTACAACAAATTAATATGCAAAAACAATATATTTTATTGTATAGTTAAATTATTAATTTTGCAGTAAATGGAGCTGTCAAAACTTCAGCTAAGTTAAAGAAATCAATATTTATAAAGTCCGCTATACACTATAAACTGTGTTTGGGAGCATTTGTTACAATAAATTATTATGTAAAAACAATATACTTTATTGTATAGTTAAATTATTAATTTTGCAGTAAATGGAGCTGTCAAAACTACATTTAATTAAAAGAAATCAATATTTCAAAAGTCCGCAATACACTATAAACTGTGGTTACAACAAATTAATATGTAAAAACAATATATTTTATTGTATAGTTAAATTATTAATTTTGCAGTAAATGGAGCTGTCAAAACTTCAGCTAAGTTAAAGAAATCAATATTTATAAAGTCCGCTATACACTATAAACTGTGTTTGGGAGCATTTGTTACAATAAATTATTATGTAAACACAATATACTTTATTGTATATTTAAATTATTAATTTTTCAGTAAATGGAGCTGTCAAAACTTCAGCTAAGTTAAAGAAATCAATATTTATAAAGTCCGCTATACACTATAAACTGTGGTTAGGTGCATTTGTTACAACAAATTAATATGTATTAACAATATACTTTATTGTATTCAAAAAAAAATTCAAAATTCAAAATTCAAAAATTCAAAAAGTTAAAGAAATCAATATTTATAAAGTCCGCTATACACTATAAACTGTGGTTGGGAGCATTTGTTACAATAAATTATTATGTAAACACAATATACTTTATTGTATATTTAAATTATTAATTTTTCAGTAAATGGAGCTGTCAAAACTTCAGCTAAGTTAAAGAAATCAATATTTATAAAGTCCGCAATACACTATAAACTGTGGTTAGGTGCATTTGATACAACAAATTAATATGTAAAAACAATATACTTTATTGTATAGTTAAATTATTAATTTTGCAGTAAATGGAGCTGTCAAAACTACATTTAATTAAAAGAAATCAATATTTCAAAAGTCCGCAATACACTATAAACTGTGGTTAGGTGCATTTGATACAACAAATTAATATGTAAAAACAATATATTTTATTGTATAGTTAAATTATTAATTTTGCAGTAAATGGAGCTGTCAAAACTTCAGCTAAGTTAAAGAAATCAATATTTATAAAGTCCGCTATACACTATAAACTGTGGTTGGGAGCATTTGTCACAACAAATTATTATGTAAAAACAATATACTTTATTGTATAGTTAAATTATTAATTTTGCAGTAAATGGAGCTGTCAAAACTTCAACTAAGTTAAAGAAATCAATATTTATAAAGTCCGCAATACACTATAAACTGTGGTTAGGTGCATTTGATACAACAAATTAATATGTAAAAACAATATATTTTATTGTATAGTTAAATTATTAATTTTGCAGTAAATGGAGCTGTCAAAACTTCAGCTAAGTTAAAGAAATCAATATTTCAAAAGTCCGCAATACACTATAAACTGTGGTTGGGAGCATTTGTTACAACAAATTAATATGTAAAAACAATATATTTTATTGTATAGTTAAATTATTAATTTTGCAGTAAATGGAGCTGTCAAAACTTCAGCTAAGTTAAAGAAATCAATATTTATAAAGTCCGCTATACACTATAAACTGTGTTTGGGAGCATTTGTTACAATAAATTATTATGTAAAAACAATATACTTTATTGTATATTTAAATAATTAATTTTGCAGTAAATGGAGCTGTCAAAACTACAGTTAATTAAAAGAAATCAATATTTCAAAAGTCCGCAATACACTATAAACTGTGGTTAGGTGCATTTGATACAACAAATTAATATGTAAAAACAATATATTTTATTGTATAGTTAAATTATTAATTTTGCAGTAAATGGAGCTGTCAAAACTTCAGCTAAGTTAAAGAAATCAATATTTATAAAGTCCGCAATACACTATAAACTGTGGTTGGGAGCATTTGTTACAACAAATTAATATGCAAAAACAATATATTTTATTGTATAGTTAAATTATTAATTTTGCAGTAAATGGAGCTGTCAAAACTTCAGCTAAGTTAAAGAAATCAATATTTATAAAGTCCGCTATACACTATAAACTGTGTTTGGAAGCATTTGTTACAATAAATTATTATGTAAAAACAATATACTTTATTGTATAGTTAAATTATTAATTTTGCAGTAAATGGAGCTGTCAAAACTACATTTAATTAAAAGAAATCAATATTTCAAAAGTCCGCAATACACTATAAACTGTGGTTACAACAAATTAATATGTAAAAACAATATATTTTATTGTATAGTTAAATTATTAATTTTGCAGTAAATGGAGCTGTCAAAACTTCAGCTAAGTTAAAGAAATCAATATTTATAAAGTCCGCTATACACTATAAACTGTGTTTGGGAGCATTTGTTACAATAAATTATTATGTAAACACAATATACTTTATTGTATATTTAAATTATTAATTTTTCAGTAAATGGAGCTGTCAAAACTTCAGCTAAGTTAAAGAAATCAATATTTATAAAGTCCGCTATACACTATAAACTGTGGTTAGGTGCATTTGTTACAACAAATTAATATGTATTAACAATATACTTTATTGTATTCAAAAAAAAATTCAAAATTCAAAATTCAAAAATTCAAAAAGTTAAAGAAATCAATATTTATAAAGTCCGCTATACACTATAAACTGTGGTTGGGAGCATTTGTTACAATAAATTATTATGTAAACACAATATACTTTATTGTATATTTAAATTATTAATTTTTCAGTAAATGGAGCTGTCAAAACTTCAGCTAAGTTAAAGAAATCAATATTTATAAAGTCCGCAATACACTATAAACTGTGGTTAGGTGCATTTGATACAACAAATTAATATGTAAAAACAATATACTTTATTGTATAGTTAAATTATTAATTTTGCAGTAAATGGAGCTGTCAAAACTACATTTAATTAAAAGAAATCAATATTTCAAAAGTCCGCAATACACTATAAACTGTGGTTAGGTGCATTTGATACAACAAATTAATATGTAAAAACAATATATTTTATTGTATAGTTAAATTATTAATTTTGCAGTAAATGGAGCTGTCAAAACTTCAGCTAAGTTAAAGAAATCAATATTTATAAAGTCCGCTATACACTATAAACTGTGGTTGGGAGCATTTGTCACAACAAATTATTATGTAAAAACAATATACTTTATTGTATAGTTAAATTATTAATTTTGCAGTAAATGGAGCTGTCAAAACTTCAACTAAGTTAAAGAAATCAATATTTATAAAGTCCGCAATACACTATAAACTGTGGTTAGGTGCATTTGATACAACAAATTAATATGTAAAAACAATATATTTTATTGTATAGTTAAATTATTAATTTTGCAGTAAATGGAGCTGTCAAAACTTCAGCTAAGTTAAAGAAATCAATATTTCAAAAGTCCGCAATACACTATAAACTGTGGTTGGGAGCATTTGTTACAACAAATTAATATGTAAAAACAATATATTTTATTGTATAGTTAAATTATTAATTTTGCAGTAAATAGAGCTGTCAAAACTTCAGCTAAGTTAAAGAAATCAATATTTATAAAGTCCGCTATACACTATAAACTGTGGTTGGGAGCATTTGTAACAATAAAATAATATGTAAAAACAATTTACTTTATTGTATAGTTAAATTATTAATTTTGCAGTAAATGGAGCTGTCAAAACTTCAGCTAAGTAAAAGAAATCAATATTTATAAAGTCCGCAATACACTATAAACTGTGGTTAGGTGCATTTGATACAACAAATTAATATGTAAAAACAATATATTTTATTGTATAGTTAAATTATTAATTTTGCAGTAAATGGAGCTGTCAAAACTTCAGCTAAGTTAAAGAAATCAATATTTCAAAAGTCCGCAATACACTATAAACTGTGGTTGGGAGCATTTGTTACAACAAATTAATATGTAAAAACAATATATTTTATTGAATAGTTAAATTATTAATTTTGCAGTAAATGGAGCTGTCAAAACTTCAGCTAAGTTAAAGAAATCAATATTCATAAAGTCCGCTATACACTATAAACTGTGGTTGGGAGCATTTGTAACAATAAAATAATATGTAAAAACAATTTACTTAATTGTATAGTTAAATTATTAATTTTGCAGTAAATGGAGCTGTCAAAACTTCAGCTAAGTTAAAGAAATCAATATTTCAAAAGTCCGCAATACACTATAAACTGTGGTTGGGAGCATTTGTTACAACAAATTAATATGTAAAAACAATATATTTTATTGTATAGTTAAATTATTAATTTTGCAGTAAATGGAGCTGTCAAAACTTCAGCTAAGTTAAAGAAATCAATATTTATAAAGTCCGCTATACACTATAAACTGTGGTTGGGAGCATTTGTTACAACAAATTAATATGTAAAAACAATATACTTTATTGTATAGTTAAATTATTAATTTTGCAGTAAATGGAGCTGTCAAAACTTCAGCTAAGTTAAAGAAATCAATATTTATAAAGTCCGCTATACACTATAAACTGTGGTTAAGAGCATTTGTCACAACAAATTATTATGTAAAAACAATATACTTTATTGTATAGTTAAATTATTAATTTTGCAGTAAATGGAGCTGTCAAAACTTCAGCTAAGTTAAAGAAATCAATATTTATAAAGTCCGCTATACACTATAAACTGTGGTTAAGAGCATTTGTCACAACAAATTATTATGTAAAAACAATATACTTTATTGTATAGTTAAATTATTAATTTTGCAGTAAATGGAGCTGTCAAAACTTCAGCTAAGTTAAAGAAATTAATATTTATAAAGTCCGCTATACACTATAAACTGTGTTTGGGAGCATTTGTTACAATAAATTATTATGTAAAAACAATATACTTTATTGTATAGTTAAATTATTAATTTTTCAGTAAATGGAGCTGTCAAAACTTCAGCTAAGTTAAAGAAATCAATATATATAAAGTCCGCTATACACTATAAACTGTGGTTAGGTGCATTTGTTACAACAAATTAATATGTATTAACAATATACTTTATTGTATAGTTAAATTATTAATTTTGCAGTAAATGGAGCTGTCAAAACTTCAGCTAAGTTAAAGAAATCAATATTTATAAAGTCCGCTATACACTATAAACTGTGGTTGGGAGCATTTGTAACAATAAAATAATATGTAAAAACAATTTACTTTATTGTATAGTTAAATTATTAATTTTGCAGTAAATGGAGCTGTCAAAACTTCAGCTAAGTTAAAGAAATCAATATTTATAAAGTCCGCAATACACTATAAACTGTGGTTAGGTGCATTTGATACAACAAATTAATATGTAAAAACAATATATTTTATTGTATAGTTAAATTATTAATTTTGCAGTAAATGGAGCTGTCAAAACTTCAGCTAAGTTAAAGAAATCAATATTTATAAAGTCCGCAATACACTATAAACTGTGGTTGGGAGCATTTGTTACAACAAATTAATATGTAAAAACAATATATTTTATTGTATAGTTAAATTATTAATTTTGCAGTAAATGGAGCTGTCAAAACTTCAGCTAAGTTAAAGAAATCAATATTTATAAAGTCCGCTATACACTATAAACTGTGTTTGGGAGCATTTGTTACAATAAAATAATTATGTAAAAACAATATACTTTATTGTATAGTTAAATTATTAATTTTGCAGTAAAGGGAGCTGTCAAAACTTCAGCTAAGTTAAAGAAATCAATATTTATAAAGTCCGCTATACACTATAAACTGTGGTTGGGAGCATTTGTAACAATAAAATAATATGTAAAAACAATTTACTTTATTGTATAGTTAAATTATTAATTTTGCAGTAAATGGAGCTGTCAAAACTTCAGCTAAGTTAAAGAAATCAATATTTATAAAGTCCGCAATACACTATAAACTGTGGTTAGGTGCATTTGATACAACAAATTAATATGTAAAAACAATATATTTTATTGTATAGTTAAATTATTAATTTTGCAGTAAATGGAGCTGTCAAAACTTCAGCTAAGTTAAAGAAATCAATATTTATAAAGTCCGCAATACACTATAAACTGTGGTTGGGAGCATTTGTTACAACAAATTAATATGTAAAAACAATATATTTTATTGTATAGTTAAATTATTAATTTGCAGTAAATGAAGCTGTCAAAACTTCAGCTAAGTTAAAGAAATCAATATTTATAAAGTCCGCAATACACTATAAACTGTGTTTGGGAGCATTTGTTACAATAAATTATTATGTAAAAACAATATACTTTATTGTATATTTAAATAATTAATTTTGCAGTAAATGGAGCTGTTAAAACTACAGTTAATTAAAAGAAATCAATATTTCAAAAGTCCGCAATACACTATAAACTGTGGTTGGGAGCATTTGTTACAACAAATTAATATGTAAAAACAATATATTTTATTGTATAGTTAAATTATTAATTTTGCAGTAAATGGAGCTGTCAAAACTTCAGCTAAGTTAAAGAAATCAATATTTATAAAGTCCGCTATACACTATAAACTGTGGTTGGGAGCATTTGTCACAACAAATTATTATGTAAAAACAATATACTTTATTGTATAGTTAAATTATTAATTTTGCAGTAAATGGAGCTGTCAAAACTTCAACTAAGTTAAAGTAATCAATATTTATAAAGTCCGCTATACACTATAAACTGTGGTTGGGAGCATTTGTCACAACAAATTATTATGTAAAAACAATATACTTTATTGTATAGTTAAATTATTAATTTTGCGGTAAACGGAGCTGTCAAAACTTCAGCTAAGTTAAAGAAATCAATATTTATAAAGTCCGCTATACACTATAAACTGTGTTTGGGAGCATTTGTTACAATAAATTATTATGTAAACACAATATACTTTATTGTATATTTAAATTATTAATTTTTCAGTAAATGGAGCTGTCAAAACTTAAGCCAAGTTAAAGAAATCAATATTTATAAAGTCCGCTATACACTATAAACTGTGGTTAGGTGCATTTGTTACAACAAATTAATATGTATTAACAATATACTTTATTGTATAGTTAAATTATTAATTTTGCAGTAAATGGAGCTGTCAAAACTTTAGCTAAGTTAAAGAAATCAATATTTATAAAGTCCGCAATACACTATAAACTGTGTTTGGGAGCATTTGTAACAATAAAATAATATGTAAAAACAATATACTTTATTGTATAGTTAAATTATTAATTTTGCAGTAAATGGAGCTGTCAAAACTTCAACTAAGTTAAAGTAATCAATATTTATAAAGTCCGCTATACACTATAAACTGTGGTTGGGAGCATTTGTCACAACAAATTATTATGTAAAAACAATATACTTTATTGTATAGTTAAATTATTAATTTTGCGGTAAACGGAGCTGTCAAAACTTCAGCTAAGTTAAAGAAATCAATATTTATAAAGTCCGCTATACACTATAAACTGTGGTTGGGAGCATTTGTAACAATAAAATAATATGTAAAAACAATATACTTTATTGTATAGTTAAATTATTAATTTTGCGGTAAACGGAGCTGTCAAAACTTCAGATAAGTTAAAGAAATCAATATTTATAAAGTCCGCTATACACTATAAACTGTGGTTGGGAGCATTTGTAACAATAAAATAATATGTAAAAACAATTTACTTTATTGTATAGTTAAATTATTAATTTTGCAGTAAATGGAGCTGTCGAAACTTCAGCTAAGTTAAAGAAATCAATATTTATAAAGTCAGCAATACACTATAAACTGTGGTTAGGTGCATTTGATACAACAAATTAATATGTAAAAACAATATATTTTATTGTATAGTTAAATTATTAATTTTGCAGTAAATGGAGCTGTCAAAACTTCAGCTAAGTTAAAGAAATTAATATTTATAAAGTCCGCTATACACTATAAACTGTGTTTGGGAGCATTTGTTACAATAAATTATTATGTAAAAACAATATACTTTATTGTATAGTTAAATTATTAATTTTTCAGTAAATGGAGCTGTCAAAACTTCAGCTAAGTTAAAGAAATCAATATTTATAAAGTCCGCTATACACTATAAACTGTGGTTAAGAGCATTTGTCACAACAAATTATTATGTAAAAACAATATACTTTATTGTATAGTTAAATTATTAATTTTGCAGTAAATGGAGCTGTCAAAACTTCAGCTAAGTTAAAGAAATTAATATTTATAAAGTCCGCTATACACTATAAACTGTGTTTGGGAGCATTTGTTACAATAAATTATTATGTAAAAACAATATACTTTATTGTATAGTTAAATTATTAATTTTTCAGTAAATGGAGCTGTCAAAACTTCAGCTAAGTTAAAGAAATTAATATTTATAAAGTCCGCCATACACTATAAACTGTGGTTGGGAGCATTTGTTACAACAAATTAATATGTAAAAACAATATACTTTATTGTATAGTTAAATTATTAATTTTGCAGTAAATGGAGCTGTCAAAACTTCAGCTAAGTTAAAGAAATCAATATTTATAAAGTCCGCTATACACTATAAACTGTGGTTAAGAGCATTTGTCACAACAAATTATTATGTAAAAACAATATACTTTATTGTATAGTTAAATTATTAATTTTGCAGTAAATGGAGCTGTCAAAACTTCAGCTAAGTTAAAGAAATTAATATTTATAAAGTCCGCTATACACTATAAACTGTGTTTGGGAGCATTTGTTACAATAAATTATTATGTAAAAACAATATACTTTATTGTATAGTTAAATTATTAATTTTTCAGTAAATGGAGCTGTCAAAACTTCAGCTAAGTTAAAGAAATCAATATTTCAAAAGTCCGCAATACACTATAAACTGTGGTTGGGAGCATTTGTTACAACAAATTAATATGTATTAACAATATACTTTATTGTATAGTTAAATTATTAATTTTGCAGTAAATGGAGCTGTCAAAACTTTGGCTAAGTTAAAGAAATCAATATTTATAAAGTCCGTTTTACACTATAAACTGTGGTTGGGAGCATTTGTTACAACAAATTAATATGTATTAACAATATACTTTATTGTATTGTTAAATTATTAATTTTGCAGTAAATGGACATGTCAAAACTTCAGCTAAGTTAAAGAAATCAATATTTCAAAAGTCCGCAATACACTATAAACTGTAGTGGGAGCATTTGTTACAATAAATTATTATGTAAAAACAATATACTTTATTGTATAGTTAAATTATTAATTTTTCAGTAAATGGAGCTGTCAAAACTTCAGCTAAGTTAAAGAAATCAATATTTCAAAAGTCCGCAATACACTATAAACTGTGGTTGGGAGCATTTGTTACAACAAATTAATATGTATTAACAATATACTTTATTGTATAGTTAAATTATTAATTTTGCAGTAAATGGAGCTGTCAAAACTTCAGCTAAGTAAAAGAAATCAATATTTATAAAGTCCGCAATACACTATAAACTGTGGTTAGGTGCATTTGATACAACAAATTAATATGTAAAAACAATATATTTTATTGTATAGTTAAATTATTAATTTTGCAGTAAATGGAGCTGTCAAAACTTCAGCTAAGTTAAAGAAATCAATATTTCAAAAGTCCGCAATACACTATAAACTGTGGTTGGGAGCATTTGTTACAACAAATTAATATGTAAAAACAATATATTTTATTGTATAGTTAAATTATTAATTTTGCAGTAAATGGAGCTGTTAAAACTACAGTTAATTAAAAGAAATCAATATTTATAAAGTCCGCAATACACTATAAACTGTGGTTAGGTGCATTTGATACAACAAATTAATATGTAAAAACAATATATTTTATTGTATAGTTAAATTATTAATTTTGCAGTAAATGAAGCTGTCAAAACTTCAGCTAAGTTAAAGAAATCAATATTTATAAAGTCCGCTATACACTATAAACTGTGTTTGGGAGCATTTGTTACAATAAATTATTATGTAAAAACAATATACTTTATTGTATATTTAAATAATTAATTTTGCAGTAAATGGAGCTGTTAAAACTACAGTTAATTAAAAGAAATCAATATTTCAAAAGTCCGCAATACACTATAAACTGGGGTTGGGAGCATTTGTTACAACAAATTAATATGTAAAAACAATATATTTTATTGTATAGTTAAATTATTAATTTTGCAGTAAATGGAGCTGTCAAAACTTCAGCTAAGTAAAAGAAATCAATATTTATAAAGTCCGCAATACACTATAAACTGTGGTTAGGTGCATTTGATACAACAAATTAATATGTAAAAACAATATATTTTATTGTATAGTTAAATTATTAATTTTGCAGTAAATGAAGCTGTCAAAACTTCAGCTAAGTTAAAGAAATCAATATTTATAAAGTCCGCCATACACTATAAACTGTGGTTGGGAGCATTTGTTACAATAAATTATTATGTAAAAACAATATACTTTATTGTATATTTAAATAATTAATTTTGCAGTAAATGGAGCTGTTAAAACTACAGTTAATTAAAAGAAATCAATATTTCAAAAGTCCGCAATACACTATAAACTGTGGTTGGGAGCATTTGTTACAACAAATTAATATGTAAAAACAATATATTTTATTGTATAGTTAAATTATTAATTTTGCAGTAAATGGAGCTGTCAAAACTTCAGCTAAGTTAAAGAAATCAATATTTATAAAGTCCGCTATACACTATAAACTGTGGTTGGGAGCATTTGTCACAACAAATTATTATGTAAAACAATATACTTTATTGTATAGTTAAATTATTAATTTTGCAGTAAATGGAGCTGTCAAAACTTCAACTAAGTTAAAGTAATCAATATTTATAAAGTCCGCTATACACTATAAACTGTGGTTGGGAGCATTTGTCACAACAAATTATTATGTAAAAACAATATACTTTATTGTATAGTTAAATTATTAATTTTGCGGTAAACGGAGCTGTCAAAACTTCAGCTAAGTTAAAGAAATCAATATTTCAAAAGTCCGCAATACACTATAAACTGTGGTTAGGTGCATTTGATACAACAAATTAATATGTAAAAACAATATATTTTATTGTATATTTAAATTATTAATTTTTCAGTAAATGGAGCTGTCAAAACTTAAGCTAAGTTAAAGAAATCAATATTTATAAAGTCCGCTATACACTATAAACTGTGGTTAGGTGCATTTGTTACAACAAATTAATATGTATTAACAATATACTTTATTGTGTAGTTAAATTATTAATTTTGCAGTAAATGGAGCTGTCAAAACTTTAGCTAAGTTAAAGAAATCAATATTTATAAAGTCCGCAATACACTATAAACTGTGGTTAGGTGCATTTGATACAACAAATTAATATGTAAAAACAATATATTTTATTGTATAGTTAAATTATTAATTTTGCAGTAAATGGAGCTGTCAAAACTTCAGCTAAGTTAAAGAAATCAATATTTATAAAGTCCGCTATACACTATAAACTGTGGTTGGGAGCATTTGTAACAATAAAATAATATGTAAAAACAATTTACTTTATTGTATAGTTAAATTATTAATTTTGCAGTAAATGGAGCTGTCGAAACTTCAGCTAAGTTAAAGAAATCAATATTTATAAAGTCCGCAATACACTATAAACTGTGGTTAGGTGCATTTGATACAACAAATTAATATGTAAAAACAATATATTTTATTGTATAGTTAAATTATTAATTTTGCAGTAAATGGAGCTGTCAAAACTTCAGCTAAGTTAAAGAAATCAATATTTCAAAAGTCCGCAATACACTATAAACTGTGGTTGGGAGCATTTGTTACAACAAATTAATATGTAAAAACAATATACTTTATTGTATAGTTAAATTATTAATTTTGCAGTAAATGGAGCTGTCAAAACTTCAGCTAAGTTAAAGAAATCAATATTTATAAAGTCCGCTATACACTATAAACTGTGGTTAAGAGCATTTGTCACAACAAATTATTATGTAAAAACAATATACTTTATTGTATAGTTAAATTATTAATTTTGCAGTAAATGGAGCTGTCAAAACTTCAGCTAAGTTAAAGAAATTAATATTTATAAAGTCCGCTATACACTATAAACTGTGTTTGGGAGCATTTGTTACAATAAATTATTATGTAAAAACAATATACTTTATTGTATAGTTAAATTATTAATTTTTCAGTAAATGGAGCTGTCAAAACTTCAGCTAAGTTAAAGAAATCAATATTTATAAAGTCCGCTATACACTATAAACTGTGGTTAGGTGCATTTGTTACAACAAATTAATATGTATTAACAATATACTTTATTGTATAGTTAAATTATTAATTTTGCAGTAAATGGAGCTGTCAAAACTTTGGCTAAGTTAAAGAAATCAATATTTATAAAGTCCGTTTTACACTATAAACTGTGGTTGGGAGCATTTGTTACAACAAATTAATATGTAAAAACAATATACTTTATTGTATAGTTAAATTATTAATTTTGCAGTAAATGGAGCTGTCAAAACTTCAGCTAAGTTAAAGAAATCAATATTTATAAAGTCCGCTATACACTATAAACTGTGGTTAAGAGCATTTGTCACAACAAATTATTATGTAAAAACAATATACTTTATTGTATAGTTAAATTATTAATTTTGCAGTAAATGGAGCTGTCAAAACTTCAGCTAAGTTAAAGAAATTAATATTTATAAAGTCCGCTATACACTATAAACTGTGTTTGGGAGCATTTGTTACAATAAATTATTATGTAAAAACAATATACTTTATTGTATAGTTAAATTATTAATTTTTCAGTAAATGGAGCTGTCAAAACTTCAGCTAAGTTAAAGAAATCAATATTTCAAAAGTCCGCAATACACTATAAACTGTGGTTGGGAGCATTTGTTACAACAAATTAATATGTATTAACAATATACTTTATTGTGTAGTTAAATTATTAATTTTGCAGTAAATGGAGCTGTCAAAACTTTGGCTAAGTTAAAGAAATCAATATTTATAAAGTCCGTTTTACACTATAAACTGTGGTTGGGAGCATTTGTTACAACAAATTAATATGTATTAACAATATACTTTATTGTATTGTTAAATTATTAATTTTGCAGTAAATGGACATGTCAAAACTTCAGCTAAGTTAAAGAAATCAATATTTCAAAAGTCCGCAATACACTATAAACTGTAGTGGGAGCATTTGTTACAACAAATTAATATGTAAAAACAATATACTTTATTGTATAGTTAAATTATTAATTTTGCAGTAAATGGAGCTGTCAAAACTTCAGCTAAGTAAAAGAAATCAATATTTATAAAGTCCGCAATACACTATAAACTGTGGTTAGGTGCATTTGATACAACAAATTAATATGTAAAAACAATATATTTTATTGTATAGTTAAATTATTAATTTTGCAGTAAATGGAGCTGTCAAAACTTCAGCTAAGTTAAAGAAATCAATATTTCAAAAGTCCGCAATACACTATAAACTGTGGTTGGGAGCATTTGTTACAACAAATTAATATGTAAAAACAATATATTTTATTGTATAGTTAAATTATTAATTTTGCAGTAAATGGAGCTGTTAAAACTACAGTTAATTAAAAGAAATCAATATTTATAAAGTCCGCAATACACTATAAACTGTGGTTAGGTGCATTTGATACAACAAATTAATATGTAAAAACAATATATTTTATTGTATAGTTAAATTATTAATTTTGCAGTAAATGAAGCTGTCAAAACTTCAGCTAAGTTAAAGAAATCAATATTTATAAAGTCCGCTATACACTATAAACTGTGTTTGGGAGCATTTGTTACAATAAATTATTATGTAAAAACAATATACTTTATTGTATATTTAAATAATTAATTTTGCAGTAAATGGAGCTGTTAAAACTACAGTTAATTAAAAGAAATCAATATTTCAAAAGTCCGCAATACACTATAAACTGGGGTTGGGAGCATTTGTTACAACAAATTAATATGTAAAAACAATATATTTTATTGTATAGTTAAATTATTAATTTTGCAGTAAATGGAGCTGTCAAAACTTCAGCTAAGTAAAAGAAATCAATATTTATAAAGTCCGCAATACACTATAAACTGTGGTTAGGTGCATTTGATACAACAAATTAATATGTAAAAACAATATATTTTATTGTATAGTTAAATTATTAATTTTGCAGTAAATGAAGCTGTCAAAACTTCAGCTAAGTTAAAGAAATCAATATTTATAAAGTCCGCCATACACTATAAACTGTGGTTGGGAGCATTTGTTACAATAAATTATTATGTAAAAACAATATACTTTATTGTATATTTAAATAATTAATTTTGCAGTAAATGGAGCTGTTAAAACTACAGTTAATTAAAAGAAATCAATATTTCAAAAGTCCGCAATACACTATAAACTGTGGTTGGGAGCATTTGTTACAACAAATTAATATGTAAAAACAATATATTTTATTGTATAGTTAAATTATTAATTTTGCAGTAAATGGAGCTGTCAAAACTTCAGCTAAGTTAAAGAAATCAATATTTATAAAGTCCGCTATACACTATAAACTGTGGTTGGGAGCATTTGTCACAACAAATTATTATGTAAAAACAATATACTTTATTGTATAGTTAAATTATTAATTTTGCAGTAAATGGAGCTGTCAAAACTTCAACTAAGTTAAAGTAATCAATATTTATAAAGTCCGCTATACACTATAAACTGTGGTTGGGAGCATTTGTCACAACAAATTATTATGTAAAAACAATATACTTTATTGTATAGTTAAATTATTAATTTTGCGGTAAACGGAGCTGTCAAAACTTCAGCTAAGTTAAAGAAATCAATATTTCAAAAGTCCGCAATACACTATAAACTGTGGTTAGGTGCATTTGATACAACAAATTAATATGTAAAAACAATATATTTTATTGTATATTTAAATTATTAATTTTTCAGTAAATGGAGCTGTCAAAACTTAAGCTAAGTTAAAGAAATCAATATTTATAAAGTCCGCTATACACTATAAACTGTGGTTAGGTGCATTTGTTACAACAAATTAATATGTATTAACAATATACTTTATTGTGTAGTTAAATTATTAATTTTGCAGTAAATGGAGCTGTCAAAACTTTAGCTAAGTTAAAGAAATCAATATTTATAAAGTCCGCAATACACTATAAACTGTGGTTAGGTGCATTTGATACAACAAATTAATATGTAAAAACAATATATTTTATTGTATAGTTAAATTATTAATTTTTCAGTAAATGGAGCTGTCAAAACTTCAGCTAAGTTAAAGAAATCAATATTTATAAAGTCCGCTATACACTATAAACTGTGGTTAGGTGCATTTGTTACAACAAATTAATATGTATTAACAATATACTTTATTGTATTCAAAAAAAAATTCAAAATTCAAAATTCAAAAATTCAAAAAGTTAAAGAAATCAATATTTATAAAGTCCGCTATACACTATAAACTGTGGTTGGGAGCATTTGTTACAATAAATTATTATGTAAACACAATATACTTTATTGTATATTTAAATTATTAATTTTTCAGTAAATGGAGCTGTCAAAACTTCAGCTAAGTTAAAGAAATCAATATTTATAAAGTCCGCAATACACTATAAACTGTGGTTAGGTGCATTTGATACAACAAATTAATATGTAAAAACAATATACTTTATTGTATAGTTAAATTATTAATTTTGCAGTAAATGGAGCTGTCAAAACTACATTTAATTAAAAGAAATCAATATTTCAAAAGTCCGCAATACACTATAAACTGTGGTTAGGTGCATTTGATACAACAAATTAATATGTAAAAACAATATATTTTATTGTATAGTTAAATTATTAATTTTGCAGTAAATGGAGCTGTCAAAACTTCAGCTAAGTTAAAGAAATCAATATTTATAAAGTCCGCTATACACTATAAACTGTGGTTGGGAGCATTTGTCACAACAAATTATTATGTAAAAACAATATACTTTATTGTATAGTTAAATTATTAATTTTGCAGTAAATGGAGCTGTCAAAACTTCAACTAAGTTAAAGAAATCAATATTTATAAAGTCCGCAATACACTATAAACTGTGGTTAGGTGCATTTGATACAACAAATTAATATGTAAAAACAATATATTTTATTGTATAGTTAAATTATTAATTTTGCAGTAAATGGAGCTGTCAAAACTTCAGCTAAGTTAAAGAAATCAATATTTCAAAAGTCCGCAATACACTATAAACTGTGGTTGGGAGCATTTGTTACAACAAATTAATATGTAAAAACAATATATTTTATTGTATAGTTAAATTATTAATTTTGCAGTAAATGGAGCTGTCAAAACTTCAGCTAAGTTAAAGAAATCAATATTTATAAAGTCCGCTATACACTATAAACTGTGGTTGGGAGCATTTGTAACAATAAAATAATATGTAAAAACAATTTACTTTATTGTATAGTTAAATTATTAATTTTGCAGTAAATGGAGCTGTCAAAACTTCAGCTAAGTAAAAGAAATCAATATTTATAAAGTCCGCAATACACTATAAACTGTGGTTAGGTGCATTTGATACAACAAATTAATATGTAAAAACAATATATTTTATTGTATAGTTAAATTATTAATTTTGCAGTAAATGGAGCTGTCAAAACTTCAGCTAAGTTAAAGAAATCAATATTTCAAAAGTCCGCAATACACTATAAACTGTGGTTGGGAGCATTTGTTACAACAAATTAATATGTAAAAACAATATATTTTATTGTATAGTTAAATTATTAATTTTGCAGTAAATGGAGCTGTCAAAACTTCAGCTAAGTTAAAGAAATCAATATTTATAAAGTCCGCTATACACTATAAACTGTGGTTGGGAGCATTTGTAACAATAAAATAATATGTAAAAACAATTTACTTTATTGTATAGTTAAATTATTAATTTTGCAGTAAATGGAGCTGTCAAAACTTCAGCTAAGTTAAAGAAATCAATATTTATAAAGTCCGCTATACACTATAAACTGTGGTTGGGAGCATTTGTCACAACAAATTATTAAGTAAAAACAATATACTTTATTGTATAGTTAAATTATTAATTTTGCAGTAAATGGAGCTGTCAAAACTTCAACTAAGTTAAAGAAATCAATATTTCAAAAGTCCGCTATACACTATAAACTGTGGTTGGGAGCATTTGTTACAATAAAATAATATGTAAAAACAATTTACTTTATTGTATAGTTAAATTATTAATTTTGCAGTAAATGGAGCTGTCAAAACTTCAGCTAAGTTAAAGAAATCAATATTTATAAAGTCCGCAATACACTATAAACTGTGGTTGGGAGCATTTGTTACAACAAATTAATATGTAAAAACAATATATTTTATTGTATAGTTAAATTATTAATTTTGCAGTAAATGGAGCTGTCAAAACTTCAGCTAAGTTAAAGAAATCAATATTTATAAAGTCCGCTATACACTATAAACTGTGTTTGGGAGCATTTGTTACAATAAAATAATTATGTAAAAACAATATACTTTATTGTATATTTAAATTATTAATTTTGCAGTAAATGGAGCTGTCAAAACTACATTTAATTAAAAGAAATCAATATTTCAAAAGTCCGCAATACACTATAAACTGTGGTTAGGTGCAATTGATACAACAAATTAATATGTAAAAACAATATATTTTATTGTATAGTTAAATTAATAATTTTGCAGTAAATGGAGCTGTCAAAACTTCAGCTAAGTTAAAGAAATCAATATTTCAAAAGTCCGCAATACACTATAAACTGTGGTTGGGAGCATTTGATACAACAAATTAATATGTAAAAACAATATATTTTATTGTATAGTTAAATTATTAATTTTGCAGTAAATGGAGCTGTCAAAACTTCAGCTAAGTTAAAGAAATCAATATTTATAAAGTCCGCTATACACTATAAACTGTGGTTGGGAGCATTTGTAACAATAAAATAATATGTAAAAACAATTTACTTTATTGTATTGTTAAATTATTAATTTTGCAGTAAATGGAGCTGTCAAAACTTCAGCTAAGTTAAAGAAATCAATATTTATAAAGTCCGCAATACACTATAAACTGTGGTTAGGTGCATTTGATACAACAAATTAATATGTAAAAACAATATATTTTATTGTATAGTTAAATTATTAATTTTGCAGTAAATGGAGCTGTCAAAACTTCAGCTAAGTTAAAGAAATCAATATTTATAAAGTCCGCAATACACTATAAACTGTGGTTGGGAGCATTTGTTACAACAAATTAATATGTAAAAACAATATATTTTATTGTATATTTAAATTATTAATTTTGCAGTAATTGGAGCTGTCAAAACTTCAGCTAAGTTAAAGAAATCAATATTTATAAAGTCCGCTATACACTATAAACTGTGTTTGGGAGCATTTGTTACAATAAATTATTATGTAAAAACAATATACTTTATTGTATATTTAAATAATTAATTTTGCAGTAAATGGAGCTGTCAAAACTACAGTTAATTAAAAGAAATCAATATTTAAAAAGTCCGCAATACACTATAAACTGTGGTTAGGTGCATTTGATACAACAAATTAATATGTAAAAACAATATATTTTATTGTATAGTTAAATTATTAATTTTGCAGTAAATGGAGCTGTCAAAACTTCAGCTAAGTTAAAGAAATCAATATTTATAAAGTCCGCTATACACTATAAACTGTGGTTGGGAGCATTTGTCACAACAAATTATTAAGTAAAAACAATATACTTTATTGTATAGTTAAATTATTAATTTTGCAGTAAATGGAGCTGTCAAAACTTCAACTAAGTTAAAGAAATCAATATTTATAAAGTCCGCTATACACTATAAACTGTGGTTGGGAGCATTTGTCACAACAAATTATTATGTAAAAACAATATACTTTATTGTATAGTTAAATTATTAATTTTGCGGTAAACGGAGCTGTCAAAACTTCAGCTAAGTTAAAGAAATCAATATTTATAAAGTCCGCTATACACTATAAACTGTGTTTGGGAGCATTTGTTACAATAAATTATTATGTAAACACAATATACTTTATTGTATATTTAAATTATTAATTTTTCAGTAAATGGAGCTGTCAAAACTTCAGCTAAGTTAAAGAAATCAATATTTATAAAGTCCGCTATACACTATAAACTGTGGTTAGGTGCATTTGTTACAACAAATTAATATGTATTAACAATATACTTTATTGTATAGTTAAATTATTAATTTTGCAGTAAATGGAGCTGTCAAAACTTTAGCTAAGTTAAAGAAATCAATATTTATAAAGTCCGCTATACACTATAAACTGTGGTTGGGAGCATTTGATACAATAAATTATTATGTAAACACAATATACTTTATTGTATATTTAAATTATTAATTTTTCAGTAAATGGAGCTGTCAAAACTTCAGCTAAGTTAAAGAAATCAATATTTATAAAGTCCGCTATACACTATAAACTGTGGTTGGGAGCATTTGTCACAACAAATTATTATGTAAAAATAATATACTTTATTGTATAGTTAAATTATTAATTTTGCAGTAAATGAAGCTGTCAAAACTTCAGCTAAGTAAAAGAAATCAATATTTCAAAAGTCCGCTATAGATTATAAACTGTGATTGGGAGCATTTGTTACAATAAATTAATATGTAAAAACAATATAATTTATTGTATATTTAAATAATTAATTTTGCAGTAAATGGAGCTGTCAAAACTACAGTTAATTAAAAGAAATCAATATTTCAAAAGTCCGCAATACACTATAAACTGTGGTTAGGTGCATTTGATACAACAAATTAATATGTAAAAACAATATATTTTTTTGTATAGTTAAATTAATAATTTTGCAGTAAATGGAGCTGTCAAAACTTCAGCTAAGTTAAAGAAATCAATATTTCAAAAGTCCGCAATACACTATAAACTGTGGTTGGGAGCATTTGATACAACAAATTAATATGTAAAAACAATATATTTTATTGTATAGTTAAATTATTAATTTTGCAGTAAATGGAGCTGTCAAAACTTCAGCTAAGTTAAAGAAATCAATATTTATAAAGACCGCTATACACTATAAACTGTGGTTGGGAGCATTTGTAACAATAAAATAATATGTAAAAACAATTTACTTTATTGTATAGTTAAATTATTAATTTTGCAGTAAATGGAGCTGTCAAAACTTCAGCTAAGTTAAAGAAATCAATATTTATAAAGTCCGCAATACACTATAAACTGTGGTTAGGTGCATTTGATACAACAAATTAATATGTAAAAACAATATATTTTATTGTATAGTTAAATTATTAATTTTGCAGTAAATGGAGCTGTCAAAACTTCAGCTAAGTTAAAGAAATCAATATTTCAAAAGTCCGCAATACACTATAAACTGTGGTTGGGAGCATTTGTTACAACAAATTAATATGTAAAAACAATATACTTTATTGTATAGTTAAATTATTAATTTTGCAGTAAATGGAGCTGTCAAAACTTCAGCTAAGTTAAAGAAATCAATATTTATAAAGTCCGCTATACACTATAAGCTGTGGTTGGGAGCATTTGTTACAACAAATTAATATGTAAAAACAATATATTTTATTGTATAGTTAAATTATTAATTTTGCAGTAAATGGAGCTGTCAAAACTTCAGCTAAGTTAAAGAAATCAATATTTATAAAGTCCGCTATACACTATAAACTGTGTTTGGGAGCATTTGTTACAATAAATTATTATGTAAAAACAATATACTTTATTGTATATTTAAATAATTAATTTTGCAGTAAATGGAGCTGTCAAAACTACAGTTAATTAAAAGAAATCAATATTTCAAAAGTCCGCAATACACTATAAACTGTGGTTAGGTGCATTTGATACAACAAATTAATATGTAAAAACAATATATTTTATTGTATAGTTAAATTATTAATTTTGCAGTAAATGGAGCTGTCAAAACTTCAGCTAAGTTAAAGAAATCAATATTTATAAAGTCCGCTATACACTATAAACTGTGTTTGGGAGCATTTGTTACAATAAATTATTATGTAAACACAATATACTTTATTGTATATTTAAATTATTAATTTTTCAGTAAATGGAGCTGTCAAAACTTCAGCTAAGTTAAAGAAATCAATATTTATAAAGTCCGCTATACACTATAAACTGTGGTTAGGTGCATTTGTTACAACAAATTAATATGTATTAACAATATACTTTATTGTATTCAAAAAAAAATTCAAAATTCAAAATTCAAAAATTCAAAAAGTTAAAGAAATCAATATTTATAAAGTCCGCTATACACTATAAACTGTGGTTGGGAGCATTTGTTACAATAAATTATTATGTAAACACAATATACTTTATTGTATATTTAAATTATTAATTTTTCAGTAAATGGAGCTGTCAAAACTTCAGCTAAGTTAAAGAAATCAATATTTATAAAGTCCGCAATACACTATAAACTGTGGTTAGGTGCATTTGATACAACAAATTAATATGTAAAAACAATATACTTTATTGTATAGTTAAATTATTAATTTTGCAGTAAATGGAGCTGTCAAAACTACATTTAATTAAAAGAAATCAATATTTCAAAAGTCCGCAATACACTATAAACTGTGGTTAGGTGCATTTGATACAACAAATTAATATGTAAAAACAATATATTTTATTGTATAGTTAAATTATTAATTTTGCAGTAAATGGAGCTGTCAAAACTTCAGCTAAGTTAAAGAAATCAATATTTATAAAGTCCGCTATACACTATAAACTGTGGTTGGGAGCATTTGTAACAATAAAATAATATGTAAAAACAATTTACTTTATTGTATAGTTAAATTATTAATTTTGCAGTAAATGGAGCTGTCAAAACTTCAGCTAAGTTAAAGAAATCAATATTTATAAAGTCCGCAATACACTATAAACTGTGGTTAGGTGCATTTGATACAACAAATTAATATGTAAAAACAATATATTTTTTTGTATAGTTAAATTAATAATTTTGCAGTAAATGGAGCTGTCAAAACTTCAGCTAAGTTAAAGAAATCAATATTTCAAAAGTCCGCAATACACTATAAACTGTGGTTGGGAGCATTTGATACAACAAATTAATATGTAAAAACAATATATTTTATTGTATAGTTAAATTATTAATTTTGCAGTAAATGGAGCTGTCAAAACTTCAGCTAAGTTAAAGAAATCAATATTTATAAAGTCCGCTATACACTATAAACTGTGGTTGGGAGCATTTGTAACAATAAAATAATATGTAAAAACAATTTACTTTATTGTATAGTTAAATTATTAATTTTGCAGTAAATGGAGCTGTCAAAACTTCAGCTAAGTTAAAGAAATCAATATTTATAAAGTCCGCAATACACTATAAACTGTGGTTAGGTGCATTTGATACAACAAATTAATATGTAAAAACAATATATTTTATTGTATAGTTAAATTATTAATTTTGCAGTAAATGGAGCTGTCAAAACTTCAGCTAAGTTAAAGAAATCAATATTTCAAAAGTCCGCAATACACTATAAACTGTGGTTGGGAGCATTTGTTACAACAAATTAATATGTAAAAACAATATACTTTATTGTATAGTTAAATTATTAATTTTGCAGTAAATGGAGCTGTCAAAACTTCAGCTAAGTTAAAGAAATCAATATTTCAAAAGTCCGCAATACACTATAAACTGTGGTTGGGAGCATTTGTTACAACAAATTAATATGTAAAAACAATATATTTTATTGTATAGTTAAATTATTAATTTTGCAGTAAATGGAGCTGTCAAAACTTCAGCTAAGTTAAAGAAATCAATATTTATAAAGTCCGCTATACACTATAAACTGTGTTTGGGAGCATTTGTTACAATAAATTATTATGTAAAAACAATATACTTTATTGTATATTTAAATAATTAATTTTGCAGTAAATGGAGCTGTCAAAACTACAGTTAATTAAAAGAAATCAATATTTCAAAAGTCCGCAATACACTATAAACTGTGGTTACAACAAATTAATATGTAAAAACAATATATTTTATTGTATAGTTAAATTATTAATTTTGCAGTAAATGGAGCTGTCAAAACTTCAGCTAAGTTAAAGAAATCAATATTTATAAAGTCCGCTATACACTATAAACTGTGTTTGGGAGCATTTGTTACAATAAATTATTATGTAAACACAATATACTTTATTGTATATTTAAATTATTAATTTTTCAGTAAATGGAGCTGTCAAAACTTCAGCTAAGTTAAAGAAATCAATATTTATAAAGTCCGCTATACACTATAAACTGTGGTTAGGTGCATTTGTTACAACAAATTAATATGTATTAACAATATACTTTATTGTATTCAAAAAAAAATTCAAAATTCAAAATTCAAAAATTCAAAAAGTTAAAGAAATCAATATTTATAAAGTCCGCTATACACTATAAACTGTGGTTGGGAGCATTTGTTACAATAAATTATTATGTAAACACAATATACTTTATTGTATATTTAAATTATTAATTTTTCAGTAAATGGAGCTGTCAAAACTTCAGCTAAGTTAAAGAAATCAATATTTATAAAGTCCGCAATACACTATAAACTGTGGTTAGGTGCATTTGATACAACAAATTAATATGTAAAAACAATATACTTTATTGTATAGTTAAATTATTAATTTTGCAGTAAATGGAGCTGTCAAAACTACATTTAATTAAAAGAAATCAATATTTCAAAAGTCCGCAATACACTATAAACTGTGGTTAGGTGCATTTGATACAACAAATTAATATGTAAAAACAATATATTTTATTGTATAGTTAAATTATTAATTTTGCAGTAAATGGAGCTGTCAAAACTTCAGCTAAGTTAAAGAAATCAATATTTATAAAGTCCGCTATACACTATAAACTGTGGTTGGGAGCATTTGTCACAACAAATTATTATGTAAAAACAATATACTTTATTGTATAGTTAAATTATTAATTTTGCAGTAAATGGAGCTGTCAAAACTTCAACTAAGTTAAAGAAATCAATATTTATAAAGTCCGCAATACACTATAAACTGTGGTTAGGTGCATTTGATACAACAAATTAATATGTAAAAACAATATATTTTATTGTATAGTTAAATTATTAATTTTGCAGTAAATGGAGCTGTCAAAACTTCAGCTAAGTTAAAGAAATCAATATTTCAAAAGTCCGCAATACACTATAAACTGTGGTTGGGAGCATTTGTTACAACAAATTAATATGTAAAAACAATATATTTTATTGTATAGTTAAATTATTAATTTTGCAGTAAATGGAGCTGTCAAAACTTCAGCTAAGTTAAAGAAATCAATATTTATAAAGTCCGCTATACACTATAAACTGTGTTTGGGAGCATTTGTAACAATAAAATAATATGTAAAAACAATTTACTTTATTGTATAGTTAAATTATTAATTTTGCAGTAAATGGAGCTGTCAAAACTTCAGCTAAGTTAAAGAAATCAATATTTATAAAGTCCGCAATACACTATAAACTGTGGTTAGGTGCATTTGATACAACAAATTAATATGTAAAAACAATATATTTTATTGTATAGCTAAATTATTAATTTTGCAGTAAATGGAGCTGTCAAAACTTCAGCTAAGTTAAAGAAATCAATATTTCAAAAGTCCGCTATACACTATAAACTGTGGTTGGGAGCATTTGTTACAAAAAAATAATATGTAAAAACAATTTACTTTATTGTATAGTTAAATTATTAATTTTGCAGTAAATGGAGCTGTCAAAACTTCAGCTAAGTTAAAGAAATCAATATTTATAAAGTCCGCAATACACTATAAACTGTGGTTGGGAGCATTTGTTACAACAAATTAATATGCAAAAACAATATATTTTATTGTATAGTTAAATTATTAATTTTGCAGTAAATGGAGCTGTCAAAACTTCAGCTAAGTTAAAGAAATCAATATTTATAAAGTCCGCTATACACTATAAACTGTGTTTGGGAGCATTTGTTACAATAAATTATTATGTAAAAACAATATACTTTATTGTATAGTTAAATTATTAATTTTGCAGTAAATGGAGCTGTCAAAACTACATTTAATTAAAAGAAATCAATATTTCAAAAGTCCGCAATACACTATAAACTGTGGTTACAACAAATTAATATGTAAAAACAATATATTTTATTGTATAGTTAAATTATTAATTTTGCAGTAAATGGAGCTGTCAAAACTTCAGCTAAGTTAAAGAAATCAATATTTATAAAGTCCGCTATACACTATAAACTGTGTTTGGGAGCATTTGTTACAATAAATTATTATGTAAACACAATATACTTTATTGTATATTTAAATTATTAATTTTTCAGTAAATGGAGCTGTCAAAACTTCAGCTAAGTTAAAGAAATCAATATTTATAAAGTCCGCTATACACTATAAACTGTGGTTAGGTGCATTTGTTACAACAAATTAATATGTATTAACAATATACTTTATTGTATTCAAAAAAAAATTCAAAATTCAAAATTCAAAAATTCAAAAAGTTAAAGAAATCAATATTTATAAAGTCCGCTATACACTATAAACTGTGGTTGGGAGCATTTGTTACAATAAATTATTATGTAAACACAATATACTTTATTGTATATTTAAATTATTAATTTTTCAGTAAATGGAGCTGTCAAAACTTCAGCTAAGTTAAAGAAATCAATATTTATAAAGTCCGCAATACACTATAAACTGTGGTTAGGTGCATTTGATACAACAAATTAATATGTAAAAACAATATACTTTATTGTATAGTTAAATTATTAATTTTGCAGTAAATGGAGCTGTCAAAACTACATTTAATTAAAAGAAATCAATATTTCAAAAGTCCGCAATACACTATAAACTGTGGTTAGGTGCATTTGATACAACAAATTAATATGTAAAAACAATATATTTTATTGTATAGTTAAATTATTAATTTTGCAGTAAATGGAGCTGTCAAAACTTCAGCTAAGTTAAAGAAATCAATATTTATAAAGTCCGCTATACACTATAAACTGTGGTTGGGAGCATTTGTCACAACAAATTATTATGTAAAAACAATATACTTTATTGTATAGTTAAATTATTAATTTTGCAGTAAATGGAGCTGTCAAAACTTCAACTAAGTTAAAGAAATCAATATTTATAAAGTCCGCAATACACTATAAACTGTGGTTAGGTGCATTTGATACAACAAATTAATATGTAAAAACAATATATTTTATTGTATAGTTAAATTATTAATTTTGCAGTAAATGGAGCTGTCAAAACTTCAGCTAAGTTAAAGAAATCAATATTTCAAAAGTCCGCAATACACTATAAACTGTGGTTGGGAGCATTTGTTACAACAAATTAATATGTAAAAACAATATATTTTATTGTATAGTTAAATTATTAATTTTGCAGTAAATGGAGCTGTCAAAACTTCAGCTAAGTTAAAGAAATCAATATTTATAAAGTCCGCTATACACTATAAACTGTGTTTGGGAGCATTTGTTACAATAAATTATTATGTAAAAACAATATACTTTTTTGTATATTTAAATAATTAATTTTGCAGTAAATGGAGCTGTCAAAACTACAGTTAATTAAAAGAAATCAATATTTCAAAAGTCCGCAATACACTATAAACTGTGGTTAGGTGCATTTGATACAACAAATTAATATGTAAAAACAATATATTTTATTGTATAGTTAAATTATTAATTTTGCAGTAAATGGAGCTGTCAAAACTTCAGCTAAGTTAAAGAAATCAATATTTCAAAAGTCCGCTATACACTATAAACTGTGGTTGGGAGCATTTGTTACAATAAAATAATATGTAAAAACAATATATTTTATTGTATAGTTAAATTATTAATTTTGCAGTAAATGGAGCTGTCAAAACTTCAGCTAAGTTAAAGAAATCAATATTTATAAAGTCCGCTATACACTATAAACTGTGTTTGGGAGCATTTGTTACAATAAATTATTATGTAAAAACAATATACTTTATTGTATAGTTAAATTATTAATTTTGCAGTAAATGGAGCTGTCAAAACTACATTTAATTAAAAGAAATCAATATTTCAAAAGTCCGCAATACACTATAAACTGTGGTTACAACAAATTAATATGTAAAAACAATATATTTTATTGTATAGTTAAATTATTAATTTTGCAGTAAATGGAGCTGTCAAAACTTCAGCTAAGTTAAAGAAATCAATATTTATAAAGTCCGCTATACACTATAAACTGTGTTTGGGAGCATTTGTTACAATAAATTATTATGTAAAAACAATATACTTTATTGTATATTTAAATAATTAATTTTGCAGTAAATGGAGCTGTCAAAACTACAGTTAATTAAAAGAAATCAATATTTCAAAAGTCCGCAATACACTATAAACTGTGGTTAGGTGCATTTGATACAACAAATTAATATGTAAAAACAATATATTTTATTGTATAGCTAAATTATTAATTTTGCAGTAAATGGAGCTGTCAAAACTTCAGCTAAGTTAAAGAAATCAATATTTCAAAAGTCCGCTATACACTATAAACTGTGGTTGGGAGCATTTGTTACAAAAAAATAATATGTAAAAACAATTTACTTTATTGTATAGTTAAATTATTAATTTTGCAGTAAATGGAGCTGTCAAAACTTCAGCTAAGTTAAAGAAATCAATATTTATAAAGTCCGCAATACACTATAAACTGTGGTTGGGAGCATTTGTTACAACAAATTAATATGCAAAAACAATATATTTTATTGTATAGTTAAATTATTAATTTTGCAGTAAATGGAGCTGTCAAAACTTCAGCTAAGTTAAAGAAATCAATATTTATAAAGTCCGCTATACACTATAAACTGTGTTTGGGAGCATTTGTTACAATAAATTATTATGTAAAAACAATATACTTTATTGTATAGTTAAATTATTAATTTTGCAGTAAATGGAGCTGTCAAAACTACATTTAATTAAAAGAAATCAATATTTCAAAAGTCCGCAATACACTATAAACTGTGGTTACAACAAATTAATATGTAAAAACAATATATTTTATTGTATAGTTAAATTATTAATTTTGCAGTAAATGGAGCTGTCAAAACTTCAGCTAAGTTAAAGAAATCAATATTTATAAAGTCCGCTATACACTATAAACTGTGTTTGGGAGCATTTGTTACAATAAATTATTATGTAAACACAATATACTTTATTGTATATTTAAATTATTAATTTTTCAGTAAATGGAGCTGTCAAAACTTCAGCTAAGTTAAAGAAATCAATATTTATAAAGTCCGCTATACACTATAAACTGTGGTTAGGTGCATTTGTTACAACAAATTAATATGTATTAACAATATACTTTATTGTATTCAAAAAAAAATTCAAAATTCAAAATTCAAAAATTCAAAAAGTTAAAGAAATCAATATTTATAAAGTCCGCTATACACTATAAACTGTGGTTGGGAGCATTTGTTACAATAAATTATTATGTAAACACAATATACTTTATTGTATATTTAAATTATTAATTTTTCAGTAAATGGAGCTGTCAAAACTTCAGCTAAGTTAAAGAAATCAATATTTATAAAGTCCGCAATACACTATAAACTGTGGTTAGGTGCATTTGATACAACAAATTAATATGTAAAAACAATATACTTTATTGTATAGTTAAATTATTAATTTTGCAGTAAATGGAGCTGTCAAAACTACATTTAATTAAAAGAAATCAATATTTCAAAAGTCCGCAATACACTATAAACTGTGGTTAGGTGCATTTGATACAACAAATTAATATGTAAAAACAATATATTTTATTGTATAGTTAAATTATTAATTTTGCAGTAAATGGAGCTGTCAAAACTTCAGCTAAGTTAAAGAAATCAATATTTATAAAGTCCGCTATACACTATAAACTGTGGTTGGGAGCATTTGTCACAACAAATTATTATGTAAAAACAATATACTTTATTGTATAGTTAAATTATTAATTTTGCAGTAAATGGAGCTGTCAAAACTTCAACTAAGTTAAAGAAATCAATATTTATAAAGTCCGCAATACACTATAAACTGTGGTTAGGTGCATTTGATACAACAAATTAATATGTAAAAACAATATATTTTATTGTATAGTTAAATTATTAATTTTGCAGTAATGGGAGCTGTCAAAACTTCAGCTAAGTTAAAGAAATCAATATTTCAAAAGTCCGCAATACACTATAAACTGTGGTTGGGAGCATTTGTTACAACAAATTAATATGTAAAAACAATATATTTTATTGTATAGTTAAATTATTAATTTTGCAGTAAATGGAGCTGTCAAAACTTCAGCTAAGTTAAAGAAATCAATATTTATAAAGTCCGCTATACACTATAAACTGTGTTTGGGAGCATTTGTTACAATAAATTATTATGTAAAAACAATATACTTTTTTGTATATTTAAATAATTAATTTTGCAGTAAATGGAGCTGTCAAAACTACAGTTAATTAAAAGAAATCAATATTTCAAAAGTCCGCAATACACTATAAACTGTGGTTAGGTGCATTTGATACAACAAATTAATATGTAAAAACAATATATTTTATTGTATAGTTAAATTATTAATTTTGCAGTAAATGGAGCTGTCAAAACTTCAGCTAAGTTAAAGAAATCAATATTTCAAAAGTCCGCTATACACTATAAACTGTGGTTGGGAGCATTTGTTACAATAAAATAATATGTAAAAACAATTTACTTTATTGTATAGTTAAATTATTAATTTTGCAGTAAATGGAGCTGTCAAAACTTCAGCTAAGTTAAAGAAATCAATATTTATAAAGTCCGCAATACACTATAAACTGTGGTTGGGAGCATTTGTTACAACAAATTAATATGCAAAAACAATATATTTTATTGTATAGTTAAATTATTAATTTTGCAGTAAATGGAGCTGTCAAAACTTCAGCTAAGTTAAAGAAATCAATATTTATAAAGTCCGCTATACACTATAAACTGTGTTTGGAAGCATTTGTTACAATAAATTATTATGTAAAAACAATATACTTTATTGTATAGTTAAATTATTAATTTTGCAGTAAATGGAGCTGTCAAAACTACATTTAATTAAAAGAAATCAATATTTCAAAAGTCCGCAATACACTATAAACTGTGGTTACAACAAATTAATATGTAAAAACAATATATTTTATTGTATAGTTAAATTATTAATTTTGCAGTAAATGGAGCTGTCAAAACTTCAGCTAAGTTAAAGAAATCAATATTTATAAAGTCCGCTATACACTATAAACTGTGTTTGGGAGCATTTGTTACAATAAATTATTATGTAAACACAATATACTTTATTGTATATTTAAATTATTAATTTTTCAGTAAATGGAGCTGTCAAAACTTCAGCTAAGTTAAAGAAATCAATATTTATAAAGTCCGCTATACACTATAAACTGTGGTTAGGTGCATTTGTTACAACAAATTAATATGTATTAACAATATACTTTATTGTATTCAAAAAAAAATTCAAAATTCAAAATTCAAAAATTCAAAAAGTTAAAGAAATCAATATTTATAAAGTCCGCTATACACTATAAACTGTGGTTGGGAGCATTTGTTACAATAAATTATTATGTAAACACAATATACTTTATTGTATATTTAAATTATTAATTTTTCAGTAAATGGAGCTGTCAAAACTTCAGCTAAGTTAAAGAAATCAATATTTATAAAGTCCGCAATACACTATAAACTGTGGTTAGGTGCATTTGATACAACAAATTAATATGTAAAAACAATATACTTTATTGTATAGTTAAATTATTAATTTTGCAGTAAATGGAGCTGTCAAAACTACATTTAATTAAAAGAAATCAATATTTCAAAAGTCCGCAATACACTATAAACTGTGGTTAGGTGCATTTGATACAACAAATTAATATGTAAAAACAATATATTTTATTGTATAGTTAAATTATTAATTTTGCAGTAAATGGAGCTGTCAAAACTTCAGCTAAGTTAAAGAAATCAATATTTATAAAGTCCGCTATACACTATAAACTGTGGTTGGGAGCATTTGTCACAACAAATTATTATGTAAAAACAATATACTTTATTGTATAGTTAAATTATTAATTTTGCAGTAAATGGAGCTGTCAAAACTTCAACTAAGTTAAAGAAATCAATATTTATAAAGTCCGCAATACACTATAAACTGTGGTTAGGTGCATTTGATACAACAAATTAATATGTAAAAACAATATATTTTATTGTATAGTTAAATTATTAATTTTGCAGTAAATGGAGCTGTCAAAACTTCAGCTAAGTTAAAGAAATCAATATTTCAAAAGTCCGCAATACACTATAAACTGTGGTTGGGAGCATTTGTTACAACAAATTAATATGTAAAAACAATATATTTTATTGTATAGTTAAATTATTAATTTTGCAGTAAATGGAGCTGTCAAAACTTCAGCTAAGTTAAAGAAATCAATATTTATAAAGTCCGCTATACACTATAAACTGTGTTTGGGAGCATTTGTTACAATAAATTATTATGTAAAAACAATATACTTTTTTGTATATTTAAATAATTAATTTTGCAGTAAATGGAGCTGTCAAAACTACAGTTAATTAAAAGAAATCAATATTTCAAAAGTCCGCAATACACTATAAACTGTGGTTAGGTGCATTTGATACAACAAATTAATATGTAAAAACAATATATTTTATTGTATAGTTAAATTATTAATTTTGCAGTAAATGGAGCTGTCAAAACTTCAGCTAAGTTAAAGAAATCAATATTTCAAAAGTCCGCTATACACTATAAACTGTGGTTGGGAGCATTTGTTACAATAAAATAATATGTAAAAACAATTTACTTTATTGTATAGTTAAATTATTAATTTTGCAGTAAATGGAGCTGTCAAAACTTCAGCTAAGTTAAAGAAATCAATATTTATAAAGTCCGCAATACACTATAAACTGTGGTTGGGAGCATTTGTTACAACAAATTAATATGCAAAAACAATATATTTTATTGTATAGTTAAATTATTAATTTTGCAGTAAATGGAGCTGTCAAAACTTCAGCTAAGTTAAAGAAATCAATATTTATAAAGTCCGCTATACACTATAAACTGTGTTTGGAAGCATTTGTTACAATAAATTATTATGTAAAAACAATATACTTTATTGTATAGTTAAATTATTAATTTTGCAGTAAATGGAGCTGTCAAAACTACATTTAATTAAAAGAAATCAATATTTCAAAAGTCCGCAATACACTATAAACTGTGGTTACAACAAATTAATATGTAAAAACAATATATTTTATTGTATAGTTAAATTATTAATTTTGCAGTAAATGGAGCTGTCAAAACTTCAGCTAAGTTAAAGAAATCAATATTTATAAAGTCCGCTATACACTATAAACTGTGTTTGGGAGCATTTGTTACAATAAATTATTATGTAAACACAATATACTTTATTGTATATTTAAATTATTAATTTTTCAGTAAATGGAGCTGTCAAAACTTCAGCTAAGTTAAAGAAATCAATATTTATAAAGTCCGCTATACACTATAAACTGTGGTTAGGTGCATTTGTTACAACAAATTAATATGTATTAACAATATACTTTATTGTATTCAAAAAAAAATTCAAAATTCAAAATTCAAAAATTCAAAAAGTTAAAGAAATCAATATTTATAAAGTCCGCTATACACTATAAACTGTGGTTGGGAGCATTTGTTACAATAAATTATTATGTAAACACAATATACTTTATTGTATATTTAAATTATTAATTTTTCAGTAAATGGAGCTGTCAAAACTTCAGCTAAGTTAAAGAAATCAATATTTATAAAGTCCGCAATACACTATAAACTGTGGTTAGGTGCATTTGATACAACAAATTAATATGTAAAAACAATATACTTTATTGTATAGTTAAATTATTAATTTTGCAGTAAATGGAGCTGTCAAAACTACATTTAATTAAAAGAAATCAATATTTCAAAAGTCCGCAATACACTATAAACTGTGGTTAGGTGCATTTGATACAACAAATTAATATGTAAAAACAATATATTTTATTGTATAGTTAAATTATTAATTTTGCAGTAAATGGAGCTGTCAAAACTTCAGCTAAGTTAAAGAAATCAATATTTATAAAGTCCGCTATACACTATAAACTGTGGTTGGGAGCATTTGTCACAACAAATTATTATGTAAAAACAATATACTTTATTGTATAGTTAAATTATTAATTTTGCAGTAAATGGAGCTGTCAAAACTTCAACTAAGTTAAAGAAATCAATATTTATAAAGTCCGCAATACACTATAAACTGTGGTTAGGTGCATTTGATACAACAAATTAATATGTAAAAACAATATATTTTATTGTATAGTTAAATTATTAATTTTGCAGTAAATGGAGCTGTCAAAACTTCAGCTAAGTTAAAGAAATCAATATTTCAAAAGTCCGCAATACACTATAAACTGTGGTTGGGAGCATTTGTTACAACAAATTAATATGTAAAAACAATATATTTTATTGTATAGTTAAATTATTAATTTTGCAGTAAATAGAGCTGTCAAAACTTCAGCTAAGTTAAAGAAATCAATATTTATAAAGTCCGCTATACACTATAAACTGTGGTTGGGAGCATTTGTAACAATAAAATAATATGTAAAAACAATTTACTTTATTGTATAGTTAAATTATTAATTTTGCAGTAAATGGAGCTGTCAAAACTTCAGCTAAGTAAAAGAAATCAATATTTATAAAGTCCGCAATACACTATAAACTGTGGTTAGGTGCATTTGATACAACAAATTAATATGTAAAAACAATATATTTTATTGTATAGTTAAATTATTAATTTTGCAGTAAATGGAGCTGTCAAAACTTCAGCTAAGTTAAAGAAATCAATATTTCAAAAGTCCGCAATACACTATAAACTGTGGTTGGGAGCATTTGTTACAACAAATTAATATGTAAAAACAATATATTTTATTGAATAGTTAAATTATTAATTTTGCAGTAAATGGAGCTGTCAAAACTTCAGCTAAGTTAAAGAAATCAATATTCATAAAGTCCGCTATACACTATAAACTGTGGTTGGGAGCATTTGTAACAATAAAATAATATGTAAAAACAATTTACTTTATTGTATAGTTAAATTATTAATTTTGCAGTAAATGGAGCTGTCAAAACTTCAGCTAAGTTAAAGAAATCAATATTTCAAAAGTCCGCAATACACTATAAACTGTGGTTGGGAGCATTTGTTACAACAAATTAATATGTAAAAACAATATATTTTATTGTATAGTTAAATTATTAATTTTGCAGTAAATGGAGCTGTCAAAACTTCAGCTAAGTTAAAGAAATCAATATTTATAAAGTCCGCTATACACTATAAACTGTGGTTGGGAGCATTTGTTACAACAAATTAATATGTAAAAACAATATACTTTATTGTATAGTTAAATTATTAATTTTGCAGTAAATGGAGCTGTCAAAACTTCAGCTAAGTTAAAGAAATCAATATTTATAAAGTCCGCTATACACTATAAACTGTGGTTAAGAGCATTTGTCACAACAAATTATTATGTAAAAACAATATACTTTATTGTATAGTTAAATTATTAATTTTGCAGTAAATGGAGCTGTCAAAACTTCAGCTAAGTTAAAGAAATCAATATTTATAAAGTCCGCTATACACTATAAACTGTGGTTAAGAGCATTTGTCACAACAAATTATTATGTAAAAACAATATACTTTATTGTATAGTTAAATTATTAATTTTGCAGTAAATGGAGCTGTCAAAACTTCAGCTAAGTTAAAGAAATTAATATTTATAAAGTCCGCTATACACTATAAACTGTGTTTGGGAGCATTTGTTACAATAAATTATTATGTAAAAACAATATACTTTATTGTATAGTTAAATTATTAATTTTTCAGTAAATGGAGCTGTCAAAACTTCAGCTAAGTTAAAGAAATCAATATTTATAAAGTCCGCTATACACTATAAACTGTGGTTAGGTGCATTTGTTACAACAAATTAATATGTATTAACAATATACTTTATTGTATAGTTAAATTATTAATTTTGCAGTAAATGGAGCTGTCAAAACTTCAGCTAAGTTAAAGAAATCAATATTTATAAAGTCCGCTATACACTATAAACTGTGGTTGGGAGCATTTGTAACAATAAAATAATATGTAAAAACAATTTACTTTATTGTATAGTTAAATTATTAATTTTGCAGTAAATGGAGCTGTCAAAACTTCAGCTAAGTTAAAGAAATCAATATTTATAAAGTCCGCAATACACTATAAACTGTGGTTAGGTGCATTTGATACAACAAATTAATATGTAAAAACAATATATTTTATTGTATAGTTAAATTATTAATTTTGCAGTAAATGGAGCTGTCAAAACTTCAGCTAAGTTAAAGGAATCAATATTTATAAAGTCCGCAATACACTATAAACTGTGGTTGGGAGCATTTGTTACAACAAATTAATATGTATTAACAATATACTTTATTGTATAGTTAAATTATTAATTTTGCAGTAAATGGAGCTGTCAAAACTTTGGCTAAGTTAAAGAAATCAATATTTATAAAGTCCGTTTTACACTATAAACTGTGGTTGGGAGCATTTGTTACAACAAATTAATATGTATTAACAATATACTTTATTGTATTGTTAAATTATTAATTTTGCAGTAAATGGACATGTCAAAACTTCAGCTAAGTTAAAGAAATCAATATTTCAAAAGTCCGCAATACACTATAAACTGTAGTGGGAGCATTTGTTACAACAAATTAATATGTAAAAACAATATACTTTATTGTATAGTTAAATTATTAATTTTGCAGTAAATGGAGCTGTCAAAACTTCAGCTAAGTTAAAGAAATCAATATTTATAAAGTCCGCAATACACTATAAACTGTGGTTAGGTGCATTTGATACAACAAATTAATATGTAAAAACAATATATTTTATTGTATAGTTAAATTATTAATTTTGCAGTAAATGGAGCTGTCAAAACTTCAGCTAAGTTAAAGAAATCAATATTTATAAAGTCCGCAATACACTATAAACTGTGGTTGGGAGCATTTGTTACAACAAATTAATATGTAAAAACAATATATTTTATTGTATAGTTAAATTATTAATTTTGCAGTAAATGAAGCTGTCAAAACTTCAGCTAAGTTAAAGAAATCAATATTTATAAAGTCCGCAATACACTATAAACTGTGTTTGGGAGCATTTGTTACAATAAATTATTATGTAAAAACAATATACTTTATTGTATATTTAAATAATTAATTTTGCAGTAAATGGAGCTGTTAAAACTACAGTTAATTAAAAGAAATCAATATTTCAAAAGTCCGCAATACACTATAAACTGTGGTTGGGAGCATTTGTTACAACAAATTAATATGTAAAAACAATATATTTTATTGTATAGTTAAATTATTAATTTTGCAGTAAATGGAGCTGACAAAACTTCAGCTAAGTTAAAGAAATCAATATTTATAAAGTCCGCTATACACTATAAACTGTGGTTGGGAGCATTTGTAACAATAAAATAATATGTAAAAACAATTTACTTTATTGTATAGTTAAATTATTAATTTTGCAGTAAATGGAGCTGTCAAAACTTCAGCTAAGTTAAAGAAATCAATATTTATAAAGTCCGCAATACACTATAAACTGTGGTTAGGTGCATTTGATACAACAAATTAATATGTAAAAACAATATATTTTATTGTATAGTTAAATTATTAATTTTGCAGTAAATGGAGCTGTCAAAACTTCAGCTAAGTTAAAGAAATCAATATTTATAAAGTCCGCAATACACTATAAACTGTGGTTGGGAGCATTTGTTACAACAAATTAATATGTAAAAACAATATATTTTATTGTATAGTTAAATTATTAATTTTGCAGTAAATGAAGCTGTCAAAACTTCAGCTAAGTTAAAGAAATCAATATTTATAAAGTCCGCAATACACTATAAACTGTGTTTGGGAGCATTTGTTACAATAAATTATTATGTAAAAACAATATACTTTATTGTATATTTAAATAATTAATTTTGCAGTAAATGGAGCTGTTAAAACTACAGTTAATTAAAAGAAATCAATATTTCAAAAGTCCGCAATACACTATAAACTGTGGTTAGGTGCATTTGATACAACAAATTAATATGTAAAAACAATATATTTTATTGTATAGTTAAATTATTAATTTTGCAGTAAATGGAGCTGTCAAAACTTCAGCTAAGTTAAAGAAATCAATATTTATAAAGTCCGCTATACACTATAAACTGTGGTTAGGTGCATTTGTTACAACAAATTAATATGTATTAACAATATACTTTATTGTGTAGTTAAATTATTAATTTTGCAGTAAATGGAGCTGTCAAAACTTTAGCTAAGTTAAAGAAATCAATATTTATAAAGTCCGCAATACACTATAAACTGTGGTTAGGTGCATTTGATACAACAAATTAATATGTAAAAACAATATATTTTATTGTATAGTTAAATTATAAATTTTGCAGTAAATGGAGCTGTCAAAACTTCAGCTAAGTTAAAGAAATCAATATTTATAAAGTCCGCTATACACTATAAACTGTGGTTGGGAGCATTTGTAACAATAAAATAATATGTAAAAACAATTTACTTTATTGTATAGTTAAATTATTAATTTTGCAGTAAATGGAGCTGTCGAAACTTCAGCTAAGTTAAAGAAATCAATATTTATAAAGTCCGCAATACACTATAAACTGTGGTTAGGTGCATTTGATACAACAAATTAATATGTAAAAACAATATATTTTATTGTATAGTTAAATTATTAATTTTGCAGTAAATGGAGCTGTCAAAACTTCAGCTAAGTTAAAGAAATCAATATTTCAAAAGTCCGCAATACACTATAAACTGTGGTTGGGAGCATTTGTTACAACAAATTAATATGTAAAAACAATATACTTTATTGTATAGTTAAATTATTAATTTTGCAGTAAATGGAGCTGTCAAAACTTCAGCTAAGTTAAAGAAATCAATATTTATAAAGTCCGCTATACACTATAAACTGTGGTTAAGAGCATTTGTCACAACAAATTATTATGTAAAAACAATATACTTTATTGTATAGTTAAATTATTAATTTTGCAGTAAATGGAGCTGTCAAAACTTCAGCTAAGTTAAAGAAATTAATATTTATAAAGTCCGCTATACACTATAAACTGTGTTTGGGAGCATTTGTTACAATAAATTATTATGTAAAAACAATATACTTTATTGTATAGTTAAATTATTAATTTTTCAGTAAATGGAGCTGTCAAAACTTCAGCTAAGTTAAAGAAATCAATATTTATAAAGTCCGCTATACACTATAAACTGTGGTTAGGTGCATTTGTTACAACAAATTAATATGTATTAACAATATACTTTATTGTATAGTTAAATTATTAATTTTGCAGTAAATGGAGCTGTCAAAACTTTGGCTAAGTTAAAGAAATCATTATTTATAAAGTCCGTTTTACACTATAAACTGTGGTTGGGAGCATTTGTTACAACAAATTAATATGTATTAACAATATACTTTATTGTATTGTTAAATTATTAATTTTGCAGTAAATGGACATGTCAAAACTTCAGCTAAGTTAAAGAAATCAATATTTCAAAAGTCCGCAATACACTATAAACTGTAGTGGGAGCATTTGTTACAACAAATTAATATGTAAAAACAATATACTTTATTGTATAGTTAAATTATTAATTTTGCAGTAAATGGAGCTGTCAAAACTTCAGCTAAGTAAAAGAAATCAATATTTATAAAGTCCGCAATACACTATAAACTGTGGTTAGGTGCATTTGATACAACAAATTAATATGTAAAAACAATATATTTTATTGTATAGTTAAATTATTAATTTTGCAGTAAATGGAGCTGTCAAAACTTCAGCTAAGTTAAAGAAATCAATATTTCAAAAGTCCGCAATACACTATAAACTGTGGTTGGGAGCATTTGTTACAACAAATTAATATGTAAAAACAATATATTTTATTGTATAGTTAAATTATTAATTTTGCAGTAAATGGAGCTGTCAAAACTTCAGCTAAGTTAAAGAAATCAATATTTATAAAGTCCGCTATACACTATAAACTGTGTTTGGGAGCATTTGTTACAATAAATTATTATGTAAAAACAATTTACTTTATTGTATAGTTAAATTATTAATTTTGCAGTAAATGGAGCTGTCAAAACTTCAGCTAAGTTAAAGAAATCAATATTTATAAAGTCCGCAATACACTATAAACTGTGGTTGGGAGCATTTGTTACAACAAATTAATATGTAAAAACAATATATTTTATTGTATAGTTAAATTATTAATTTTGCAGTAAATGGAGCTGTCAAAACTTCAGCTAAGTTAAAGAAATCAATATTTATAAAGTCCGCTATACACTATAAACTGTGTTTGGGAGCATTTGTTACAATAAATTATTATGTAAAAACAATATACTTTATTGTATAGTTAAATTATTAATTTTGCAGTAAATGGAGCTGTCAAAACTACATTTAATTAAAAGAAATCAATATTTTAAAAGTCCGCAATACACTATAAACTGTGGTTACAACAAATTAATATGTAAAAACAATATCTTTTATTGTATAGTTAAATTATTAATTTTGCAGTAAATGGAGCTGTCAAAACTTCAGCTAAGTTAAAGAAATCAATATTTATAAAGTCCGCTATACACTATAAACTGTGTTTGGGAGCATTTGTCACAACAAATTATTATGTAAAAACAATATACTTTATTGTATAGTTAAATTATTAATTTTGCGGTAAATGGAGCTGTCAAAACTTCAGCTAAGTTAAAGAAATCAATATTTATAAAGTCCGCTATACACTATAAACTGTGTTTGGGAGCATTTGTTACAATAAATTATTATGTAAACACAATATACTTTATTGTATATTTAAATTATTAATTTTTCAGTAAATGGAGCTGTCAAAACTTCAGCTATGTTAAAGAAATCAATATTTATAAAGTCCGCTATACACTATAAACTGAGGTTAGGTGCATTTGTTACAACAAATTAATATGTATTAACAATATACTTTATTGTATTAAAAAAAAAATTCAAAATTCAAAATTCAAAAATTCAAAAAGTTAAAGAAATCAATATTTATAAAGTCCGCTATACACTATAAACTGTGGTTGGGAGCATTTGTTACAATAAATTATTATGTAAACACAATATACTTTATTGTATATTTATATTATTAATTTTTCAGTAAATGGAGCTGTCAAAACTTCAGCTAAGTTAAAGAAATCAATATTTATAAAGTCCGCAATACACTATAAACTGTGGTTAGGTGCATTTGATACAACAAATTAATATGTAAAAACAATATACTTTATTGTAAAGTTAAATTATTAATTTTGCAGTAAATGGAGCTGTCAAAACTACATTTAATTAAAAGAAATCAATATTTCAAAAGTCCGCAATACACTATAAACTGTGGTTAGGTGCATTTGATACAACAAATTAATATGTAAAAACAATATATTTTATTGTATAGTTAAATTATTAATTTTGCAGTAAATGGAGCTGTCAAAACTTCAGCTAAGTTAAAGAAATCAATATTTATAAAGTCCGCTATACACTATTAACTGTGGTTGGGAGCATTTGTCACAACAAATTATTATGTAAAAACAATATACTTTATTGTATAGTTAAATTATTAATTTTGCAGTAAATGGAGCTGTCAAAACTTCAACTAAGTTAAAGAAATCAATATTTATAAAGTCCGCAATACACTATAAACTGTGGTTAGGTGCATTTGATACAACAAATTAATATGTAAAAACAATATATTTTATTGTATAGTTAAATTATTAATTTTGCAGTAAATGGAGCTGTCAAAACTTCAGCTAAGTTAAAGAAATCAATATTTATAAAGTCCGCTATACACTATAAACTGTGGTTGGGAGCATTTGTAACAATAAAATAATATGTAAAAACAATTTACTTTATTGTATAGTTAAATTATTAATTTTGCAGTAAATGGAGCTGTCAAAACTTCAGCTAAGTAAAAGAAATCAATATTTATAAAGTCCGCAATACACTATAAACTGTGGTTAGGTGCATTTGATACAACAAATTAATATGTAAATACAATATATTTTATTGTATAGTTAAATTATTAATTTTGCAGTAAATGGAGCTGTCAAAACTTCAGCTAAGTTAAAGAAATCAATATTTATAAAGTCCGCTATACACTATAAACTGTGGTTGGGAGCATTTGTAACAATAAAATAATATGTAAAAACAATTTACTTTATTGTATAGTTAAATTATTAATTTTGCAGTAAATGGAGCTGTCAAAACTTCAGCTAAGTAAAAGAAATCAATATTTATAAAGTCCGCAATACACTATAAACTGTGGTTAGGTGCATTTGATACAACAAATTAATATGTAAAAACAATATATTTTATTGTATAGTTAAATTATTAATTTTGCAGTAAATGGAGCTGTCAAAACTTCAGCTAAGTTAAAGAAATCAATATTTCAAAAGTCCGCAATACACTATAAACTGTGGTTGGGAGCATTTGTTACAACAAATTAATATGTAAAAACAATATATTTTATTGTATAGTTAAATTATTAATTTTGCAGTAAATGGAGCTGTCAAAACTTCAGCTAAGTTAAAGAAATCAATATTTATAAAGTCCGCTATACACTATAAACTGTGTTTGGGAGCATTTGTTACAATAAATTATTATGTAAAAACAATATACTTTATTGTATATTTAAATAATTAATTTTGCAGTAAATGGAGCTGTCAAAACTACAGTTAATTAAAAGAAATCAATATTTCAATAGTCCGCAATACACTATAAACTGTGGTTAGGTGCATTTGATACAACAAATTAATATGTAAAAACAATATATTTTATTGTATAGTTAAATTATTAATTTTGCAGTAAATGGAGCTGTCAAAACTTCAGCTAAGTTAAAGAAATCAATATTTCAAAAGTCCGCTATACACTATAAACTGTGGTTGGGAGCATTTGTTACAATAAAATAATATGTAAAAACAATTTACTTTATTGTATAGTTAAATTATTAATTTTGCAGTAAATGGAGCTGTCAAAACTACAGTTAATTAAAAGAAATCAATATTTCAAAAGTCCGCAATACACTATAAACTGTGGTTGGGAGCATTTGTTACAATAAAATAATATGTAAAAACAATTTACTTTATTGTATAGTTAAATTATTAATTTTGCAGTAAATGGAGCTGTCAAAACTTCAGCTTAGTTAAAGAAATCAATATTTATAAAGTCCGCTATACACTATAAACTGTGGTTGGGAGCATTTGTTACAATAAAATAATATGTAAAAACAATTTACTTTATTGTATAGTTAAATTATTAATTTTGCAGTAAATGGAGCTGTCAAAACTTCAGCTTAGTTAAAGAAATCAATATTTATAAAGTCCGCAATACACTATAAACTGTGGTTGGGAGCATTTGTTACAACAAATTAATATGTAAAAACAATATATTTTATTGTATAGTTAAATTATTAATTTTGCAGTAAATGGAGCTGTCAAAACTTCAGCTAAGTTAAAGAAATCAATATTTATAAAGTCCGCTATACACTATAAACTGTGTTTGGGAGCATTTGTTACAATAAAATAATTATGTAAAAACAATATACTTTATTGTATAGTTAAATTATTAATTTTGCAGTAAATGGAGCTGTCAAAACTACATTTAATTAAAAGAAATCAATATTTCAAAAGTCCGCAATACACTATAAACTGTGGTTAGGTGCATTTGATACAACAAATTAATATGTAAAAACAATATATTTTATTGTATAGATAATTTAATAATTTTGCAGTAAATGGAGCTGTCAAAACTTCAGCTAAGTTAAAGAAATCAATATTTCAAAAGTCCGCAATACACTATAAACTGTGGTTGGGAGCATTTGATACAACAAATTAATATGTAAAAACAATATATTTTATTGTATAGTTAAATTATTAATTTTGCAGTAAATGGAGCTGTCAAAACTTCAGCTAAGTTAAAGAAATCAATATTTATAAAGTCCGCTATACACTATAAACTGTGGTTGGGAGCATTTGTAACAATAAAATAATATGTAAAAACAATTTACTTTATTGTATAGTTAAATTATTAATTTTGCAGTAAATGGAGCTGTCAAAACTTCAGCTAAGTTAAAGAAATCAATATTTATAAAGTCCGCAATACACTATAAACTGTGGTTAGGTGCATTTGATACAACAAATTAATATGTAAAAACAATATATTTTATTGTATAGTTAAATTATTAATTTTGCAGTAAATGGAGCTGTCAAAACTTCAGCTAAGTTAAAGAAATCAATATTTATAAAGTCCGCAATACACTATAAACTGTGGTTGGGAGCATTTGTTACAACAAATTAATATGTAAAAACAATATATTTTATTGTATAGTTAAATTATTAATTTTGCAGTAAATGGAGCTGTCAAAACTTTGGCTAAGTTAAAGAAATCAATATTTATAAAGTCCGTTTTACACTATAAACTGTGGTTGGGAGCATTTGTTACAACAAATTAATATGTATTAACAATATACTTTATTGTATTGTTAAATTATTAATTTTGCAGTAAATGGACATGTCAAAACTTCTGCTAAGTTAAAGAAATCAATATTTATAAAGTCCGCTATACACTATAAACTGTGGTTGGGAGCATTTGTCACAACAAATTATTATGTAAAAACAATATACTTTATTGTATAGTTAAATTATTAATTTTTCAGTAAATGGAGCTGTCAAAACTTCAGCTAAGTTAAAGAAATCAATATTTATAAAGTCCGCTATACACTATAAACTGTGGTTAGGTGCATTTGTTACAACAAATTAATATGTATTAACAATATACTTTATTGTATAGTTAAATTATTAATTTTGCAGTAAATGGAGCTGTCAAAACTTTGGCTAAGTTAAAGAAATCAATATTTATAAAGTCCGTTTTACACTATAAACTGTGGTTGGGAGCATTTGTTACAACAAATTAATATGTATTAACAATATACTTTATTGTATTGTTAAATTATTAATTTTGCAGTAAATGGACATGTCAAAACTTCTGCTAAGTTAAAGAAATCAATATTTATAAAGTCCGCTATACACTATAAACTGTGGTTGGGAGCATTTGTCACAACAAATTATTATGTAAAAACAATATACTTTATTGTATAGTTAAATTATTAATTTTGCAGTAAACGGAGCTGTCAAAACTTCAGCTAAGTAAAAGAAATCAATATTTCAAAAGTCCGCTATACACTATAAACTGTGATTGGGAGCATTTGTTACAATAAATTAATATGTAAAAACAATATACTTTATTGTATATTTAAATAATTAATTTTGCAGTAAATGGAGCTGTCAAAACTACAGTTAATTAAAAGAAATCAATATTTCAAAAGTCCGCAATACACTATAAACTGTAGTGGGAGCATTTGTTACAACAAATTAATATGTAAAAACAATATACTTTATTGTATAGTTAAATTATTAATTTTGCAGTAAATGGAGCTGTCAAAACTTCAGCTAAGTAAAAGAAATCAATATTTATAAAGTCCGCAATACACTATAAACTGTGGTTAGGTGCATTTGATACAACAAATTATTATGTAAAAACAATATATTTTATTGTATAGTTAAATTATTAATTTTGCAGTAAATGGAGCTGTCAAAACTTCAGCTAAGTTAAAGAAATCAATATTTCAAAAGTCCGCAATACACTATAAACTGTGGTTGGGAGCATTTGTTACAACAAATTAATATGTAAAAACAATATATTTTATTGTATAGTTAAATTATTAATTTTGCAGTAAATTGAGCTGTCAAAACTTCAGCTAAGTTAAAGAAATCAATATTTATAAAGTCCGCTATACACTATAAACTGTGTTTGGGAGCATTTGTTACAATAAATTATTATGTAAAAACAATATACTTTATTGTATATTTAAATAATTAATTTTGCAGTAAATGGAGCTGTCAAAACTACAGTTAATTAAAAGAAATCAATATTTCAAAAGTCCGCAATACACTATAAACTGTGGTTAGGTGCATTTGATACAACAAATTAATATGTAAAAACAATATATTTTATTGTATAGTTAAATTATTAATTTTGCAGTAAATGGAGCTGTCAAAACTTCAGCTAAGTTAAAGAAATCAATATTTCAAAAGTCCGCTATACACTATAAACTGTGGTTGGGAGCATTTGTTACAATAAAATAATATGTAAAAACAATTTACTTTATTGTATAGTTAAATTATTAATTTTGCAGTAAATGGAGCTGTCAAAACTTCAGCTAAGTTAAAGAAATCAATATTTATAAAGTCCGCAATACACTATAAACTGTGGTTGGGAGCATTTGTTACAACAAATTAATATGTAAAAACAATATATTTTATTGTATAGTTAAATTATTAATTTTGCAGTAAATGGAGCTGTCAAAACTTCAGCTAAGTTAAAGAAATCAATATTTATAAAGTCCGCTATACACTATAAACTGTGTTTAGGAGCATTTGTTACAATAAATTATTATGTAAAAACAATATACTTTATTGTATAGTTAAATTATTAATTTTGCAGTAAATGGAGCTGTCAAAACTACATTTAATTAAAAGAAATCAATATTTCAAAAGTCCGCAATACACTATAAACTGTGGTTAGGTGCATTTGATACAACAAATTAATATGTAAAAACAATATATTTTATTGTATAGTTAAATTATTAATTTTGCAGTAAATGGAGCTGTCAAAACTTCAGCTAAGTTAAAGAAATCAATATTTATAAAGTCCGCAATACACTATAAACTGTGGTTAGGTGCATTTGATACAACAATTTAATATGTAAAAACAATATATTTTATTGTATAGTTAAATTATAAATTTTGCAGTAAATGGAGCTGTCAAAACTTTGGCTAAGTTAAAGAAATCAATATTTATAAAGTCCGTTTTACACTATAAACTGTGGTTGGGAGCATTTGTTACAACAAATTAATATGTATTAACAATATACTTTATTGTATTGTTAAAATATTAATTTTGCAGTAAATGGACATGTCAAAACTTCAGCTAAGTTAAAGAAATCAATATTTATAAAGTCCGCTATACACTATAAACTGTGGTTGGGAGCATTTGTCACAACAAATTATTATGTAAAAACAATATACTTTATTGTATAGTTAACTTATTAATTTTGCGGTAAATGGAGCTGTCAAAACTTCAGCTAAGTTAAAGAAATCAATATTTATAAAGTCCGCTATACACTATAAACTGTGGTTTGGAGCATTTGTCACAACAAATTATTATGTAAAAACAATATACTTTATTGTATAGTTAAATTATTAATTTTGCAGTAAATGGAGCTGTCAAAACTTCAGCTAAGTAAAAGAAATCAATATTAATAAAGTCCGCTATACACTATAAACTGTGGTTGGGAGCATTTGTCACAACAAATTATTATGTAAAAACAATATACTTTATTGTATAGTTAAATTATTAATTTTGCAGTAAATGGAGCTGTCAAAACTTCAGCTAAGTAAAAGAAATCAATATTTCAAAAGTCCGCTATACACTATAAACTGTGGTTGGGAGAATTTGTCACAACAAATTATTATGTAAAAACAATATACTTTATTGTATAGTTAAATTATTAATTTTGCGGTAAATGGAGCTGTCAAAACTTCAGCTAAGTTAAAGAAATCAATATTTATAAAGTCCGCTATACACTATAAACTGTGGTTGGGAGAATTTGTCACAACAAATTATTATGTAAAAACAATATACTTTATTGTATAGTTAAATTATTAATTTTGCGGTAAATGGAGCTGTCAAAACTTCAGCTAAGTTAAAGAAATCAATATTTATAAAGTCCGCTATACACTATAAACTGTGTTTGGGAGCATTTGTTACAATAAATTATTATGTAAACACAATATACTTTATTGTATATTTAAATTATTAATTTTTCAGTAAATGGAGCTGTCAAAACTTCAGCTAAGTTAAAGAAATCAATATTTATAAAGTCCGTTTTACACTATAAACTGTGGTTAGGTGCATTTGATACAACAAATTAATATGTAAAAACAATATATTTTATTGTATAGTTAAATTATTAATTTTGCAGTAAATGGAGCTGTCAAAACTTCAGCTAAGTTAAAGAAATCAATATTTATAAAGTCCGCAATACACTATAAACTGTGGTTGGGAGCATTTGTTACAACAAATTAATATGTAAAAACAATATATTTTATTGTATAGTTAAATTATTAATTTTGCAGTAAATGGAGCTGTCAAAACTTCAGCTAAGTTAAAGAAATCAATATTTATAAAGTCCGCTATACACTATAAACTGTGTTTGGGAGCATTTGTTACAATAAATTATTATGTAAAAACAATATACTTTATTGTATATTTAAATAATTAATTTTGCAGTAAATGGAGCTGTCAAAACTACAGTTAATTAAAAGAAATCAATATTTCAAAAGTCCGCAATACACTATAAACTGTGGTTAGGTGCATTTGATACAACAAATTAATATGTAAAAACAATATATTTTATTGTATAGTTAAATTATTAATTTTGCAGTAAATGGAGCTGTCAAAACTTCAGCTAAGTTAAAGAAATCAATATTTATAAAGTCCGCTATACACTATAAACTGTGGTTGGGAGCATTTGTCACAACAAATTATTATGTAAAAACAATATACTTTATTGTATAGTTAAATTATTAATTTTGCAGTAAATGGAGCTGTCAAAACTTCAACTAAGTTAAAGTAATCAATATTTATAAAGTCCGCTATACACTATAAACTGTGGTTGGGAGCATTTGTCACAACAAATTATTATGTAAAAACAATATACTTTATTGTATAGTTAAATTATTAATTTTGCGGTAAACGGAGCTGTCAAAACTTCAGCTAAGTTAAAGAAATCAATATTTATAAAGTCCGCTATACACTATAAACTGTGTTTGGGAGCATTTGTTACAATAAATTATTATGTAAAAACAATATACTTTATTGTATAGTTAAATTATTAATTTTTCAGTAAATGGAGCTGTCAAAACTTCAGCTAAGTTAAAGAAATCAATATTTATAAAGTCCGCTATACACTATAAACTGTGGTTAGGTGCATTTGTTACAACAAATTAATATGTATTAACAATGTACTTTATTGTATAGTTAAATTTTTAATTTTGCAGTAAATGGAGCTGTCAAAACTTTGGCTAAGTTAAAGAAATCAATATTTATAAAGTCCGTTTTACACTATAAACTGTGGTTGGGAGCATTTGTTACAACAAATTAATATGTATTAACAATATACTTTATTGTATTGTTAAATTATTAATTTTGCAGTAAATGGACATGTCAAAACTTCTGCTAAGTTAAAGAAATCAATATTTATAAAGTCCGCTATACACTATAAACTGTGGTTGGGAGCATTTGTCACAACAAATTATTATGTAAAAACAATATACTTTATTGTATAGTTAAATTATTAATTTTGCAGTAAATGGAGCTGTCAAAACTTCAACTAAGTTAAAGTAATCAATATTTATAAAGTCCGCTATACACTATAAACTGTGGTTGGGAGCATTTGTCACAACAAATTATTATGTAAAAACAATATACTTTATTGTATAGTTAAATTATTAATTTTGCGGTAAACGGAGCTGTCAAAACTACAGTTAATTAAAAGAAATCAATATTTCAAAAGTCCGCAATACACTATAAACTGTGGTTAGGTGCATTTGATACAACAAATTAATATGTAAAAACAATATATTTTATTGTATAGTTAAATTTTAAATTTTGCAGTAAATGGAGCTGTCAAAACTTCAGCTAAGTTAAAGAAATCAATATTTATAAAGTCCGCTATACACTGTAAACTGTGGTTGGGAGCATTTGTAACAATAAAATAATATGTAAAAACAATTTACTTTATTGTATAGTTAAATTATTAATTTTGCAGTAAATGGAGCTGTCAAAACTTCAGCTAATTAAAAGAAATCAATATTTCAAAAGTCCGCAATACACTATAAACTGTGATTGGGAGCATTTGTTACAATAAATTAATATGTAAAAACAATATACTTTATTGTATAGTTAAATTATTAATTTTGCAGTAAATGGAGCTGTCAAAACTTCAGCTAAGTAAAAGAAATCAATATTTATAAAGTCCGCAATACACTATAAACTGTGGTTAGGTGCATTTGATACAACAAATTATTATGTAAAAACAATATATTTTATTGTATAGTTAAATTATTAATTTTGCAGTAAATGGAGCTGTCAAAACTTCAGCTAAGTTAAAGAAATCAATATTTCAAAAGTCCGCAATACACTATAAACTGTGGTTGGGAGCATTTGTTACAACAAATTAATATGTAAAAACAATATATTTTATTGTATAGTTAAATTATTAATTTTGCAGTAAATGGAGCTGTCAAAACTTCAGCTAAGTTAAAGAAATCAATATTTATAAAGTCCGCTATACACTATAAACTGTGTTTGGGAGCATTTGTTACAATAAATTATTATGTAAAAACAATATACTTTATTGTATATTTAAATAATTAATTTTGCAGTAAATGGAGCTGTCAAAACTACAGTTAATTAAAAGAAATCAATATTTCAAAAGTCCGCAATACACTATAAACTGTGGTTAGGTGCATTTGATACAACAAATTAATATGTAAAAACAATATATTTTATTGTATAGTTAAATTATTAATTTTGCAGTAAATGGAGCTGTCAAAACTTCAGCTAAGTTAAAGAAATCAATATTTCAAAAGTCCGCTATACACTATAAACTGTGGTTGGGAGCATTTGTTACAATAAAATAATATGTAAAAACAATTTACTTTATTGTATAGTTAAATTATTAATTTTGCAGTAAATGGAGCTGTCAAAACTTCAGCTAAGTTAAAGAAATCAATATTTCAAAAGTCCGCTATACACTATAAACTGTGGTTGGGAGCATTTGTTACAATAAAATAATATGTAAAAACAATTTACTTTATTGTATAGTTAAATTATTAATTTTGCAGTAAATGGAGCTGTCAAAACTTCAGCTAAGTTAAAGAAATCAATATTTATAAAGTCCGCAATACACTATAAACTGTGGTTGGGAGCATTTGTTACAACAAATTAATATGTAAAAACAATATATTTTATTGTATAGTTAAATTATTAATTTTGCAGTAAATGGAGCTGTCAAAACTTCAGCTAAGTTAAAGAAATCAATATTTCAAAAGTCCGCTATACATTATAAACTGTGGTTAGGTGCATTTGATACAACAAATTATTATGTAAAAACAATATACTTTATTGTATATTTAAATAATTAATTTTGCAGTAAATGGAGCTGTCAAAACTACAGTTAATTAAAAGAAATCAATATTTCAAAAGTCCGCAATACACTATAAACTGTGGTTAGGTGCATTTGATACAACAAATTAATATGTAAAAACAATATATTTTATTGTATAGTTAAATTATTAATTTTGCAGTAAATGGAGCTGTCAAAACTTCAGCTAAGTTAAAGAAATCAATATTTATAAAGTCCGCTATACACTATAAACTGTGGTTGGGAGCATTTGTCACAACAAATTATTATGTAAAAACAATATACTTTATTGTATAGTTAAATTATTAATTTTGCAGTAAATGGAGCTGTCAAAACTTCAACTAAGTTAAAGTAATCAATATTTATAAAGTCCGCTATACACTATAAACTGTGGTTGGGAGCATTTGTCACAACAAATTATTATGTAAAAACAATATACTTTATTGTATAGTTAAATTATTAATTTTGCGGTAAACGGAGCTGTCAAAACTTCAGCTAAGTTAAAGAAATCAATATTTCAAAAGTCCGCTATACACAATAAACTGTGTTTGGGAGCATTTGTTACAATAAATTATTATGTAAACACAATATACTTTATTGTATATTTAAATTATTAACATTTCAGTAAATGGAGCTGTCAAAACTTAAGCTAAGTTAAAGAAATCAATATTTATAAAGTCCGCAATACACTATAAACTGTGGTTAGGTGCATTTGATACAACAAATTAATATGTAAAAACAATATATTTTATTGTATAGTTAAATTATTAATTTTGCAGTAAATGGAGCTGTCAAAACTTCAGCTAAGTTAAAGAAATCAATATTTATAAAGTCCGCAATACACTATAAACTGTGGTTGGGACCATTTGTTACAACAAATTAATATGTAAAAACAATATATTTTATTGTATAGTTAAATTATTAATTTTGCAGTAAATGGAGCTGTCAAAACTTCAGCTAAGTTAAAGAAATCAAGATTTATAAAGTCCGCTATACACTATAAACTGTGTTTGGGAGCATTTGTTACAATAAATTATTATGTAAAAACAATATACTTTATTGTATATTTAAATAATTAATTTTGCAGTAAATGGAGCTGTCAAAACTACAGTTAATTAAAAGAAATCAATATTTCAAAAGTCCGCAATACACTATAAACTGTGGTTAGGTGCATTTGATACAACAAATTAATATGTAAAAACAATATATTTTATTGTATAGTTAAATTATTAATTTTGCAGTAAATGGAGCTGTCAAAACTTCAGCTAAGTTAATAAAGTCCGCTATACACTATAAACTGTGGTTGGGAGCATTTGTCACAACAAATTATTATGTAAAAACAATATACTTTATTGTATAGTTAAATTATTAATTTTGCAGTAAATGGAGCTGTCAAAACTTCAACTAAGTTAAAGAAATCAATATTTATAAATTCCGCTATACACTATAAACTGTGGTTAAGAGCATTTGTCACAACAAATTATTATGTAAAAACAATATACTTTATTGTATAGTTAAATTATTAATTTTGCAGTAAATGGAGCTGTCAAAACTTCAGCTAAGTTAAAGAAATCAATATTTATAAAGTCCGCTATACACTATAAACTGTGGTTGGGAGCATTTGTCACAACAAATTATTATGTAAAAACAATATACTTTATTGTATAGTTAAATTATTAATTTTGCAGTAAATGGAGCTGTCAAAACTTCAGCTAAGTTAAAGAAATCAATATTTATAAAGTCCGCTATGCACTATAAACTGTGGTTGGGAGCATTTGTCACAACAAATTATTATGTAAAAACAATATACTTTATTGTATAGTTAAATTATTAATTTTGCAGTAAATGGAGCTGTCAAAACTTCAGCTAAGTTAAAGAAATCAATATTTATAAAGTCCGCTATGCACTATAAACTGTGGTTGGGAGCATTTGTCACAACAAATTATTATGTAAAAACAATATACTTTATTGTATAGTTAAATTATTAATTTTGCAGTAAATGGAGCTGTCAAAACTTCAGCTAAGTTAAAGAAATCAATATTTATAAAGTCCGCTATACACTATGAACTGTGTTTGGGAGCATTTGTCACAACAAATTATTATGTAAAAACAATATACTTTATTGTATAGTTAAATTATTAATTTTGCAGTAAATGGAGCTGTCAAAACTTCAGCTAAGTAAAAGAAATCAATATTTCAAAAGTCCGCAATACACTATAAACTGTGGTTTGGAGCATTTGTCACAACAAATTATTATGTAAAAACAATATACTTTATTGTATAGTTAAATTATTAATTTTGCAGTAAATGGAGCTGTCAAAACTTCAGCTAAGTAAAAGAAATCAATATTTCAAAAGTCCGCTATACACTAGAAACTTTGGTTGGGAGCATTTGTTACAACAAATTAATATGTAAAAACAATATACTTTATTGTATAGTTAAATTATTAATTTTGCAGTAAATGGAGCTGTCAAAACTTCAGCTAAGTAAAAGAAATCAATATTTATAAAGTCCGCAATACACTATAAACTGTGGTTGGGAGCATTTGTTACAACAAATTAATATGTAAAAACAATATATTTTATTGTATAGTTAAATTATTAATTTTGCAGTAAATGGAGCTGTCAAAACTTCAGCTAAGTTAAAGAAATCAATATTTCAAAAGTCCGCAATACACTATAAACTGTGGTTAGGTGCATTTGATACAAAAAATTAATATGTAAAAACAATATATTTTATTGTATAGTTAAATTATTAATTTTGCAGTAAATGGAGCTGTCAAAACTTCAGCTAAGTTAAAGAAATCAATATTTATAAAGTCCGCTATACACTATAAACTGTGGTTGGGAGCATTTGTCACAACAAATTATTATGTAAAAACAATATACTTTATTGTATAGTTAAATTATTAATTTTGCGGTAAACGGAGCTGTCAAAACTTCAGCTAAGTTAAAGAAATCAATATTTATAAAGTCCGCTATACACTATAAACTGTGTTTGGGAGCATTTGTTACAATAAATTATTATGTAAACACAATATACTTTATTGTATATTTAAATTATTAACATTTCAGTAAATGGAGCTGTCAAAACTTAAGCTAAGTTAAAGAAATCAATATTTATAAAGTCCGCAATACACTATAAACTGTGGTTAGGTGCATTTGATACAACAAATTAATATGTAAAAACAATATATTTTATTGTATAGTTAAATTATTAATTTTGCAGTAAATGGAGCTGTCAAAACTTCAGCTAAGTTAAAGAAATCAATATTTATAAAGTCCGCAATACACTATAAACTGTGGTTGGGACCATTTGTTACAACAAATTAATATGTAAAAACAATATATTTTATTGTATAGTTAAATTATTAATTTTGCAGTAAATGGAGCTGTCAAAACTTCAGCTAAGTTAAAGAAATCAAGATTTATAAAGTCCGCTATACACTATAAACTGTGTTTGGGAGCATTTGTTACAATAAATTATTATGTAAAAACAATATACTTTATTGTATATTTAAATAATTAATTTTGCAGTAAATGGAGCTGTCAAAACTACAGTTAATTAAAAGAAATCAATATTTCAAAAGTCCGCAATACACTATAAACTGTGGTTAGGTGCATTTGATACAACAAATTAATATGTAAAAACAATATATTTTATTGTATAGTTAAATTAATAATTTTGCAGTAAATGAAGCTGTCAAAACTTCAGCTAAGTTAAAGAAATCAATATTTCAAAAGTCCGCAATACACTATAAACTGTGGTTGGGAGCATTTGATACAACAAATTAATATGTAAAAACAATATATTTTATTGTATAGTTAAATTATTAATTTTGCAGTAAATGGAGCTGTCAAAACTTCAGCTAAGTTAAAGAAATCAATATTTATAAAGTCCGCTATACACTATAAACTGTGGATGGGAGCATTTGTAACAATAAAATAATATGTAAAAACAATTTACTTTATTGTATAGTTAAATTATTAATTTTGCAGTAAATGGAGCTGTCAAAACTTCAGCTAAGTTAAAGAAATCAATATTTATAAAGTCCGCAATACACTATAAACTGTGGTTAGGTGCATTTAATACAACAAATTAATATGTAAAAACAATATATTTTATTGTATAGTTAAATTATTAATTTTGCAGTAAATGGAGCTGTCAAAACTTCAGCTAAGTTAAAGAAATCAATATTTATAAAGTCCGCAATACACTATAAACTGTGGTTGGGAGCATTTGTTACAACAAATTAATATGTAAAAACAATATATTTTATTGTATAGTTAAATTATTAATTTTGCAGTAAATGGAGCTGTCAAAACTTCAGCTAAGTTAAAGAAATCAATACTTATAAAGTCCGCTATACACTATAAACTGTGTTTGGGAGCATTTGTTACAATAAATTATTATGTAAAAACAATATACTTTATTGTATATTTAAATAATTAATTTTGCAGTAAATGGAGCTGTCAAAACTACAGTTAATTAAAAGAAATCAATATTTCAAAAGTCCGCAATACACTATAAACTGTGGTTAGGTGCATTTGATACAACAAATTAATATGTAAAAACAATATATTTTATTGTATAGTTAAATTATTAATTTTGCAGTAAATGGAGCTGTCAAAACTTCAGCTAAGTTAAAGAAATCAATATTTATAAAGTCCGCTATACACTATAAACTGTGGTTGGGAGCATTTGTCACAACAAATTATTATGTAAAAACAATATACTTTATTGTATAGTTAAATTATTAATTTTGCAGTAAATGGAGCTGTCAAAACTTCAACTAAGTTAAAGAAATCAATATTTATAAATTCCGCTATACACTATAAACTGTGGTTAAGAGCATTTGTCACAACAAATTATTATGTAAAAACAATATACTTTATTGTATAGTTAAATTATTAATTTTGCAGTAAATGGAGCTGTCAAAACTTCAGCTAAGTTAAAGAAATCAATATTTATAAAGTCCGCTATACACTATAAACTGTGGTTGGGAGCATTTGTCACAACAAATTATTATGTAAAAACAATATACTTTATTGTATAGTTAAATTATTAATTTTGCAGTAAATGGAGCTGTCAAAACTTCAGCTAAGTTAAAGAAATCAATATTTATAAAGTCCGCTATGCACTATAAACTGTGGTTGGGAGCATTTGTCACAACAAATTATTATGTAAAAACAATATACTTTATTGTATAGTTAAATTATTAATTTTGCAGTAAATGGAGCTGTCAAAACTTCAGCTAAGTTAAAGAAATCAATATTTATAAAGTCCGCTATGCACTATAAACTGTGGTTGGGAGCATTTTTCACAACAAATTATTATGTAAAAACAATATACTTTATTGTATAGTTAAATTATTAATTTTGCAGTAAATGGAGCTGTCAAAACTTCAGCTAAGTTAAAGAAATCAATATTTATAAAGTCCGCTATACACTATGAACTGTGTTTGGGAGCATTTGTCACAACAAATTATTATGTAAAAACAATATACTTTATTGTATAGTTAAATTATTAACTTTGCAGTAAATGGAGCTGTCAAAACTTCAGCTAAGTAAAAGAAATCAATATTTCAAAAGTCCGCAATACACTATAAACTGTGGTTTGGAGCATTTGTCACAACAAATTATTATGTAAAAACAATATACTTTATTGTATAGTTAAATTATTAATTTTGCAGTAAATGGAGCTGTCAAAACTTCAGCTAAGTAAAAGAAATCAATATTTCAAAAGTCCGCTATACACTAGAAACTTTGGTTGGGAGCATTTGTTACAACAAATTAATATGTAAAAACAATATACTTTATTGTATAGTTAAATTATTAATTTTGCAGTAAATGGAGCTGTCAAAACTTCAGCTAAGTAAAAGAAATCAATATTTATAAAGTCCGCAATACACTATAAACTGTGGTTGGGAGCATTTGTTACAACAAATTAATATGTAAAAACAATATATTTTATTGTATAGTTAAATTATTAATTTTGCAGTAAATGGAGCTGTCAAAACTTCAGCTAAGTTAAAGAAATCAATATTTCAAAAGTCCGCTATACATTATAAACTGTGGTTAGGTGCATTTGATACAACAAATTATTATGTAAAAACAATATACTTTATTGTATATTTAAATAATTAATTTTGCAGTAAATGGAGCTGTCAAAACTACAGTTAATTAAAAGAAATCAATATTTCAAAAGTCCGCAATACACTATAAACTGTGGTTAGGTGCATTTGATACAACAAATTAATATGTAAAAACAATATATTTTATTGTATAGTTAAATTATTAATTTTGCAGTAAATGGAGCTGTCAAAACTTCAGCTAAGTTAAAGAAATCAATATTTATAAAGTCCGCTATACACTATAAACTGTGGTTGGGAGCATTTGTCACAACAAATTATTATGTAAAAACAATATACTTTATTGTATAGTTAAATTATTAATTTTGCAGTAAATGGAGCTGTCAAAACTTCAGCTAAGTTAAAGAAATCAATATTTCAAAAGTCCGCAATACACTATAAACTGTGGTTAGGTGCATTTGATACAACAAATTAATATGTAAAAACAATATATTTTATTGTATAGTTAAATTATTAATTTTGCAGTAAATGGAGCTGTCAAAACTTCAACTAAGTTAAAGAAATCAATATTTATAAATTCCGCTATACACTATAAACTGTGGTTAAGAGCATTTGTCACAACAAATTATTATGTAAAAACAATATACTTTATTGTATAGTTAAATTATTAATTTTGCAGTAAATGGAGCTGTCAAAACTTCAGCTAAGTTAAAGAAATCAATATTTATAAAGTCCGCTATACACTATAAACTGTGGTTGGGAGCATTTGTCACAACAAATTATTATGTAAAAACAATATACTTTATTGTATAGTTAAATTATTAATTTTGCAGTAAATGGAGCTGTCAAAACTTCAGCTAAGTTAAAGAAATCAATATTTATAAAGTCCGCTATGCACTATAAACTGTGGTTGGGAGCATTTGTCACAACAAATTATTATGTAAAAACAATATACTTTATTGTATAGTTAAATTATTAATTTTGCAGTAAATGGAGCTGTCAAAACTTCAGCTAAGTTAAAGAAATCAATATTTATAAAGTCCGCTATGCACTATAAACTGTGGTTGGGAGCATTTGTCACAACAAATTATTATGTAAAAACAATATACTTTATTGTATAGTTAAATTATTAATTTTGCAGTAAATGGAGCTGTCAAAACTTCAGCTAAGTTAAAGAAATCAATATTTATAAAGTCCGCTATACACTATGAACTGTGTTTGGGAGCATTTGTCACAACAAATTATTATGTAAAAACAATATACTTTATTGTATAGTTAAATTATTAATTTTGCAGTAAATGGAGCTGTCAAAACTTCAGCTAAGTAAAAGAAATCAATATTTCAAAAGTCCGCAATACACTATAAACTGTGGTTTGGAGCATTTGTCACAACAAATTATTATGTAAAAACAATATACTTTATTGTATAGTTAAATTATTAATTTTGCAGTAAATGGAGCTGTCAAAACTTCAGCTAAGTAAAAGAAATCAATATTTCAAAAGTCCGCTATACACTAGAAACTTTGGTTGGGAGCATTTGTTACAACAAATTAATATGTAAAAACAATATACTTTATTGTATAGTTAAATTATTAATTTTGCAGTAAATGGAGCTGTCAAAACTTCAGCTAAGTAAAAGAAATCAATATTTATAAAGTCCGCAATACACTATAAACTGTGGTTGGGAGCATTTGTTACAACAAATTAATATGTAAAAACAATATATTTTATTGTATAGTTAAATTATTAATTTTGCAGTAAATGGAGCTGTCAAAACTTCAGCTAAGTTAAAGAAATCAATATTTCAAAAGTCCGCAATACACTATAAACTGTGGTTAGGTGCATTTGATACAAAAAATTAATATGTAAAAACAATATATTTTATTGTATAGTTAAATTATTAATTTTGCAGTAAATGGAGCTGTCAAAACTTCAGCTAAGTTAAAGAAATCAATATTTATAAAGTCCGCTATACACTATAAACTGTGGTTGGGAGCATTTGTCACAACAAATTATTATGTAAAAACAATATACTTTATTGTATAGTTAAATTATTAATTTTGCGGTAAACGGAGCTGTCAAAACTTCAGCTAAGTTAAAGAAATCAATATTTATAAAGTCCGCTATACACTATAAACTGTGTTTGGGAGCATTTGTTACAATAAATTATTATGTAAACACAATATACTTTATTGTATATTTAAATTATTAACATTTCAGTAAATGGAGCTGTCAAAACTTAAGCTAAGTTAAAGAAATCAATATTTATAAAGTCCGCAATACACTATAAACTGTGGTTAGGTGCATTTGATACAACAAATTAATATGTAAAAACAATATATTTTATTGTATAGTTAAATTATTAATTTTGCAGTAAATGGAGCTGTCAAAACTTCAGCTAAGTTAAAGAAATCAATATTTATAAAGTCCGCAATACACTATAAACTGTGGTTGGGACCATTTGTTACAACAAATTAATATGTAAAAACAATATATTTTATTGTATAGTTAAATTATTAATTTTGCAGTAAATGGAGCTGTCAAAACTTCAGCTAAGTTAAAGAAATCAAGATTTATAAAGTCCGCTATACACTATAAACTGTGTTTGGGAGCATTTGTTACAATAAATTATTATGTAAAAACAATATACTTTATTGTATATTTAAATAATTAATTTTGCAGTAAATGGAGCTGTCAAAACTACAGTTAATTAAAAGAAATCAATATTTCAAAAGTCCGCAATACACTATAAACTGTGGTTAGGTGCATTTGATACAACAAATTAATATGTAAAAACAATATATTTTATTGTATAGTTAAATTAATAATTTTGCAGTAAATGAAGCTGTCAAAACTTCAGCTAAGTTAAAGAAATCAATATTTCAAAAGTCCGCAATACACTATAAACTGTGGTTGGGAGCATTTGATACAACAAATTAATATGTAAAAACAATATATTTTATTGTATAGTTAAATTATTAATTTTGCAGTAAATGGAGCTGTCAAAACTTCAGCTAAGTTAAAGAAATCAATATTTATAAAGTCCGCTATACACTATAAACTGTGGATGGGAGCATTTGTAACAATAAAATAATATGTAAAAACAATTTACTTTATTGTATAGTTAAATTATTAATTTTGCAGTAAATGGAGCTGTCAAAACTTCAGCTAAGTTAAAGAAATCAATATTTATAAAGTCCGCAATACACTATAAACTGTGGTTAGGTGCATTTAATACAACAAATTAATATGTAAAAACAATATATTTTATTGTATAGTTAAATTATTAATTTTGCAGTAAATGGAGCTGTCAAAACTTCAGCTAAGTTAAAGAAATCAATATTTATAAAGTCCGCAATACACTATAAACTGTGGTTGGGAGCATTTGTTACAACAAATTAATATGTAAAAACAATATATTTTATTGTATAGTTAAATTATTAATTTTGCAGTAAATGGAGCTGTCAAAACTTCAGCTAAGTTAAAGAAATCAATACTTATAAAGTCCGCTATACACTATAAACTGTGTTTGGGAGCATTTGTTACAATAAATTATTATGTAAAAACAATATACTTTATTGTATATTTAAATAATTAATTTTGCAGTAAATGGAGCTGTCAAAACTACAGTTAATTAAAAGAAATCAATATTTCAAAAGTCCGCAATACACTATAAACTGTGGTTAGGTGCATTTGATACAACAAATTAATATGTAAAAACAATATATTTTATTGTATAGTTAAATTATTAATTTTGCAGTAAATGGAGCTGTCAAAACTTCAGCTAAGTTAAAGAAATCAATATTTATAAAGTCCGCTATACACTATAAACTGTGGTTGGGAGCATTTGTCACAACAAATTATTATGTAAAAACAATATACTTTATTGTATAGTTAAATTATTAATTTTGCAGTAAATGGAGCTGTCAAAACTTCAACTAAGTTAAAGAAATCAATATTTATAAATTCCGCTATACACTATAAACTGTGGTTAAGAGCATTTGTCACAACAAATTATTATGTAAAAACAATATACTTTATTGTATAGTTAAATTATTAATTTTGCAGTAAATGGAGCTGTCAAAACTTCAGCTAAGTTAAAGAAATCAATATTTATAAAGTCCGCTATACACTATAAACTGTGGTTGGGAGCATTTGTCACAACAAATTATTATGTAAAAACAATATACTTTATTGTATAGTTAAATTATTAATTTTGCGGTAAACGGAGCTGTCAAAACTTCAGCTAAGTTAAAGAAATCAATATTTATAAAGTCCGCTATACACTATAAACTGTGTTTGGGAGCATTTGTTACAATAAATTATTATGTAAACACAATATACTTTATTGTATATTTAAATTATTAACATTTCAGTAAATGGAGCTGTCAAAACTTAAGCTAAGTTAAAGAAATCAATATTTATAAAGTCCGCAATACACTATAAACTGTGGTTAGGTGCATTTGATACAACAAATTAATATGTAAAAACAATATATTTTATTGTATAGTTAAATTATTAATTTTGCAGTAAATGGAGCTGTCAAAACTTCAGCTAAGTTAAAGAAATCAATATTTATAAAGTCCGCAATACACTATAAACTGTGGTTGGGACCATTTGTTACAACAAATTAATATGTAAAAACAATATATTTTATTGTATAGTTAAATTATTAATTTTGCAGTAAATGGAGCTGTCAAAACTTCAGCTAAGTTAAAGAAATCAAGATTTATAAAGTCCGCTATACACTATAAACTGTGTTTGGGAGCATTTGTTACAATAAATTATTATGTAAAAACAATATACTTTATTGTATATTTAAATAATTAATTTTGCAGTAAATGGAGCTGTCAAAACTACAGTTAATTAAAAGAAATCAATATTTCAAAAGTCCGCAATACACTATAAACTGTGGTTAGGTGCATTTGATACAACAAATTAATATGTAAAAACAATATATTTTATTGTATAGTTAAATTATTAATTTTGCAGTAAATGGAGCTGTCAAAACTTCAGCTAAGTTAAATAAATCAATATTTATAAAGTCCGCTATACACTATAAACTGTGGTTGGGAGCATTTGTCACAACAAATTATTATGTAAAAACAATATACTTTATTGTATAGTTAAATTATTAATTTTGCAGTAAATGGAGCTGTCAAAACTTCAACTAAGTTAAAGAAATCAATATATATAAAGTCCGCTATACACTATAAACTGTGGTTGGGAGCATTTGTCACAACAAATTATTATGTAAAAACAATATACTTTATTGTATAGTTAAATTATTAATTTTGCGGTAAATAGAGCTGTCAAAACTTCAGCTAAGTTAAAGAAATCAATATTTATAAAGTCCGCTATACACTATAAACTGTGTTTGGGAGCATTTGTTACAATAAATTATTATGTAAACACAATATACTTTATTGTATATTTAAATTATTAATTTTTCAGTAAATGGAGCTGTCAAAACTTCAGCTAAGTTAAAGAAATCAATATTTATAAAGTCCGCTATACACTATAAACTGTGGTTGGGAGCATTTGTTACAACAAATTAATATGTAAAAACAATATATTTTATTGTATAGTTAAATTATTAATTTTGCAGTAAATGGAGCTGTCAAAACTTCAGCTAAGTTAAAGAAATCAATATTTATAAAGTCCGCTATACACTATAAACTGTGTTTGGGAGCATTTGTTACAATAAATTATTATGTAAAAACAATATACTTTATTGTATAGTTAAATTATTAATTTTGCAGTAAATGGAGCTGTCAAAACTACATTTAATTAAAAGAAATCAATATTTCAAAAGTCCGCAATACACTATAAACTGTGGTTAGGTGCATTTGATACAACAAATTAATATGTAAAAACAATATATTTTATTGTATAATTAAATTAATAATTTTGCAGTAAATGAAGCTGTCAAAACTTCAGCTAAGTTAAAGAAATCAATATTTCAAAAGTCCGCAATACACTATAAACTGTGGTTGGGAGCATTTGATACAACAAATTAATATGTAAAAACAATATATTTTATTGTATAGTTAAATTATTAATTTTGCAGTAAATGGAGCTGTCAAAACTTCAGCTAAGTTAAAGAAATCAATATTTATAAAGTCCGCTATACACTATAAACTGTGGATGGGAGCATTTGTAACAATAAAATAATATGTAAAAACAATTTACTTTATTGTATAGTTAAATTATTAATTTTGCAGTAAATGGAGCTGTCAAAACTTCAGCTAAGTTAAAGAAATCAATATTTATAAAGTCCGCAATACACTATAAACTGTGGTTAGGTGCATTTGATACAACAAATTAATATGTAAAAACAATATATTTTATTGTATAGTTAAATTATTAATTTTGCAGTAAATGGAGCTGTCAAAACTTCAGCTAAGTTAAAGAAATCAATATTTATAAAGTCCGCAATACACTATAAACTGTGGTTGGGAGCATTTGTTACAACAAATTAATATGTAAAAACAATATATTTTATTGTATAGTAAAATTATTAATTTTGCAGTAAATGGAGCTGTCAAAACTTCAGCTAAGTTAAAGAAATCAATACTTATAAAGTCCGCTATACACTATAAACTGTGTTTGGGAGCATTTGTTACAATAAATTATTATGTAAAAACAATATACTTTATTGTATATTTAAATAATTAATTTTGCAGTAAATGGAGCTGTCAAAACTACAGTTAATTAAAAGAAATCAATATTTCAAAAGTCCGCAATACACTATAAACTGTGGTTAGGTGCATTTGATACAACAAATTAATATGTAAAAACAATATATTTTATTGTATAGTTAAATTATTAATTTTGCAGTAAATGTAGCTGTCAAAACTTCAGCTAAGTTAAAGAAATCAATATTTATAAAGTCCGCTATACACTATAAACTGTGGTTGGGAGCATTTGTCACAACAAATTATTATGTAAAAACAATATACTTTATTGTATAGTTAAATTATTAATTTTGCAGTAAATGGAGCTGTCAAAACTTCAACTAAGTTAAAGAAATCAATATTTATAAATTCCGCTATACACTATAAACTGTGGTTAAGAGCATTTGTCACAACAAATTATTATGTAAAAACAATATACTTTATTGTATAGTTAAATTATTAATTTTGCAGTAAATGGAGCTGTCAAAACTTCAGCTAAGTTAAAGAAATCAATATTTATAAAGTCCGCTATACACTATAAACTGTGGTTGGGAGCATTTGTCACAACAAATTATTATGTAAAAACAATATACTTTATTGTATAGTTAAATTATTAATTTTGCAGTAAATGGAGCTGTCAAAACTTCAGCTAAGTTAAAGAAATCAATATTTATAAAGTCCGCTATGCACTATAAACTGTGGTTGGGAGCATTTGTCACAACAAATTATTATGTAAAAACAATATACTTTATTGTATAGTTAAATTATTAATTTTGCAGTAAATGGAGCTGTCAAAACTTCAGCTAAGTTAAAGAAATCAATATTTATAAAGTCCGCTATGCACTATAAACTGTGGTTGGGAGCATTTGTCACAACAAATTATTATGTAAAAACAATATACTTTATTGTATAGTTAAATTATTAATTTTGCAGTAAATGGAGCTGTCAAAACTTCAGCTAAGTTAAAGAAATCAATATTTATAAAGTCCGCTATACACTATGAACTGTGTTTGGGAGCATTTGTCACAACAAATTATTATGTAAAAACAATATACTTTATTGTATAGTTAAATTATTAATTTTGCAGTAAATGGAGCTGTCAAAACTTCAGCTAAGTAAAAGAAATCAATATTTCAAAAGTCCGCAATACACTATAAACTGTGGTTTGGAGCATTTGTCACAACAAATTATTATGTAAAAACAATATACTTTATTGTATAGTTAAATTATTAATTTTGCAGTAAATGGAGCTGTCAAAACTTCAGCTAAGTAAAAGAAATCAATATTTCAAAAGTCCGCTATACACTAGAAACTTTGGTTGGGAGCATTTGTTACAACAAATTAATATGTAAAAACAATATACTTTATTGTATAGTTAAATTATTAATTTTGCAGTAAATGGAGCTGTCAAAACTTCAGCTAAGTAAAAGAAATCAATATTTATAAAGTCCGCAATACACTATAAACTGTGGTTGGGAGCATTTGTTACAACAAATTAATATGTAAAAACAATATATTTTATTGTATAGTTAAATTATTAATTTTGCAGTAAATGGAGCTGTCAAAACTTCAGCTAAGTTAAAGAAATCAATATTTCAAAAGTCCGCTATACATTATAAACTGTGGTTAGGTGCATTTGATACAACAAATTATTATGTAAAAACAATATACTTTATTGTATATTTAAATAATTAATTTTGCAGTAAATGGAGCTGTCAAAACTACAGTTAATTAAAAGAAATCAATATTTCAAAAGTCCGCAATACACTATAAACTGTGGTTAGGTGCATTTGATACAACAAATTATTATGTAAAAACAATATACTTTATTGTATATTTAAATAATTAATTTTGCAGTAAATGGAGCTGTCAAAACTTCAGCTAAGTTAAAGAAATCAATATTTATAAAGTCCGCTATACACTATAAACTGTGGTTGGGAGCATTTGTCACAACAAATTATTATGTAAAAACAATATACTTTATTGTATAGTTAAATTATTAATTTTGCAGTAAATGGAGCTGTCAAAACTTCAACTAAGTTAAAGTAATCAATATTTATAAAGTCCGCTATACACTATAAACTGTGGTTGGGAGCATTTGTCACAACAAATTATTATGTAAAAACAATATACTTTATTGTATAGTTAAATTATTAATTTTGCAGTAAATGGAGCTGTCAAAACTTCAACTAAGTTAAAGTAATCAATATTTATAAAGTCCGCTATACACTATAAACTGTGGTTGGGAGCATTTGTCACAACAAATTATTATGTAAAAACAATATACTTTATTGTATAGTTAAATTATTAATTTTGCGGTAAACGGAGCTGTCAAAACTTCAGCTAAGTTAAAGGAATCAATATTTATAAAGTCCGCTATACACTATAAACTGTGTTTGGGAGCATTTGTTACAATAAATTATTATGTAAACACAATATACTTTATTGTATATTTAAATTATTAACATTTCAGTAAATGGAGCTGTCAAAACTTAAGCTAAGTTAAAGAAATCAATATTTATAAAGTCCGCAATACACTATAAACTGTGGTTAGGTGCATTTGATACAACAAATTAATATGTAAAAACAATATATTTTATTGTATAGTTAAATTATTAATTTTGCAGTAAATGGAGCTGTCAAAACTTCAGCTAAGTTAAAGAAATCAATATTTATAAAGTCCGCAATACACTATAAACTGTGGTTGGGAGCATTTGTTACAACAAATTAATATGTAAAAACAATATATTTTATTGTATAGTTAAATTATTAATTTTGCAGTAAATGGAGCTGTCAAAACTACATTTAATTAAAAGAAATCAATATTTCAAAAGTCCGCAATACACTATAAACTGTGGTTGGGAGCATTTGTTACAACAAATTAATATGTAAAAACAATATATTTTATTGTATAGTTAAATTATTAATTTTGCAGTAAATGGAGCTGTCAAAACTTCAGCTAAGTTAAAGAAATCAATATTTATAAAGTCCGCAATACACTATAAACTGTGGTTGGGAGCATTTGTTCAATAAATTATTATGTAAAAACAATATACTTTATTGTATAGTTAAATTATTAATTTTGCAGTAAATGGAGCTGTCAAAACTTCAGCTAAGTTAAAGAAATCAATATTTATAAAGTCCGCAATACACTATAAACTGTGGTTGGGAGCATTTGTTCAATAAATTATTATGTAAAAACAATATACTTTATTGTATATTTAAATAATTAATTTTGCAGTAAATGGAGCTGTCAAAACTTCAGCTAAGTATAAGAAATCAATATTTCAAAAGTCCGCAATACACTATAAACTGTGGTTTGGAGCATTTGTCACAACAAATTATTATGTAAAAACAATATACTTTATTGTATAGTTAAATTAATAATTTTGCAGTAAATGGAGCTGTCAAAACTTCAGCTAAGTTAAAGAAATCAATATTTATAAAGTCCGCTATACACTATAAACTGTGGTTAAGAGCATTTGTCACAACAAATTATTATGTAAAAACAATATACTTTATTGTATAGTTAAATTATTAATTTTGCAGTAAATGGAGCTGTCAAAACTTCAGCTAAGTTAAAGAAATCAATATTTATAAAGTCCGCTATACACTATAAACTGTGGTTGGGAGCATTTGTCACAACAAATTATTATGTAAAAACAATATACTTTATTGTATAGTTAAATTATTAATTTTGCAGTAAATGGAGCTGTCAAAACTTCAGCTAAGTTAAAGAAATCAATATTTATAAAGTCCGCTATACACTATGAACTGTGTTTGGGAGCATTTGTTACAATAAATTATTATGTAAAAACAATATACTTTATTGTATAGTTAAATTATTAATTTTGCAGTAAATGGAGCTGTCAAAACTTCAGCTAAGTAAAAGAAATCAATATTAATAAAGTCCGCTTTACACTATAAACTGTGGTTGGGAGCATTTGTCACAACAAATTATTATGTAAAAACAATATACTTTATTGTATAGTTAACTTATTAATTTTGCGGTAAATGGAGCTGTCAAAACTTCAGCTAAGTTAAAGAAATCAATATTTATAAAGTCCGCTATACACTATAAACTGTGGTTTGGAGCATTTGTCACAACAAATTATTATGTAAAAACAATATACTTTATTGTATAGTTAAATTATTAATTTTGCAGTAAATGGAGCTGTCAAAACTTCAGCTAAGTAAAAGAAATCAATATTTCAAAAGTCCGCTATACACTAGAAACTGTGGTTGGGAGCATTTGTTACAACAAATTAATATGTAAAAACAATATACTTTATTGTATAGTTAAATTATTAATTTTGCAGTAAATGGAGCTGTCAAAACTTCAGCTAAGTAAAAGAAATCAATATTTATAAAGTCCGCAATACACTATAAACTGTGGTTGGGAGCATTTGTTACAACAAATTAATATGTAAAAACAATATATTTTATTGTATAGTTAAATTATTAATTTTGCAGTAAATGGAGCTGTCAAAACTTCAGCTAAGTTAAAGAAATCAATATTTATAAAGTCCGCTATACACTATAAACTGTGGTTGGGAGCATTTGTTACAATAAAATAATATGTAAAAACAATTTACTTTATTGTATAGTTAAATTATTAATTTTGCAGTAAATGGAGCTGTCAAAACTTCAGCTAAGTTAAAGAAATCAATATTTATAAAGTCCGCAATACACTATAAACTGTGGTTGGGAGCATTTGTTACAACAAATTAATATGTAAGAACAATATATTTTATTGTATAGTTAAATTATTAATTTTGCAGTAAATGGAGCTGTCAAAACTTCAGCTAAGTTAAAGAAATCAATATTTATAAAGTCCGCTATACACTATAAACTGTGGTTGGGAGCATTTGTTACAATAAAATAATATGTAAAAACAATTTACTTTATTGTATAGTTAAATTATTAATTTTGCAGTAAATGGAGCTGTCAAAACTTCAGCTAAGTTAAAGAAATCAATATTTATAAAGTCCGCAATACACTATAAACTGTGGTTGGGAGCATTTGTTACAACAAATTAATATGTAAGAACAATATATTTTATTATATAGTTAAATTATTAATTTTGCAGTAAATGGAGGTGTCAAAACTTCAGCTAAGTTAAAGAAATCAATATTTATGAAGTCCGCTATACACTATAAATTGTGGTTGGGAGCATTTGTAACAATAAAATAATATGTAAAAGCAATTTACTTTATTGTATAGTTAAATTATTAATTTTGCAGTAAATGGAGCTGTCAAAACTTCAGCTAAGTTAAAGAAATCAATATTTATAAAGTCCGCAATACACTATAAACTGTGGTTAGGTGCATTTGATACAACAAATTAATATGTAAAAACAATATATTTTATTGTATAGTTAAATTATTAATTTTGCAGTAAATGGAGCTGTCAAAACTTCAGCTAAGTTAAAGAAATCAATATTTATAAAGTCCGCAATTCACTATAAACTGTGGTTGGGAGCATTTGTTACAACAAATTAATATGTAAAAACAATATATTTTATTGTATAGTTAAATTATTAATTTTGCAGTGAATGGAGCTGTCAAAACTTCAGCTAAGTTAAAGAAATCAATATTTATAAAGTCCGCAATACACTATAAACTGTGGTTGGGAGCATTTGTTACAACAAATTAATATGTAAAAACAATATATTTTATTGTATAGTTAAATTATTAATTTTGCAGTAAATGGAGCTGTCAAAACTTCAACTAAGTTAAAGAAATCAATATTTATAAATTCCGCTATACACTATAAACTGTGGTTAAGAGCATTTGTCACAACAAATTATTATGTAAAAACAATATACTTTATTGTATAGTTAAATTATTAATTTTGCAGTAAATGGAGCTGTCAAAACTTCAGCTAAGTTAAAGAAATCAATATTTATAAAGTCCGCTATACACTATAAACTGTGGTTGGGAGCATTTGTCACAACAAATTATTATGTAAAAACAATATACTTTATTGTATAGTTAAATTATTAATTTTGCAGTAAATGGAGCTGTCAAAACTTCAGCTAAGTTAAAGAAATCAATATTTATAAAGTCCGCTATGCACTATAAACTGTGGTTGGGAGCATTTGTCACAACAAATTATTATGTAAAAACAATATACTTTATTGTATAGTTAAATTATTAATTTTGCAGTAAATGGAGCTGTCAAAACTTCAGCTAAGTTAAAGAAATCAATATTTATAAAGTCCGCTATGCACTATAAACTGTGGTTGGGAGCATTTGTCACAACAAATTATTATGTAAAAACAATATACTTTATTGTATAGTTAAATTATTAATTTTGCAGTAAATGGAGCTGTCAAAACTTCAGCTAAGTTAAAGAAATCAATATTTATAAAGTCCGCTATACACTATGAACTGTGTTTGGGAGCATTTGTCACAACAAATTATTATGTAAAAACAATATACTTTATTGTATAGTTAAATTATTAATTTTGCAGTAAATGGAGCTGTCAAAACTTCAGCTAAGTAAAAGAAATCAATATTTCAAAAGTCCGCAATACACTATAAACTGTGGTTTGGAGCATTTGTCACAACAAATTATTATGTAAAAACAATATACTTTATTGTATAGTTAAATTATTAATTTTGCAGTAAATGGAGCTGTCAAAACTTCAGCTAAGTAAAAGAAATCAATATTTCAAAAGTCCGCTATACACTAGAAACTTTGGTTGGGAGCATTTGTTACAACAAATTAATATGTAAAAACAATATACTTTATTGTATAGTTAAATTATTAATTTTGCAGTAAATGGAGCTGTCAAAACTTCAGCTAAGTAAAAGAAATCAATATTTATAAAGTCCGCAATACACTATAAACTGTGGTTGGGAGCATTTGTTACAACAAATTAATATGTAAAAACAATATATTTTATTGTATAGTTAAATTATTAATTTTGCAGTAAATGGAGCTGTCAAAACTTCAGCTAAGTTAAAGAAATCAATATTTCAAAAGTCCGCAATACACTATAAACTGTGGTTAGGTGCATTTGATACAACAAATTAATATGTAAAAACAATATATTTTATTGTATAGTTAAATTATTAATTTTGCAGTAAATGGAGCTGTCAAAACTTCAGCTAAGTTAAAGAAATCAATATTTATAAAGTCCGCTATACACTATAAACTGTGGTTGGGAGCATTTGTCACAACAAATTATTATGTAAAAACAATATACTTTATTGTATAGTTAAATTATTAATTTTGCGGTAAACGGAGCTGTCAAAACTTCAGCTAAGTTAAAGAAATCAATATTTATAAAGTCCGCTATACACTATAAACTGTGTTTGGGAGCATTTGTTACAATAAATTATTATGTAAACACAATATACTTTATTGTATATTTAAATTATTAACATTTCAGTAAATGGAGCTGTCAAAACTTAAGCTAAGTTAAAGAAATCAATATTTATAAAGTCCGCAATACACTATAAACTGTGGTTAGGTGCATTTGATACAACAAATTAATATGTAAAAACAATATATTTTATTGTATAGTTAAATTATTAATTTTGCAGTAAATGGAGCTGTCAAAACTTCAGCTAAGTTAAAGAAATCAATATTTATAAAGTCCGCAATACACTATAAACTGTGGTTGGGACCATTTGTTACAACAAATTAATATGTAAAAACAATATATTTTATTGTATAGTTAAATTATTAATTTTGCAGTAAATGGAGCTGTCAAAACTTCAGCTAAGTTAAAGAAATCAAGATTTATAAAGTCCGCTATACACTATAAACTGTGTTTGGGAGCATTTGTTACAATAAATTATTATGTAAAAACAATATACTTTATTGTATATTTAAATAATTAATTTTGCAGTAAATGGAGCTGTCAAAACTACAGTTAATTAAAAGAAATCAATATTTCAAAAGTCCGCAATACACTATAAACTGTGGTTAGGTGCATTTGATACAACAAATTAATATGTAAAAACAATATATTTTATTGTATAGTTAAATTATTAATTTTGCAGTAAATGGAGCTGTCAAAACTTCAGCTAAGTTAAATAAATCAATATTTATAAAGTCCGCTATACACTATAAACTGTGGTTGGGAGCATTTGTCACAACAAATTATTATGTAAAAACAATATACTTTATTGTATAGTTAAATTATTAATTTTGCAGTAAATGGAGCTGTCAAAACTTCAACTAAGTTAAAGAAATCAATATATATAAAGTCCGCTATACACTATAAACTGTGGTTGGGAGCATTTGTCACAACAAATTATTATGTAAAAACAATATACTTTATTGTATAGTTAAATTATTAATTTTGCGGTAAATAGAGCTGTCAAAACTTCAGCTAAGTTAAAGAAATCAATATTTATAAAGTCCGCTATACACTATAAACTGTGTTTGGGAGCATTTGTTACAATAAATTATTATGTAAACACAATATACTTTATTGTATATTTAAATTATTAATTTTTCAGTAAATGGAGCTGTCAAAACTTCAGCTAAGTTAAAGAAATCAATATTTATAAAGTCCGCTATACACTATAAACTGTGGTTGGGAGCATTTGTTACAACAAATTAATATGTAAAAACAATATATTTTATTGTATAGTTAAATTATTAATTTTGCAGTAAATGGAGCTGTCAAAACTTCAGCTAAGTTAAAGAAATCAATATTTATAAAGTCCGCTATACACTATAAACTGTGTTTGGGAGCATTTGTTACAATAAATTATTATGTAAAAACAATATACTTTATTGTATAGTTAAATTATTAATTTTGCAGTAAATGGAGCTGTCAAAACTACATTTAATTAAAAGAAATCAATATTTCAAAAGTCCGCAATACACTATAAACTGTGGTTAGGTGCATTTGATACAACAAATTAATATGTAAAAACAATATATTTTATTGTATAATTAAATTAATAATTTTGCAGTAAATGAAGCTGTCAAAACTTCAGCTAAGTTAAAGAAATCAATATTTCAAAAGTCCGCAATACACTATAAACTGTGGTTGGGAGCATTTGATACAACAAATTAATATGTAAAAACAATATATTTTATTGTATAGTTAAATTATTAATTTTGCAGTAAATGGAGCTGTCAAAACTTCAGCTAAGTTAAAGAAATCAATATTTATAAAGTCCGCTATACACTATAAACTGTGGATGGGAGCATTTGTAACAATAAAATAATATGTAAAAACAATTTACTTTATTGTATAGTTAAATTATTAATTTTGCAGTAAATGGAGCTGTCAAAACTTCAGCTAAGTTAAAGAAATCAATATTTATAAAGTCCGCAATACACTATAAACTGTGGTTAGGTGCATTTGATACAACAAATTAATATGTAAAAACAATATATTTTATTGTATAGTTAAATTATTAATTTTGCAGTAAATGGAGCTGTCAAAACTTCAGCTAAGTTAAAGAAATCAATATTTATAAAGTCCGCAATACACTATAAACTGTGGTTGGGAGCATTTGTTACAACAAATTAATATGTAAAAACAATATATTTTATTGTATAGTAAAATTATTAATTTTGCAGTAAATGGAGCTGTCAAAACTTCAGCTAAGTTAAAGAAATCAATACTTATAAAGTCCGCTATACACTATAAACTGTGTTTGGGAGCATTTGTTACAATAAATTATTATGTAAAAACAATATACTTTATTGTATATTTAAATAATTAATTTTGCAGTAAATGGAGCTGTCAAAACTACAGTTAATTAAAAGAAATCAATATTTCAAAAGTCCGCAATACACTATAAACTGTGGTTAGGTGCATTTGATACAACAAATTAATATGTAAAAACAATATATTTTATTGTATAGTTAAATTATTAATTTTGCAGTAAATGTAGCTGTCAAAACTTCAGCTAAGTTAAAGAAATCAATATTTATAAAGTCCGCTATACACTATAAACTGTGGTTGGGAGCATTTGTCACAACAAATTATTATGTAAAAACAATATACTTTATTGTATAGTTAAATTATTAATTTTGCAGTAAATGGAGCTGTCAAAACTTCAACTAAGTTAAAGAAATCAATATTTATAAATTCCGCTATACACTATAAACTGTGGTTAAGAGCATTTGTCACAACAAATTATTATGTAAAAACAATATACTTTATTGTATAGTTAAATTATTAATTTTGCAGTAAATGGAGCTGTCAAAACTTCAGCTAAGTTAAAGAAATCAATATTTATAAAGTCCGCTATACACTATAAACTGTGGTTGGGAGCATTTGTCACAACAAATTATTATGTAAAAACAATATACTTTATTGTATAGTTAAATTATTAATTTTGCAGTAAATGGAGCTGTCAAAACTTCAGCTAAGTTAAAGAAATCAATATTTATAAAGTCCGCTATGCACTATAAACTGTGGTTGGGAGCATTTGTCACAACAAATTATTATGTAAAAACAATATACTTTATTGTATAGTTAAATTATTAATTTTGCAGTAAATGGAGCTGTCAAAACTTCAGCTAAGTTAAAGAAATCAATATTTATAAAGTCCGCTATGCACTATAAACTGTGGTTGGGAGCATTTGTCACAACAAATTATTATGTAAAAACAATATACTTTATTGTATAGTTAAATTATTAATTTTGCAGTAAATGGAGCTGTCAAAACTTCAGCTAAGTTAAAGAAATCAATATTTATAAAGTCCGCTATACACTATGAACTGTGTTTGGGAGCATTTGTCACAACAAATTATTATGTAAAAACAATATACTTTATTGTATAGTTAAATTATTAATTTTGCAGTAAATGGAGCTGTCAAAACTTCAGCTAAGTAAAAGAAATCAATATTTCAAAAGTCCGCAATACACTATAAACTGTGGTTTGGAGCATTTGTCACAACAAATTATTATGTAAAAACAATATACTTTATTGTATAGTTAAATTATTAATTTTGCAGTAAATGGAGCTGTCAAAACTTCAGCTAAGTAAAAGAAATCAATATTTCAAAAGTCCGCTATACACTAGAAACTTTGGTTGGGAGCATTTGTTACAACAAATTAATATGTAAAAACAATATACTTTATTGTATAGTTAAATTATTAATTTTGCAGTAAATGGAGCTGTCAAAACTTCAGCTAAGTAAAAGAAATCAATATTTATAAAGTCCGCAATACACTATAAACTGTGGTTGGGAGCATTTGTTACAACAAATTAATATGTAAAAACAATATATTTTATTGTATAGTTAAATTATTAATTTTGCAGTAAATGGAGCTGTCAAAACTTCAGCTAAGTTAAAGAAATCAATATTTCAAAAGTCCGCTATACATTATAAACTGTGGTTAGGTGCATTTGATACAACAAATTATTATGTAAAAACAATATACTTTATTGTATATTTAAATAATTAATTTTGCAGTAAATGGAGCTGTCAAAACTACAGTTAATTAAAAGAAATCAATATTTCAAAAGTCCGCAATACACTATAAACTGTGGTTAGGTGCATTTGATACAACAAATTATTATGTAAAAACAATATACTTTATTGTATATTTAAATAATTAATTTTGCAGTAAATGGAGCTGTCAAAACTTCAGCTAAGTAAAAGAAATCAATATTTATAAAGTCCGCAATACACTATAAACTGTGGTTGGGAGCATTTGTTACAACAAATTAATATGTAAAAACAATATATTTTATTGTATAGTTAAATTATTAATTTTGCAGTAAATGGAGCTGTCAAAACTTCAGCTAAGTTAAAGAAATCAATATTTATAAAGTCCGCTATACACTATAAACTGTGGTTGGGAGCATTTGTCACAACAAATTATTATGTAAAAACAATATACTTTATTGTATAGTTAAATTATTAATTTTGCAGTAAATGGAGCTGTCAAAACTTCAACTAAGTTAAAGTAATCAATATTTATAAAGTCCGCTATACACTATAAACTGTGGTTGGGAGCATTTGTCACAACAAATTATTATGTAAAAACAATATACTTTATTGTATAGTTAAATTATTAATTTTGCGGTAAACGTAGCTGTCAAAACTTCAGCTAAGTTAAAGAAATCAATATTTATAAAGTCCGCTATACACTATAAACTGTGTTTGGGAGCATTTGTTACAATAAATTATTATGTAAACACAATATACTTTATTGTATATTTAAATTATTAACATTTCAGTAAATGGAGCTGTCAAAACTTAAGCTAAGTTAAAGAAATCAATATTTATAAAGTCCGCAATACACTATAAACTGTGGTTAGGTGCATTTGATACAACAAATTAATATGTAAAAACAATATATTTTATTGTATAGTTAAATTATTAATTTTGCAGTAAATGGAGCTGTCAAAACTTCAGCTAAGTTAAAGAAATCAATATTTATAAAGTCCGCAATACACTATAAACTGTGGTTGGGACCATTTGTTACAACAAATTAATATGTAAAAACAATATATTTTATTGTATAGTTAAATTATTAATTTTGCAGTAAATGGAGCTGTCAAAACTTCAGCTAAGTTAAAGAAATCAAGATTTATAAAGTCCGCTATACACTATAAACTGTGTTTGGGAGCATTTGTTACAATAAATTATTATGTAAAAACAATATACTTTATTGTATATTTAAATAATTAATTTTGCAGTAAATGGAGCTGTCAAAACTACAGTTAATTAAAAGAAATCAATATTTCAAAAGTCCGCAATACACTATAAACTGTGGTTAGGTGCATTTGATACAACAAATTAATATGTAAAAACAATATATTTTATTGTATAGTTAAATTATTAATTTTGCAGTAAATAGAGCTGTCAAAACTTCAGCTAAGTTAAATAAATCAATATTTATAAAGTCCGCTATACACTATAAACTGTGGTTGGGAGCATTTGTCACAACAAATTATTATGTAAAAACAATATACTTTATTGTATAGTTAAATTATTAATTTTGCAGTAAATGGAGCTGTCAAAACTTCAACTAAGTTAAAGAAATCAATATTTATAAAGTCCGCTATACACTATAAACTGTGGTTGGGAGCATTTGTCACAACAAATTATTATGTAAAAACAATATACTTTATTGTATAGTTAAATTATTAATTTTGCAGTAAATGGAGCTGTCAAAACTTCAGCTAAGTTAAAGAAATCAATATTTATAAAGTCCGCTATACACTATAAACTGTGGTTGGGAGCATTTGTCACAACAAATTATTATGTAAAAACAATATACTTTATTGTATAGTTAAATTATTAATTTTGCAGTAAATGGAGCTGTCAAAACTTCAACTAAGTTAAAGTAATCAATATTTATAAAGTCCGCTATACACTATAAACTGTGGTTGGGAGCATTTGTCACAACAAATTATTATGTAAAAACAATATACTTTATTGTATAGTTAAATTATTAATTTTGCGGTAAACGGAGCTGTCAAAACTTCAGCTAAGTTAAAGAAATCAATATTTATAAAGTCCGCTATACACTATAAACTGTGTTTGGGAGCATTTGTTACAATAAATTATTATGTAAACACAATATACTTTATTGTATATTTAAATTATTAACATTTCAGTAAATGGAGCTGTCAAAACTTAAGCTAAGTTAAAGAAATCAATATTTATAAAGTCCGCAATACACTATAAACTGTGGTTAGGTGCATTTGATACAACAAATTAATATGTAAAAACAATATATTTTATTGTATAGTTAAATTATTAATTTTGCAGTAAATGGAGCTGTCAAAACTTCAGCTAAGTTAAAGAAATCAATATTTATAAAGTCCGCAATACACTATAAACTGTGGTTGGGAGCATTTGTTACAACAAATTAATATGTAAAAACAATATATTTTATTGTATAGTTAAATTATTAATTTTGCAGTAAATGGAGCTGTCAAAACTACATTTAATTAAAAGAAATCAATATTTCAAAAGTCCGCAATACACTATAAACTGTGGTTGGGAGCATTTGTTACAACAAATTAATATGTAAAAACAATATATTTTATTGTATAGTTAAATTATTAATTTTGCAGTAAATGGAGCTGTCAAAACTTCAGCTAAGTTAAAGAAATCAATATTTATAAAGTCCGCAATACACTATAAACTGTGGTTGGGAGCATTTGTTCAATAAATTATTATGTAAAAACAATATACTTTATTGTATAGTTAAATTATTAATTTTGCAGTAAATGGAGCTGTCAAAACTTCAGCTAAGTTAAAGAAATCAATATTTATAAAGTCCGCAATACACTATAAACTGTGGTTGGGAGCATTTGTTCAATAAATTATTATGTAAAAACAATATACTTTATTGTATATTTAAATAATTAATTTTGCAGTAAATGGAGCTGTCAAAACTTCAGCTAAGTATAAGAAATCAATATTTCAAAAGTCCGCAATACACTATAAACTGTGGTTTGGAGCATTTTTCACAACAAATTATTATGTAAAAACAATATACTTTATTGTATAGTTAAATTAATAATTTTGCAGTAAATGGAGCTGTCAAAACTTCAGCTAAGTTAAAGAAATCAATATTTATAAAGTCCGCTATACACTATAAACTGTGGTTAAGAGCATTTGTCACAACAAATTATTATGTAAAAACAATATACTTTATTGTATAGTTAAATTATTAATTTTGCAGTAAATGGAGCTGTCAAAACTTCAGCTAAGTAAAAGAAATCAATATTTATAAAGTCCGCAATACACTATAAACTGTGGTTGGGAGCATTTGTTACAACAAATTAATATGTAAAAACAATATATTTTATTGTATAGTTAAATTATTAATTTTGCAGTAAATGGAGCTGTCAAAACTTCAGCTAAGTTAAAGAAATCAATATTTCAAAAGTCCGCTATACATTATAAACTGTGGTTAGGTGCATTTGATACAACAAATTATTATGTAAAAACAATATACTTTATTGTATATTTAAATAATTAATTTTGCAGTAAATGGAGCTGTCAAAACTACAGTTAATTAAAAGAAATCAATATTTCAAAAGTCCGCAATACACTATAAACTGTGGTTAGGTGCATTTGATACAACAAATTATTATGTAAAAACAATATACTTTATTGTATATTTAAATAATTAATTTTGCAGTAAATGGAGCTGTCAAAACTTCAGCTAAGTAAAAGAAATCAATATTTATAAAGTCCGCAATACACTATAAACTGTGGTTGGGAGCATTTGTTACAACAAATTAATATGTAAAAACAATATATTTTATTGTATAGTTAAATTATTAATTTTGCAGTAAATGGAGCTGTCAAAACTTCAGCTAAGTTAAAGAAATCAATATTTATAAAGTCCGCTATACACTATAAACTGTGGTTGGGAGCATTTGTCACAACAAATTATTATGTAAAAACAATATACTTTATTGTATAGTTAAATTATTAATTTTGCAGTAAATGGAGCTGTCAAAACTTCAACTAAGTTAAAGTAATCAATATTTATAAAGTCCGCTATACACTATAAACTGTGGTTGGGAGCATTTGTCACAACAAATTATTATGTAAAAACAATATACTTTATTGTATAGTTAAATTATTAATTTTGCGGTAAACGTAGCTGTCAAAACTTCAGCTAAGTTAAAGAAATCAATATTTATAAAGTCCGCTATACACTATAAACTGTGTTTGGGAGCATTTGTTACAATAAATTATTATGTAAACACAATATACTTTATTGTATATTTAAATTATTAACATTTCAGTAAATGGAGCTGTCAAAACTTAAGCTAAGTTAAAGAAATCAATATTTATAAAGTCCGCAATACACTATAAACTGTGGTTAGGTGCATTTGATACAACAAATTAATATGTAAAAACAATATATTTTATTGTATAGTTAAATTATTAATTTTGCAGTAAATGGAGCTGTCAAAACTTCAGCTAAGTTAAAGAAATCAATATTTATAAAGTCCGCAATACACTATAAACTGTGGTTGGGACCATTTGTTACAACAAATTAATATGTAAAAACAATATATTTTATTGTATAGTTAAATTATTAATTTTGCAGTAAATGGAGCTGTCAAAACTTCAGCTAAGTTAAAGAAATCAAGATTTATAAAGTCCGCTATACACTATAAACTGTGTTTGGGAGCATTTGTTACAATAAATTATTATGTAAAAACAATATACTTTATTGTATATTTAAATAATTAATTTTGCAGTAAATGGAGCTGTCAAAACTACAGTTAATTAAAAGAAATCAATATTTCAAAAGTCCGCAATACACTATAAACTGTGGTTAGGTGCATTTGATACAACAAATTAATATGTAAAAACAATATATTTTATTGTATAGTTAAATTATTAATTTTGCAGTAAATAGAGCTGTCAAAACTTCAGCTAAGTTAAATAAATCAATATTTATAAAGTCCGCTATACACTATAAACTGTGGTTGGGAGCATTTGTCACAACAAATTATTATGTAAAAACAATATACTTTATTGTATAGTTAAATTATTAATTTTGCAGTAAATGGAGCTGTCAAAACTTCAACTAAGTTAAAGAAATCAATATTTATAAAGTCCGCTATACACTATAAACTGTGGTTGGGAGCATTTGTCACAACAAATTATTATGTAAAAACAATATACTTTATTGTATAGTTAAATTATTAATTTTGCAGTAAATGGAGCTGTCAAAACTTCAGCTAAGTTAAAGAAATCAATATTTATAAAGTCCGCTATACACTATAAACTGTGGTTGGGAGCATTTGTCACAACAAATTATTATGTAAAAACAATATACTTTATTGTATAGTTAAATTATTAATTTTGCAGTAAATGGAGCTGTCAAAACTTCAACTAAGTTAAAGTAATCAATATTTATAAAGTCCGCTATACACTATAAACTGTGGTTGGGAGCATTTGTCACAACAAATTATTATGTAAAAACAATATACTTTATTGTATAGTTAAATTATTAATTTTGCGGTAAACGGAGCTGTCAAAACTTCAGCTAAGTTAAAGAAATCAATATTTATAAAGTCCGCTATACACTATAAACTGTGTTTGGGAGCATTTGTTACAATAAATTATTATGTAAACACAATATACTTTATTGTATATTTAAATTATTAACATTTCAGTAAATGGAGCTGTCAAAACTTAAGCTAAGTTAAAGAAATCAATATTTATAAAGTCCGCAATACACTATAAACTGTGGTTAGGTGCATTTGATACAACAAATTAATATGTAAAAACAATATATTTTATTGTATAGTTAAATTATTAATTTTGCAGTAAATGGAGCTGTCAAAACTTCAGCTAAGTTAAAGAAATCAATATTTATAAAGTCCGCAATACACTATAAACTGTGGTTGGGAGCATTTGTTACAACAAATTAATATGTAAAAACAATATATTTTATTGTATAGTTAAATTATTAATTTTGCAGTAAATGGAGCTGTCAAAACTACATTTAATTAAAAGAAATCAATATTTCAAAAGTCCGCAATACACTATAAACTGTGGTTGGGAGCATTTGTTACAACAAATTAATATGTAAAAACAATATATTTTATTGTATAGTTAAATTATTAATTTTGCAGTAAATGGAGCTGTCAAAACTTCAGCTAAGTTAAAGAAATCAATATTTATAAAGTCCGCAATACACTATAAACTGTGGTTGGGAGCATTTGTTCAATAAATTATTATGTAAAAACAATATACTTTATTGTATAGTTAAATTATTAATTTTGCAGTAAATGGAGCTGTCAAAACTTCAGCTAAGTTAAAGAAATCAATATTTATAAAGTCCGCAATACACTATAAACTGTGGTTGGGAGCATTTGTTCAATAAATTATTATGTAAAAACAATATACTTTATTGTATATTTAAATAATTAATTTTGCAGTAAATGGAGCTGTCAAAACTTCAGCTAAGTATAAGAAATCAATATTTCAAAAGTCCGCAATACACTATAAACTGTGGTTTGGAGCATTTGTCACAACAAATTATTATGTAAAAACAATATACTTTATTGTATAGTTAAATTAATAATTTTGCAGTAAATGGAGCTGTCAAAACTTCAGCTAAGTTAAAGAAATCAATATTTATAAAGTCCGCTATACACTATAAACTGTGGTTAAGAGCATTTGTCACAACAAATTATTATGTAAAAACAATATACTTTATTGTATAGTTAAATTATTAATTTTGCAGTAAATGGAGCTGTCAAAACTTCAGCTAAGTTAAAGAAATCAATATTTATAAAGTCCGCTATACACTATAAACTGTGGTTGGGAGCATTTGTCACAACAAATTATTATGTAAAAACAATATACTTTATTGTATAGTTAAATTATTAATTTTGCAGTAAATGGAGCTGTCAAAACTTCAGCTAAGTTAAAGAAATCAATATTTATAAAGTCCGCTATACACTATGAACTGTGTTTGGGAGCATTTGTTACAATAAATTATTATGTAAAAACAATATACTTTATTGTATAGTTAAATTATTAATTTTGCAGTAAATGGAGCTGTCAAAACTTCAGCTAAGTAAAAGAAATCAATATTAATAAAGTCCGCTTTACACTATAAACTGTGGTTGGGAGCATTTGTCACAACAAATTATTATGTAAAAACAATATACTTTATTGTATAGTTAACTTATTAATTTTGCGGTAAATGGAGCTGTCAAAACTTCAGCTAAGTTAAAGAAATCAATATTTATAAAGTCCGCTATACACTATAAACTGTGGTTTGGAGCATTTGTCACAACAAATTATTATGTAAAAACAATATACTTTATTGTATAGTTAAATTATTAATTTTGCAGTAAATGGAGCTGTCAAAACTTCAGCTAAGTAAAAGAAATCAATATTTCAAAAGTCCGCTATACACTAGAAACTGTGGTTGGGAGCATTTGTTACAACAAATTAATATGTAAAAACAATATACTTTATTGTATAGTTAAATTATTAATTTTGCAGTAAATGGAGCTGTCAAAACTTCAGCTAAGTAAAAGAAATCAATATTTATAAAGTCCGCAATACACTATAAACTGTGGTTGGGAGCATTTGTTACAACAAATTAATATGTAAAAACAATATATTTTATTGTATAGTTAAATTATTAATTTTGCAGTAAATGGAGCTGTCAAAACTTCAGCTAAGTTAAAGAAATCAATATTTATAAAGTCCGCTATACACTATAAACTGTGGTTGGGAGCATTTGTTACAATAAAATAATATGTAAAAACAATTTACTTTATTGTATAGTTAAATTATTAATTTTGCAGTAAATGGAGCTGTCAAAACTTCAGCTAAGTTAAAGAAATCAATATTTATAAAGTCCGCAATACACTATAAACTGTGGTTAGGTGCATTTGATACAACAAATTAATATGTAAAAACAATATATTTTATTGTATAGTTAAATTATTAATTTTGCAGTAAATGGAGCTGTCAAAACTTCAGCTAAGTTAAAGAAATCAATATTTATAAAGTCCGCAATTCACTATAAACTGTGGTTGGGAGCATTTGTTACAACAAATTAATATGTAAAAACAATATATTTTATTGTATAGTTAAATTATTAATTTTGCAGTGAATGGAGCTGTCAAAACTTCAGCTAAGTTAAAGAAATCAATATTTATGAAGTCCGCTATACACTATAAATTGTGGTTGGGAGCATTTGTAACAATAAAATAATATGTAAAAGCAATTTACTTTATTGTATAGTTAAATTATTAATTTTGCAGTAAATGGAGCTGTCAAAACTTCAGCTAAGTTAAAGAAATCAATATTTATAAAGTCCGCAATACACTATAAACTGTGGTTAGGTGCATTTGATACAACAAATTAATATGTAAAAACAATATATTTTATTGTATAGTTAAATTATTAATTTTGCAGTAAATGGAGCTGTCAAAACTTCAGCTAAGTTAAAGAAATCAATATTTATAAAGTCCGCAATTCACTATAAACTGTGGTTGGGAGCATTTGTTACAACAAATTAATATGTAAAAACAATATATTTTATTGTATAGTTAAATTATTAATTTTGCAGTGAATGGAGCTGTCAAAACTTCAGCTAAGTTAAAGAAATCAATATTTATGAAGTCCGCTATACACTATAAATTGTGGTTGGGAGCATTTGTAACAATAAAATAATATGTAAAAGCAATTTACTTTATTGTATAGTTAAATTATTAATTTTGCAGTAAATGGAGCTGTCAAAACTTCAGCTAAGTTAAAGAAATCAATATTTATAAAGTCCGCTATACACTATAAACTGTGTTTGGGAGCATTTGTTACAATAAATTATTATGTAAAAACAATATACTTTATTGTATAGTTAAATTATTAATTTTGCAGTAAATGGAGCTGTCAAAACTTCAGCTAAGTTAAAGAAATCAATATTTATAAAGTCCGCAATACACTATAAACTGTGGTTGGGAGCATTTGTTACAATAAAATAATATGTAAAAACAATATATTTTATTGTATAGTTAAATTATTAATTTTGCAGTAAATGGAGCTGTCAAAACTTCAGCTAAGTTAAAGAAATCAATATTTATAAAGTCCGCTATACACTATAAACTGTGGTTGGGAGCATTTGTTACAATAAAATAATATGTAAAAACAATTTACTTTATTGTATAGTTAAATTATTAATTTTGCAGTAAATGGAGCTGTCAAAACTTCAGCTAAGTTAAAGAAATCAATATTTATAAAGTCCGCAATACACTATAAACTGTGGTTGGGAGCATTTGTTACAACAAATTAATATGTAAGAACAATATATTTTATTGTATAGTTAAATTATTAATTTTGCAGTAAATGGAGCTGTCAAAACTTCAGCTAAGTTAAAGAAATCAATATTTATAAAGTCCGCTATACACTATAAACTGTGGTTGGGAGCATTTGTTACAATAAAATAATATGTAAAAACAATTTACTTTATTGTATAGTTAAATTATTAATTTTGCAGTAAATGGAGCTGTCAAAACTTCAGCTTAGTTAAAGAAATCAATATTTATAAAGTCCGCAATACACTATAAACTGTGGTTGGGAGCATTTGTTACAACAAATTAATATGTAAGAACAATATATTTTATTATATAGTTAAATTATTAATTTTGCAGTAAATGGAGGTGTCAAAACTTCAGCTAAGTTAAAGAAATCAATATTTATAAAGTCCGCTATACACTATAAATTGTGGTTGGGAGCATTTGTAACAATAAAATAATATGTAAAAACAATTTACTTTATTGTATAGTTAAATTATTAATTTTGCAGTAAATGGAGCTGTCAAAACTTCAGCTAAGTTAAAGAAATCAATATTTATAAAGTCCGCAATACACTATAAACTGTGGTTAGGTGCATTTGATACAACAAATTAATATGTAAAAACAATATATTTTATTGTATAGTTAAATTATTAATTTTGCAGTAAATGGAGCTGTCAAAACTTCAGCTAAGTTAAAGAAATCAATATTTATAAAGTCCGCAATTCACTATAAACTGTGGTTGGGAGCATTTGTTACAACAAATTAATATGTAAAAACAATATATTTTATTGTATAGTTAAATTATTAATTTTGCAGTAAATGGAGCTGTCAAAACTTCAGCTAAGTTAAAGAAATCAATATTTATAAAGTCCGCTATACACTATGAACTGTGTTTGGGAGCATTTGTTACAATAAATTATTATGTAAAAACAATATACTTTATTGTATAGTTAAATTATTAATTTTGCAGTAAATGGAGCTGTCAAAACTTGAGCTAAGTAAAAGAAATCAATATTAATAAAGTCCGCTTTACACTATAAACTGTGGTTGGGAGCATTTGTCACAACAAATTATTATGTAAAAACAATATACTTTATTGTATAGTTAACTTATTAATTTTGCGGTAAATGGAGCTGTCAAAACTTCAGCTAAGTTAAAGAAATCAATATTTATAAAGTCCGCTATACACTATAAACTGTGGTTTGGAGCATTTGTCACAACAAATTATTATGTAAAAACAATATACTTTATTGTATAGTTAAATTATTAATTTTGCAGTAAATGGAGCTGTCAAAACTTCAGCTAAGTAAAAGAAATCAATATTTCAAAAGTCCGCTATACACTAGAAACTGTGGTTGGGAGCATTTGTTACAACAAATTAATATGTAAAAACAATATACTTTATTGTATAGTTAAATTATTAATTTTGCAGTAAATGGAGCTGTCAAAACTTCAGCTAAGTAAAAGAAATCAATATTTATAAAGTCCGCAATACACTAAAAACTGTGGTTGGGAGCATTTGTTACAACAAATTAATATGTAAAAACAATATATTTTATTGTATAGTTAAATTATTAATTTTGCAGTAAATGGAGCTGTCAAAACTTCAGCTAAGTTAAAGAAATCAATATTTATAAAGTCCGCAATACACTATAAACTGTGGTTAGGTGCATTTGATACAACAAATTAATATGTAAAAACAATATATTTTATTGTATAGTTAAATTATTAATTTTGCAGTAAATGGAGCTGTCAAAACTTCAGCTAAGTTAAAGAAATCAATATTTATAAAGTCCGCAATTCACTATAAGCTGTGGTTGGGAGCATTTGTTACAACAAATTAATATGTAAAAACAATATATTTTATTGTATAGTTAAATTATTAATTTTGCAGTGAATGGAGCTGTCAAAACTTCAGCTAAGTTAAAGAAATCAATATTTATGAAGTCCGCTATACACTATAAATTGTGGTTGGGAGCATTTGTAACAATAAAATAATATGTAAAAGCAATTTACTTTATTGTATAGTTAAATTATTAATTTTGCAGTAAATGGAGCTGTCAAAACTTCAGCTAAGTTAAAGAAATCAATATTTATAAAGTCCGCTATACACTATAAACTGTGTTTGGGAGCATTTGTTACAATAAATTATTATGTAAAAACAATATACTTTATTGTATAGTTAAATTATTAATTTTGCAGTAAATGGAGCTGTCAAAACTTCAGCTAAGTTAAAGAAATCAATATTTATAAAGTCCGCAATACACTATAAACTGTGGTTGGGAGCATTTGTTACAATAAAATAATATGTAAAAACAATATATTTTATTGTATAGTTAAATTATTAATTTTGCAGTAAATGGAGCTGTCAAAACTTCAGCTAAGTTAAAGAAATCAATATTTATAAAGTCCGCTATACACTATAAACTGTGGTTGGGAGCATTTGTTACAATAAAATAATATGTAAAAACAATTTACTTTATTGTATAGTTAAATTATTAATTTTGCAGTAAATGGAGCTGTCAAAACTTCAGCTAAGTTAAAGAAATCAATATTTATAAAGTCCGCAATACACTATAAACTGTGGTTGGGAGCATTTGTTACAACAAATTAATATGTAAGAACAATATATTTTATTGTATAGTTAAATTATTAATTTTGCAGTAAATGGAGCTGTCAAAACTTCAGCTAAGTTAAAGAAATCAATATTTATAAAGTCCGCTATACACTATAAACTGTGGTTGGGAGCATTTGTTACAATAAAATAATATGTAAAAACAATTTACTTTATTGTATAGTTAAATTATTAATTTTGCAGTAAATGGAGCTGTCAAAACTTCAGCTTAGTTAAAGAAATCAATATTTATAAAGTCCGCAATACACTATAAACTGTGGTTGGGAGCATTTGTTACAACAAATTAATATGTAAGAACAATATATTTTATTATATAGTTAAATTATTAATTTTGCAGTAAATGGAGGTGTCAAAACTTCAGCTAAGTTAAAGAAATCAATATTTATAAAGTCCGCTATACACTATAAATTGTGGTTGGGAGCATTTGTAACAATAAAATAATATGTAAAAACAATTTACTTTATTGTATAGTTAAATTATTAATTTTGCAGTAAATGGAGCTGTCAAAACTTCAGCTAAGTTAAAGAAATCAATATTTATAAAGTCCGCAATACACTATAAACTGTGGTTAGGTGCATTTGATACAACAAATTAATATGTAAAAACAATATATTTTATTGTATAGTTAAATTATTAATTTTGCAGTAAATGGAGCTGTCAAAACTTCAGCTAAGTTAAAGAAATCAATATTTATAAAGTCCGCAATTCACTATAAACTGTGGTTGGGAGCATTTGTTACAACAAATTAATATGTAAAAACAATATATTTTATTGTATAGTTAAATTATTAATTTTGCAGTAAATGGAGCTGTCAAAACTTCAGCTAAGTTAAAGAAATCAATATTTATAAAGTCCGCTATACACTATAAACTGTGGTTGGGAGCATTTGTAACAATAAAATAATATGTAAAAACAATTTACTTTATTGTATAGTTAAATTATTAATTTTGCAGTAAATGAAGCTGTCAAAACTTCAGCTAAGTTAAAGAAATCAATATTTATAAAGTCCGCAATACACTATAAACTGTGGTTAGGTGCATTTGATACAACAAATTAATATGTAAAAACAATATATTTTATTGTATAGTTAAATTATTAATTTTGCAGTAAATGGAGCTGTCAAAACTTCAGCTAAGTTAAAGAAATCAATATTTATAAAGTCCGCAATACACTATAAACTGTGGTTGGGAGCATTTGTTACAACAAATTAATATGTAAGAACAATATATTTTATTGTATAGTTAAATTATTAATTTTGCAGTAAATGGAGCTGTCAAAACTTCAGCTAAGTTAAAGAAATCAATATTTATAAAGTCCGCAATACACTATAAACTGTGGTTAGGTGCATTTGATACAACAAATTAATATGTAAAAACAATATATTTTATTGTATAGTTAAATTATTAATTTTGCAGTAAATGGAGCTGTCAAAACTTCAGCTAAGTTAAAGAAATCAATATTTATAAAGTCCGCAATTCACTATAAACTGTGGTTGGGAGCATTTGTTACAACAAATTAATATGTAAAAACAATATATTTTATTGTATAGTTAAATTATTAATTTTGCAGTAAATGGAGCTGTCAAAACTTCAGCTAAGTTAAAGAAATCAATATTTATAAAGTCCGCAATACACTATAAACTGTGGTTGGGAGCATTTGTTACAACAAATTAATATGTAAGAACAATATATTTTATTGTATAGTTAAATTATTAATTTTGCAGTAAATGGAGCTGTCAAAACTTCAGCTAAGTTAAAGAAATCAATATTTATAAAGTCCGCAATACACTATAAACTGTGGTTAGGTGCATTTGATACAACAAATTAATATGTAAAAACAATATACTTTATTGTATAGTTAAATTATTAATTTTGCGGTAAATGGAGCTGTCAAAACTACAGTTAATTAAAAGAAATCAATATTTCAAAAGTCCGCTATACACTATAAACTGTGGTTGGGAGCATTTGTCACAACAAATTATTATGTAAAAACAATATACTTTATTGTATAGTTAAATTATTAATTTTGCGGTAAATGGAGCTGTCAAAACTTCAGCTAAGTTAAAGAAATCAATATTAATAAAGTCCGCTATACACTATAAACTGTGGTTGGGAGCATTTGTCACAACAAATTATTATGTAAAAACAATATACTTTATTGTATAGTTAACTTATTAATTTTGCGGTAAATGGAGCTGTCAAAACTTCAGCTAAGTTAAAGAAATCAATATTTATAAAGTCCGCTATACACTATAAACTGTGGTTTGGAGCATTTGTCACAACAAATTATTATGTAAAAACAATATACTTTATTGTATAGTTAAATTATTAATTTTGCAGTAAATGGAGCTGTCAAAACTTCAGCTAAGTAAAAGAAATCAATATTTCAAAAGTCCGCAATACACTATAAACTGTGGTTTGGAGCATTTGTCACAACAAATTATTATGTAAAAACAATATACTTTATTGTATAGTTAAATTATTAATTTTGCGGTAAATGGAGCTGTCAAAACTACAGTTAATTAAAAGAAATCAATATTTCAAAAGTCCGCTATACACTATAAACTGTGGTTGGGAGCATTTGTCACAACAAATTATTATGTAAAAACAATATACTTTATTGTATAGTTAAATTAATAATTTTGCAGTAAATGGAGCTGTCAAAACTTCAGCTAAGTTAAAGAAATCAATATTAATAAAGTCCGCTATACACTATAAACTGTGGTTGGGAGCATTTGTCACAACAAATTATTATGTAAAAACAATATACTTTATTGTATAGTTAAATTAATAATTTTGCAGTAAATGGAGCTGTCAAAACTTCAGCTAAGTTAAAGAAATCAATATTAATAAAGTCCGCTATACACTATAAACTGTGGTTGGGAGCATTTGTCACAACAAATTATTATGTAAAAACAATATACTTTATTGTATAGTTAACTTATTAATTTTGCGGTAAATGGAGCTGTCAAAACTTCAGCTAAGTTAAAGAAATCAATATTTATAAAGTCCGCAATACACTATAAACTGTGGTTAGGTGCATTTGATACAACAAATTAATATGTAAAAACAATATATTTTATTGTATAGTTAATTTATTAATTTTGCAGTAAATGGAGCTGTCAAAACTTCAGCTAAGTTAAAGAAATCAATATTTCAAAAGTCCGCAATACACTATAAACTGTGGTTGGGAGCATTTGTCACAACAAATTATTATGTAAAAACAATATACTTTATTGTATAGTTAAATTAATAATTTTGCAGTAAATGGAGCTGTCAAAACTTCAGCTAAGTTAAAGAAATCAATATTAATAAAGTCCGCTATACACTATAAACTGTGGTTATTAGCATTTGTCACAACAAATTATTATGTAAAAACAATATACTTTATTGTATAGTTAACTTATTAATTTTGCGGTAAATGGAGCTGTCAAAACTTCAGCTAAGTTAAAGAAATCAATATTTATAAAGTCCGCTATACACTATAAACTGTGGTTTGGAGCATTTGTCACAACAAATTATTATGTAAAAACAATATACTTTATTGTATAGTTAAATTATTAATTTTGCAGTAAATGGAGCTGTCAAAACTTCAGCTAAGTAAAAGAAATCAATATTTCAAAAGTCCGCAATACACTATAAACTGTGGTTTGGAGCATTTGTCACAACAAATTATTATGTAAAAACAATATACTTTATTGTATAGTTAAATTTTTAATTTTGCAGTAAATGGAGCTGTCAAAACTTCAGCTAAGTAAAAGAAATCAATATTTCAAAAGTCCGCTATACACTAGAAACTGTGGTTGGGAGCATTTGTTACAACAAATTAATATGTAAAAACAATATACTTTATTGTATAGTTAAATTATTAATTTTGCAGTAAATGGAGCTGTCAAAACTTCAGCTAAGTAAAAGAAATCAATATTTATAAAGTCCGCTATACACTATAAACTGGGGCTGGGAGCATTTGTTACAATAAATTAATATGTAAAAACAATATATTTTATTGTATAGTTAAATTATTAATTTTGCAGTAAATGAAGCTGTCAAAACTTCAGCTAAGTTAAAGAAATCAATATTTATAAAGTCCGCTATACACTATAAACTGTGTTTGGGAGCATTTGTTACAATAATTTATTATGTAAAAACAATATACTTTAATGTATAGTTAAATTATTAATTTTGCAGTAAATGGAGCTGTCAAAACTTCAGCTAAGTAAAAGAAATCAATATTTCAAAAGTCCGCTATACACTATAAACTGTGATTGGGAGCATTTGTTACAATAAATTAATATGTAAAAACAATATACTTTATTGTATAGTTAAATTATTAATTTTGCGGTAAATGGAGCTGTCAAAACTTCAGCTAAGTAAAAGAAATCAATATTTCAAAAGTCCGCAATACACTATAAACTGTGGTTTGGAGCATTTGTCACAACAAATTATTATGTAAAAACAATATACTTTATTGTATAGTTAAATTATTAATTTTGCAGTAAATGGAGCTGTCAAAACTTCAGCTAAGTTAAAGAAATCAATATTTATAAAGTCCGCAATACACTATAAACTGTGGTTGGGAGCATTTGTTCAATAAATTATTATGTAAAAACAATATACTTTATTGTATATTTAAATAATTAATTTTGCAGTAAATGGAGCTGTCAAAACTTCAGCTAAGTATAAGAAATCAATATTTCAAAAGTCCGCAATACACTAAAAACTGTGGTTTGGAGCATTTGTCACAACAAATTATTATGTAAAAACAATATACTTTATTGTATAGTTAAATTAATAATTTTGCAGTAAATGGAGCTGTCAAAACTTCAGCTAAGTTAAAGAAATCAATATTAATAAAGTCCGCTATACACTATAAACTGTGGTTGGGAGCATTTGTCACAACAAATTATTATGTAAAAACAATATACTTTATTGTATAGTTAACTTATTAATTTTGCGGTAAATGGAGCTTTCAAAACTTCAGCTAAGTTAAAGAAATCAATATTTATAAAGTCCGCTATACACTATAAACTGTGGTTTGGAGCATTTGTCACAACAAATTATTATGTAAAAACAATATACTTTATTGTATAGTTAAATTATTAATTTTGCAGTAAATGGAGCTGTCAAAACTTCAGCTAAGTAAAAGAAATCAATATTAATAAAGTCCGCTATACACTATAAACTGTGGTTGGGAGCATTTGTCACAACAAATTATTATGTAAAAACAATATACTTTATTGTATAGTTAACTTATTAATTTTGCGGTAAATGGAGCTGTCAAAACTTCAGCTAAGTTAAAGAAATCAATATTTATAAAGTCCGCTATACACTATAAACTGTGGTTTGGAGCATTTGTCACAACAAATTATTATGTAAAAACAATATACTTTATTGTATAGTTAAATTATTAATTTTGCAGTAAATGGAGCTGTCAAAACTTCAGCTAAGTAAAAGAAATCAATATTTCAAAAGTCCGCTATACACTAGAAACTGTGGTTGGGAGCATTTGTTACAACAAATTAATATGTAAAAACAATATACTTTATTGTATAGTTAAATTATTAATTTTGCAGTAAATGGAGCTGTCAAAACTTCAGCTAAGTAAAAGAAATCAATATTTATAAAGTCCGCAATACACTATAAACTGTGGTTGGGAGCATTTGTTACAACAAATTAATATGTAAAAACAATATATTTTATTGTATAGTTAAATTATTAATTTTGCAGTAAATGGAGCTGTCAAAACTTCAGCTAAGTTAAAGAAATCAATATTTATAAAGTCCGCAATACACTATAAACTGTGGTTTGGAGCATTTGTCACAACAAATTATTATGTAAAAACAATATACTTTATTGTATAGTTAAATTTTTAATTTTGCAGTAAATGGAGCTGTCAAAACTTCAGCTAAGTAAAAGAAATCAATATTTCAAAAGTCCGCTATACACTAGAAACTGTGGTTGGGAGCATTTGTTACAACAAATTAATATGTAAAAACAATATACTTTATTGTATAGTTAAATTATTAATTTTGCAGTAAATGGAGCTGTCAAAACTTCAGCTAAGTAAAAGAAATCAATATTTATAAAGTCCGCTATACACTATAAACTGGGGCTGGGAGCATTTGTTACAATAAATTAATATGTAAAAACAATATATTTTATTGTATAGTTAAATTATTAATTTTGCAGTAAATGAAGCTGTCAAAACTTCAGCTAAGTTAAAGAAATCAATATTTATAAAGTCCGCTATACACTATAAACTGTGTTTGGGAGCATTTGTTACAATAATTTATTATGTAAAAACAATATACTTTAATGTATAGTTAAATTATTAATTTTGCAGTAAATGGAGCTGTCAAAACTTCAGCTAAGTAAAAGAAATCAATATTTCAAAAGTCCGCTATACACTATAAACTGTGATTGGGAGCATTTGTTACAATAAATTAATATGTAAAAACAATATACTTTATTGTATAGTTAAATTATTAATTTTGCGGTAAATGGAGCTGTCAAAACTTCAGCTAAGTAAAAGAAATCAATATTTCAAAAGTCCGCAATACACTATAAACTGTGGTTTGGAGCATTTGTCACAACAAATTATTATGTAAAAACAATATACTTTATTGTATAGTTAAATTATTAATTTTGCAGTAAATGGAGCTGTCAAAACTTCAGCTAAGTTAAAGAAATCAATATTTATAAAGTCCGCAATACACTATAAACTGTGGTTGGGAGCATTTGTTCAATAAATTATTATGTAAAAACAATATACTTTATTGTATATTTAAATAATTAATTTTGCAGTAAATGGAGCTGTCAAAACTTCAGCTAAGTATAAGAAATCAATATTTCAAAAGTCCGCAATACACTAAAAACTGTGGTTTGGAGCATTTGTCACAACAAATTATTATGTAAAAACAATATACTTTATTGTATAGTTAAATTAATAATTTTGCAGTAAATGGAGCTGTCAAAACTTCAGCTAAGTTAAAGAAATCAATATTAATAAAGTCCGCTATACACTATAAACTGTGGTTGGGAGCATTTGTCACAACAAATTATTATGTAAAAACAATATACTTTATTGTATAGTTAACTTATTAATTTTGCGGTAAATGGAGCTTTCAAAACTTCAGCTAAGTTAAAGAAATCAATATTTATAAAGTCCGCTATACACTATAAACTGTGGTTTGGAGCATTTGTCACAACAAATTATTATGTAAAAACAATATACTTTATTGTATAGTTAAATTATTAATTTTGCAGTAAATGGAGCTGTCAAAACTTCAGCTAAGTAAAAGAAATCAATATTAATAAAGTCCGCTATACACTATAAACTGTGGTTGGGAGCATTTGTCACAACAAATTATTATGTAAAAACAATATACTTTATTGTATAGTTAACTTATTAATTTTGCGGTAAATGGAGCTGTCAAAACTTCAGCTAAGTTAAAGAAATCAATATTTATAAAGTCCGCTATACACTATAAACTGTGGTTTGGAGCATTTGTCACAACAAATTATTATGTAAAAACAATATACTTTATTGTATAGTTAAATTATTAATTTTGCAGTAAATGGAGCTGTCAAAACTTCAGCTAAGTAAAAGAAATCAATATTTCAAAAGTCCGCTATACACTAGAAACTGTGGTTGGGAGCATTTGTTACAACAAATTAATATGTAAAAACAATATACTTTATTGTATAGTTAAATTATTAATTTTGCAGTAAATGGAGCTGTCAAAACTTCAGCTAAGTAAAAGAAATCAATATTTATAAAGTCCGCAATACACTATAAACTGTGGTTGGGAGCATTTGTTACAACAAATTAATATGTAAAAACAATATATTTTATTGTATAGTTAAATTATTAATTTTGCAGTAAATGGAGCTGTCAAAACTTCAGCTAAGTTAAAGAAATCAATATTTATAAAGTCCGCAATACACTATAAACTGTGGTTAGGTGCATTTGATACAACAAATTAATATGTAAAAACAATATATTTTATTGTATAGTTAAATTATTAATTTTGCAGTAAATGGAGCTGTCAAAACTTCAGCTAAGTTAAAGAAATCAATATTTATAAAGTCCGCAATTCACTATAAGCTGTGGTTGGGAGCATTTGTTACAACAAATTAATATGTAAAAACAATATATTTTATTGTATAGTTAAATTATTAATTTTGCAGTGAATGGAGCTGTCAAAACTTCAGCTAAGTTAAAGAAATCAATATTTATGAAGTCCGCTATACACTATAAATTGTGGTTGGGAGCATTTGTAACAATAAAATAATATGTAAAAGCAATTTACTTTATTGTATAGTTAAATTATTAATTTTGCAGTAAATGGAGCTGTCAAAACTTCAGCTAAGTTAAAGAAATCAATATTTATAAAGTCCGCTATACACTATAAACTGTGTTTGGGAGCATTTGTTACAATAAATTATTATGTAAAAACAATATACTTTATTGTATAGTTAAATTATTAATTTTGCAGTAAATGGAGCTGTCAAAACTTCAGCTAAGTTAAAGAAATCAATATTTATAAAGTCCGCAATACACTATAAACTGTGGTTGGGAGCATTTGTTACAATAAAATAATATGTAAAAACAATATATTTTATTGTATAGTTAAATTATTAATTTTGCAGTAAATGGAGCTGTCAAAACTTCAGCTAAGTTAAAGAAATCAATATTTATAAAGTCCGCTATACACTATAAACTGTGGTTGGGAGCATTTGTTACAATAAAATAATATGTAAAAACAATTTACTTTATTGTATAGTTAAATTATTAATTTTGCAGTAAATGGAGCTGTCAAAACTTCAGCTAAGTTAAAGAAATCAATATTTATAAAGTCCGCAATACACTATAAACTGTGGTTGGGAGCATTTGTTACAACAAATTAATATGTAAGAACAATATATTTTATTGTATAGTTAAATTATTAATTTTGCAGTAAATGGAGCTGTCAAAACTTCAGCTAAGTTAAAGAAATCAATATTTATAAAGTCCGCTATACACTATAAACTGTGGTTGGGAGCATTTGTTACAATAAAATAATATGTAAAAACAATTTACTTTATTGTATAGTTAAATTATTAATTTTGCAGTAAATGGAGCTGTCAAAACTTCAGCTTAGTTAAAGAAATCAATATTTATAAAGTCCGCAATACACTATAAACTGTGGTTGGGAGCATTTGTTACAACAAATTAATATGTAAGAACAATATATTTTATTATATAGTTAAATTATTAATTTTGCAGTAAATGGAGGTGTCAAAACTTCAGCTAAGTTAAAGAAATCAATATTTATAAAGTCCGCTATACACTATAAATTGTGGTTGGGAGCATTTGTAACAATAAAATAATATGTAAAAACAATTTACTTTATTGTATAGTTAAATTATTAATTTTGCAGTAAATGGAGCTGTCAAAACTTCAGCTAAGTTAAAGAAATCAATATTTATAAAGTCCGCAATACACTATAAACTGTGGTTAGGTGCATTTGATACAACAAATTAATATGTAAAAACAATATATTTTATTGTATAGTTAAATTATTAATTTTGCAGTAAATGGAGCTGTCAAAACTTCAGCTAAGTTAAAGAAATCAATATTTATAAAGTCCGCAATTCACTATAAACTGTGGTTGGGAGCATTTGTTACAACAAATTAATATGTAAAAACAATATATTTTATTGTATAGTTAAATTATTAATTTTGCAGTAAATGGAGCTGTCAAAACTTCAGCTAAGTTAAAGAAATCAATATTTATAAAGTCCGCTATACACTATAAACTGTGGTTGGGAGCATTTGTAACAATAAAATAATATGTAAAAACAATTTACTTTATTGTATAGTTAAATTATTAATTTTGCAGTAAATGAAGCTGTCAAAACTTCAGCTAAGTTAAAGAAATCAATATTTATAAAGTCCGCAATACACTATAAACTGTGGTTAGGTGCATTTGATACAACAAATTAATATGTAAAAACAATATATTTTATTGTATAGTTAAATTATTAATTTTGCAGTAAATGGAGCTGTCAAAACTTCAGCTAAGTTAAAGAAATCAATATTTATAAAGTCCGCAATACACTATAAACTGTGGTTGGGAGCATTTGTTACAACAAATTAATATGTAAGAACAATATATTTTATTGTATAGTTAAATTATTAATTTTGCAGTAAATGGAGCTGTCAAAACTTCAGCTAAGTTAAAGAAATCAATATTTATAAAGTCCGCAATACACTATAAACTGTGGTTAGGTGCATTTGATACAACAAATTAATATGTAAAAACAATATATTTTATTGTATAGTTAAATTATTAATTTTGCAGTAAATGGAGCTGTCAAAACTTCAGCTAAGTTAAAGAAATCAATATTTATAAAGTCCGCAATTCACTATAAACTGTGGTTGGGAGCATTTGTTACAACAAATTAATATGTAAAAACAATATATTTTATTGTATAGTTAAATTATTAATTTTGCAGTAAATGGAGCTGTCAAAACTTCAGCTAAGTTAAAGAAATCAATATTTATAAAGTCCGCAATACACTATAAACTGTGGTTGGGAGCATTTGTTACAACAAATTAATATGTAAGAACAATATATTTTATTGTATAGTTAAATTATTAATTTTGCAGTAAATGGAGCTGTCAAAACTTCAGCTAAGTTAAAGAAATCAATATTTATAAAGTCCGCAATACACTATAAACTGTGGTTAGGTGCATTTGATACAACAAATTAATATGTAAAAACAATATACTTTATTGTATAGTTAAATTATTAATTTTGCGGTAAATGGAGCTGTCAAAACTACAGTTAATTAAAAGAAATCAATATTTCAAAAGTCCGCTATACACTATAAACTGTGGTTGGGAGCATTTGTCACAACAAATTATTATGTAAAAACAATATACTTTATTGTATAGTTAAATTATTAATTTTGCGGTAAATGGAGCTGTCAAAACTTCAGCTAAGTTAAAGAAATCAATATTAATAAAGTCCGCTATACACTATAAACTGTGGTTGGGAGCATTTGTCACAACAAATTATTATGTAAAAACAATATACTTTATTGTATAGTTAACTTATTAATTTTGCGGTAAATGGAGCTGTCAAAACTTCAGCTAAGTTAAAGAAATCAATATTTATAAAGTCCGCTATACACTATAAACTGTGGTTTGGAGCATTTGTCACAACAAATTATTATGTAAAAACAATATACTTTATTGTATAGTTAAATTATTAATTTTGCAGTAAATGGAGCTGTCAAAACTTCAGCTAAGTAAAAGAAATCAATATTTCAAAAGTCCGCAATACACTATAAACTGTGGTTTGGAGCATTTGTCACAACAAATTATTATGTAAAAACAATATACTTTATTGTATAGTTAAATTATTAATTTTGCGGTAAATGGAGCTGTCAAAACTACAGTTAATTAAAAGAAATCAATATTTCAAAAGTCCGCTATACACTATAAACTGTGGTTGGGAGCATTTGTCACAACAAATTATTATGTAAAAACAATATACTTTATTGTATAGTTAAATTAATAATTTTGCAGTAAATGGAGCTGTCAAAACTTCAGCTAAGTTAAAGAAATCAATATTAATAAAGTCCGCTATACACTATAAACTGTGGTTGGGAGCATTTGTCACAACAAATTATTATGTAAAAACAATATACTTTATTGTATAGTTAAATTAATAATTTTGCAGTAAATGGAGCTGTCAAAACTTCAGCTAAGTTAAAGAAATCAATATTAATAAAGTCCGCTATACACTATAAACTGTGGTTGGGAGCATTTGTCACAACAAATTATTATGTAAAAACAATATACTTTATTGTATAGTTAACTTATTAATTTTGCGGTAAATGGAGCTGTCAAAACTTCAGCTAAGTTAAAGAAATCAATATTTATAAAGTCCGCAATACACTATAAACTGTGGTTAGGTGCATTTGATACAACAAATTAATATGTAAAAACAATATATTTTATTGTATAGTTAATTTATTAATTTTGCAGTAAATGGAGCTGTCAAAACTTCAGCTAAGTTAAAGAAATCAATATTTCAAAAGTCCGCAATACACTATAAACTGTGGTTGGGAGCATTTGTCACAACAAATTATTATGTAAAAACAATATACTTTATTGTATAGTTAAATTAATAATTTTGCAGTAAATGGAGCTGTCAAAACTTCAGCTAAGTTAAAGAAATCAATATTAATAAAGTCCGCTATACACTATAAACTGTGGTTATTAGCATTTGTCACAACAAATTATTATGTAAAAACAATATACTTTATTGTATAGTTAACTTATTAATTTTGCGGTAAATGGAGCTGTCAAAACTTCAGCTAAGTTAAAGAAATCAATATTTATAAAGTCCGCTATACACTATAAACTGTGGTTTGGAGCATTTGTCACAACAAATTATTATGTAAAAACAATATACTTTATTGTATAGTTAAATTATTAATTTTGCAGTAAATGGAGCTGTCAAAACTTCAGCTAAGTAAAAGAAATCAATATTTCAAAAGTCCGCAATACACTATAAACTGTGGTTTGGAGCATTTGTCACAACAAATTATTATGTAAAAACAATATACTTTATTGTATAGTTAAATTTTTAATTTTGCAGTAAATGGAGCTGTCAAAACTTCAGCTAAGTAAAAGAAATCAATATTTCAAAAGTCCGCTATACACTAGAAACTGTGGTTGGGAGCATTTGTTACAACAAATTAATATGTAAAAACAATATACTTTATTGTATAGTTAAATTATTAATTTTGCAGTAAATGGAGCTGTCAAAACTTCAGCTAAGTAAAAGAAATCAATATTTATAAAGTCCGCTATACACTATAAACTGGGGCTGGGAGCATTTGTTACAATAAATTAATATGTAAAAACAATATATTTTATTGTATAGTTAAATTATTAATTTTGCAGTAAATGAAGCTGTCAAAACTTCAGCTAAGTTAAAGAAATCAATATTTATAAAGTCCGCTATACACTATAAACTGTGTTTGGGAGCATTTGTTACAATAATTTATTATGTAAAAACAATATACTTTAATGTATAGTTAAATTATTAATTTTGCAGTAAATGGAGCTGTCAAAACTTCAGCTAAGTAAAAGAAATCAATATTTCAAAAGTCCGCTATACACTATAAACTGTGATTGGGAGCATTTGTTACAATAAATTAATATGTAAAAACAATATACTTTATTGTATAGTTAAATTATTAATTTTGCGGTAAATGGAGCTGTCAAAACTTCAGCTAAGTAAAAGAAATCAATATTTCAAAAGTCCGCAATACACTATAAACTGTGGTTTGGAGCATTTGTCACAACAAATTATTATGTAAAAACAATATACTTTATTGTATAGTTAAATTATTAATTTTGCAGTAAATGGAGCTGTCAAAACTTCAGCTAAGTTAAAGAAATCAATATTTATAAAGTCCGCAATACACTATAAACTGTGGTTGGGAGCATTTGTTCAATAAATTATTATGTAAAAACAATATACTTTATTGTATATTTAAATAATTAATTTTGCAGTAAATGGAGCTGTCAAAACTTCAGCTAAGTATAAGAAATCAATATTTCAAAAGTCCGCAATACACTAAAAACTGTGGTTTGGAGCATTTGTCACAACAAATTATTATGTAAAAACAATATACTTTATTGTATAGTTAAATTAATAATTTTGCAGTAAATGGAGCTGTCAAAACTTCAGCTAAGTTAAAGAAATCAATATTAATAAAGTCCGCTATACACTATAAACTGTGGTTGGGAGCATTTGTCACAACAAATTATTATGTAAAAACAATATACTTTATTGTATAGTTAACTTATTAATTTTGCGGTAAATGGAGCTTTCAAAACTTCAGCTAAGTTAAAGAAATCAATATTTATAAAGTCCGCTATACACTATAAACTGTGGTTTGGAGCATTTGTCACAACAAATTATTATGTAAAAACAATATACTTTATTGTATAGTTAAATTATTAATTTTGCAGTAAATGGAGCTGTCAAAACTTCAGCTAAGTAAAAGAAATCAATATTAATAAAGTCCGCTATACACTATAAACTGTGGTTGGGAGCATTTGTCACAACAAATTATTATGTAAAAACAATATACTTTATTGTATAGTTAACTTATTAATTTTGCGGTAAATGGAGCTGTCAAAACTTCAGCTAAGTTAAAGAAATCAATATTTATAAAGTCCGCTATACACTATAAACTGTGGTTTGGAGCATTTGTCACAACAAATTATTATGTAAAAACAATATACTTTATTGTATAGTTAAATTATTAATTTTGCAGTAAATGGAGCTGTCAAAACTTCAGCTAAGTAAAAGAAATCAATATTTCAAAAGTCCGCTATACACTAGAAACTGTGGTTGGGAGCATTTGTTACAACAAATTAATATGTAAAAACAATATACTTTATTGTATAGTTAAATTATTAATTTTGCAGTAAATGGAGCTGTCAAAACTTCAGCTAAGTAAAAGAAATCAATATTTATAAAGTCCGCAATACACTATAAACTGTGGTTGGGAGCATTTGTTACAACAAATTAATATGTAAAAACAATATATTTTATTGTATAGTTAAATTATTAATTTTGCAGTAAATGGAGCTGTCAAAACTTCAGCTAAGTTAAAGAAATCAATATTTATAAAGTCCGCTATACACTATAAACTGTGTTTGGGAGCATTTGTTACAATAAATTATTATGTAAAAACAATATACTTTATTGTATAGTTAAATTATTAATTTTGCAGTAAATGGAGCTGTCAAAACTTCAGCTAAGTTAAAGAAATCAATATTTATAAAGTCCGCAATACACTATAAACTGTGGTTGGGAGCATTTGTTACAATAAAATAATATGTAAAAACAATATATTTTATTGTATAGTTAAATTATTAATTTTGCAGTAAATGGAGCTGTCAAAACTTCAGCTAAGTTAAAGAAATCAATATTTATAAAGTCCGCTATACACTATAAACTGTGTTTGGGAGCATTTGTTACAATAAATTATTATGTAAAAACAATAAACTTTATTGTATAGTTAAATTATTAATTTTGCAGTAAATGGAGCTGTCAAAACTTCAGCTAAGTAAAAGAAATCAATATTTCAAAAGTCCGCTATACACTATAAACTGTGATTGGGAGCATTTGTTACAATAAATTAATATGTAAAACAATATACTTTATTGTATAGTTAAATTATTAATTTTGCAGTAAATGGAGCTGTCAAAACTTCAGCTAAGTTAAAGAAATCAATATTTTAAAAGTCCGCTATACACTATAAACTGTGGTTGGGAGCATTTGTTACAATAAAATAATATGTAAAAACAATTTACTTTATTGTATAGTTAAATTATTAATTTTGCAGTAAATGGAGCTGTCAAAACTTCAGCTAAGTTAAAGAAATCAATATTTATAAAGTCCGCAATACACTATAAACTGTGGTTGGAAGCATTTTTTACAACAAATTAATATGTAAAAACAATATATTTTATTGTATAGTTAAATTATTAATTTTGCAGTAAATGGAGCTGTCAAAACTTCAGCTAAGTTAAAGAAATCAATATTTATAAAGTCCGCTATACACTAGAAACTGTGGTTGGGAGCATTTGTTACAACAAATTATTATGTAAAAACAATATACTTTATTGTATAGTTAAATTATTAATTTTGCAGTAAATGGAGCTGTCAAAACTTCAGCTAAGTTAAAGAAATCAATATTTATAAAGTCCGCTATACATTATAAACTGTGGTTGGGAGCATTTGTTACAATAAATTATTATGTAAAAACAATATACTTTATTGTATATTGAAATAATTAATTTTGCAGTAAATGGAGCTGTCAAAACTACAGTTAATTAAAAGAAATCAATATTTCAAAAGTCCGCTATACACTATTAACTGTGGTTGGGAGCATTTGTAACAATAAAATAATATGTAAAAACAATATATTTTATTGTATAGTTAAATTATTAATTTTGCAGTAAATGGAGCCGTCAAAACTGCAGCTAAGTTAAAGAAATCAATATTTATAAAGTCCGCTATACACTATAAACTGTGTTTGGGAGCATTTGTTACAATAAATTATTATGTAAAAACAATATACTTTATTGTATAGTTAAATTATTAATTTTGCAGTAAATGGAGCTGTCAAAACTTCAGCTAAGTAAAAGAAATCAATATTTCAAAAGTCCGCTATACACTATAAACTGTGGTTGGGAGCATTTATTACAACAAATTAATATGTAAAAACAATATACTTTATTGTATAGTTAAATTAATAATTTTGCAGTAAATGGAGCTGTCAAAACTTCAGCTAAGTTAAAGAAATCAATATTTATAAAGTCCGCAATACACTATAAACTGTGGTTGGGAGCATTTGTTACAATAAATTATTATGTAAAAACAATATACTTTATTGTATATTTAAATAATTAATTTTGCAGTAAATGGAGCTGTCAAAACTACAGTTAATTAAAAGAAATCAATATTTCAAAAGTCCGCAATACACTATAAACTGTGGTTAGGTGCATTTTATACAACAAATTAATATGTAAAAACAATATATTTTATTGTATAGTTAAATTATTAATTTTGCAGTAAATGGAGCTGTCAAAACTTCAGCTAAGTTAAAGAAATCAATATTTATAAAGTCCGCTATACACTATAAACTGTGTTTGGGAGCATTTGTTACAATAAAATATTATGTAAAAACAATATACTTTATTGTATAGTTAAATTATTAATTTTGCAGTAAATGGAGCTGTCAAAACTTCAGCTAAGTTAAAGAAATCAATATTTATAAAGTCCGCAATACACTATAAACTGTGGTTGGGAGCATTTGTTACAATAAAATAATATGTAAAAACAATTTACTTTATTGTATAGTTAAATTATTAATTTTGCAGTAAATGGAGCTGTCAAAACTTCAGCTAAGTTAAAGAAATCAATATTTATAAAGTCCGCAATACACTATAAACTGTGGTTGGGAGCATTTGTTACAACAAATTAATATGTAAAAACAATATATTTTATTATATAGTTAAATTATTAATTTTGCAGTAAATGGAGCTGTCAAAACTTCAGCTAAGTAAAAGAAATCAATATTTCAAAAGTCCGCAATACACTATAAACTGTGGTTTGGAGCATTTGTCACAACAAATTATTATGTAAAAACAATATACTTTATTGTATAGTTAAATTATTAATTTTGCAGTAAATGGAGCTGTCAAAACTTCAGCTAAGTAAAAGAAATCAATATTTACAAAGTCCGCAATACACTATAAACTGTGGTTGGGAGCATTTGTTCAATAAATTATTATGTAAAAACAATATACTTTATTGTATATTTAAATAATTAATTTTGCAGTAAATGGAGCTGTCAAAACTTCAGCTAAGTATAAGAAATCAATATTTCAAAAGTCCGCAATACACTATAAACTGTGGTTGGGAGCATTTGTCACAACAAATTATTATGTAAAAACAATATACTTTATTGTATAGTTAAATAATTAATTTTGCAGTAAATGGAGCTGTCAAAACTTCATCTAAGTTAAAGAAATCAATATTTCAAAAGTCCGCTATACACTATTAACTGTGGTTGGGAGCATTTGTAACAATAAAATAATATGTAAAAACAATTTACTTTATTGTATAGTTAAATTATTAATTTTGCAGTAAATGGAGCTGTCAAAACTTCAGCTAAGTTAAAGAAATCAATATTTCAAAAGTCCGCTATACACTATAAACTGTGGTTGGGAGCATTTGTTACAATAAAATAATATGTAAAAACAATTTACTTTATTGTATAGTTAAATTATTAATTTTGCAGTAAATGGAGCTGTCAAAACTTCAGCTAAGTTAAAGAAATCAATATTTCAAAATTCCGCTATACACTATAAACTGTGGTTGGGAGCATTTGTTACAATAAAATAATATGTAAAAACAATTTACTTTATTGTATAGTTAAATTATTAATTTTGCAGTAAATGGAGCTGTCAAAACTTCAGCTAAGTTAAAGAAATCAATATTTATAAAGTCCGCAATACACTATAAACTGTGGTTGGGAGCATTTTTTACAACAAATTAATATGTAAAAACAATATATTTTATTGTATAGTTAAATTATTAATTTTGCAGTAAATGGAGCTGTCAAAACTTCAGCTAAGTTAAAGAAATCAATATTTATAAAGTCCGCTATACACTAGAAACTGTGGTTGGGAGCATTTGTTACAACAAATTATTATGTAAAAACAATATACTTTATTGTATAGTTAAATTATTAATTTTGCAGTAAATGGAGCTGTCAAAACTTCAGCTAAGTTAAAGAAATCAATATTTATAAAGTCCGCTATACACTATAAACTGTGGTTGGGAGCATTTGTCACAACAAATTATTATGTAAAAACAATATACTTTATTGTATAGTTAACTTATTAATTTTGCGGTAAATGGAGCTGTCAAAACTTCAGCTAAGTTAAAGAAATCAATATTTATAAAGTCCGCAATACACTATAAACTGTGGTTAGGTGCATTTGATACAACAAATTAATATGTAAAAACAATATATTTTATTGTATAGTTAAATTATTAATTTTGCAGTAAATGGAGCCGTCAAAACTTCAGCTAAGTTAAAGAAATCAATATTTATAAAGTCCGCTATACACTATAAACTGTGTTTGGGAGCATTTGTTACAATAAATTATTATGTAAAAACAATATACTTTATTGTATAGTTAAATTATTAATTTTGCAGTAAATGGAGCTGTCAAAACTTCAGCTAAGTAAAAGAAATCAATATTTCAAAAGTCCGCTATACACTATAAACTGTGGTTGGGAGCATTTATTACAACAAATTAATATGTAAAAACAATATACTTTATTGTATAGTTAAATTAATAATTTTGCAGTAAATGGAGCTGTCAAAACTTCAGCTAAGTTAAAGAAATCAATATTTATAAAGTCCGCAATACACTATAAACTGTGGTTGGGAGCATTTGTTACAATAAATTATTATGTAAAAACAATATACTTTATTGTATATTTAAATAATTAATTTTGCAGTAAATGGAGCTGTCAAAACTACAGTTAATTAAAAGAAATCAATATTTCAAAAGTCCGCAATACACTATAAACTGTGGTTAGGTGCATTTTATACAACAAATTAATATGTAAAAACAATATATTTTATTGTATAGTTAAATTATTAATTTTGCAGTAAATGGAGCTGTCAAAACTTCAGCTAAGTTAAAGAAATCAATATTTATAAAGTCCGCTATACACTATAAACTGTGTTTGGGAGCATTTGTTACAACAAATTATTATGTAAAAACAATATACTTTATTGTATAGTTAAATTATTAATTTTGCAGTAAATGGAGCTGTCAAAACTTCAGCTAAGTTAAAGAAATCAATATTTATAAAGTCCGCTATACATTATAAACTGTGGTTGGGAGCATTTGTTACAATAAATTATTATGTAAAAACAATATACTTTATTGTATATTGAAATAATTAATTTTGCAGTAAATGGAGCTGTCAAAACTACAGTTAATTAAAAGAAATCAATATTTCAAAAGTCCGCAATACACTATAAACTGTGGTTAGGTGCATTTGATACAACAAATTAATATGTAAAAACAATATATTTTATTGTATAGTTAAATTATTAATTTTGCAGTAAATGGAGCCGTCAAAACTTCAGCTAAGTTAAAGAAATCAATATTTATAAAGTCCGCTATACACTATAAACTGTGTTTGGGAGCATTTGTTACAATAAATTATTATGTAAAAACAATATACTTTATTGTATAGTTAAATTATTAATTTTGCAGTAAATGGAGCTGTCAAAACTTCAGCTAAGTAAAAGAAATCAATATTTCAAAAGTCCGCTATACACTATAAACTGTGGTTGGGAGCATTTATTACAACAAATTAATATGTAAAAACAATATACTTTATTGTATAGTTAAATTAATAATTTTGCAGTAAATGGAGCTGTCAAAACTTCAGCTAAGTTAAAGAAATCAATATTTATAAAGTCCGCAATACACTATAAACTGTGGTTGGGAGCATTTGTTACAATAAATTATTATGTAAAAACAATATACTTTATTGTATATTTAAATAATTAATTTTGCAGTAAATGGAGCTGTCAAAACTACAGTTAATTAAAAGAAATCAATATTTCAAAAGTCCGCAATACACTATAAACTGTGGTTAGGTGCATTTTATACAACAAATTAATATGTAAAAACAATATATTTTATTGTATAGTTAAATTATTAATTTTGCAGTAAATGGAGCTGTCAAAACTTCAGCTAAGTTAAAGAAATCAATATTTATAAAGTCCGCTATACACTATAAACTGTGTTTGGGAGCATTTGTTACAATAAATTATTATGTAAAAACAATATACTTTATTGTATAGTTAAATTATTAATTTTGCAGTAAATGGAGCTGTCAAAACTTCAGCTAAGTTAAAGAAATCAATATTTATAAAGTCCGCAATACACTATAAACTGTGGTTGGGAGCATTTGTTACAATAAAATAATATGTAAAAACAATTTACTTTATTGTATAGTTAAATTATTAATTTTGCAGTAAATGGAGCTGTCAAAACTTCAGCTAAGTTAAAGAAATCAATATTTATAAAGTCCGCAATACACTATAAACTGTGGTTGGGAGCATTTGTTACAACAAATTAATATGTAAAAACAATATATTTTATTATATAGTTAAATTATTAATTTTGCAGTAAATGGAGCTGTCAAAACTTCAGCTAAGTTAAAGAAATCAATATTTATAAAGTCCGCTATACACTATAAACTGTGTTTGGGAGCATTTGTTACAATAAATTATTATGTAAAAACAATATACTTTATTGTATATTTAAATAATTAATTTTGCAGTAAATGGAGCTGTCAAAACTACAGTTAATTAAAAGAAATCAATATTTCAAAAGTCCGCAATACACTATAAACTGTGGTTAGGTGCATTTGATACAACAAATTAATATGTAAAAACAATATACTTTATTGTATAGTTAAATTATTAATTTTGCAGTAAATGGAGCTGTCAAAACTTCAGCTAAGTTAACGAAATCAATATTTATAAAGTCCGCTATACACTATAAACTGTGGTTGGGAGCATTTGTCACAACAAATTATTATGTAAAAACAATATACTTTATTGTATAGTTAAATTATTAAATTTGCAGTAAATGGAGCTGTCAAAACTTCAACTAAGTTAAAGAAATCAATATTTATAAAGTCCGCTAAACACTATTAACTGTGGTTGGGAGCATTTGTTACAACAAATTAATATGTAAAAACAATATATTTTATTGTATAGTTAAATTATTAATTTTGCAGTAAATGGAGCTGTCAAAACTTCAGCTAAGTTAAAGAAATCAATATTTATAAAGTCCGCTATACACTATAAACTGTGTTTGGGAGCATTTGTTACAATAAATTATTATGTAAAAACAATATACTTTATTGTATAGTTAAATTATTAATTTTGCAGTAAATGGAGCTGTCAAAACTTCAGCTAAGTAAAAGAAATCAATATTGCAAAAGTCCGCTATACACCATAAACTGTGATTGGGAGCATTTGTTACAATAAATTAATATGTAAAAACAATATACTTTATTGTATATTTAAATAATAAATTTTGCAGTAAATGGAGCTGTCAAAACTACAGTTAATTAAAAGAAATCAATATTTCAAAAGTCCGCTATACACTATAAACTGTGGTTGGGAGCATTTGTTACAACAAATTATTATGTAAAAACAATATACTTTATTGTATAGTTAAATTATTAATTTTGCAGTAAATGGAGCTGTCAAAACTTCAGCTAAGTAAAAGAAATCAATATTTATAAAGTCCGCTATACACCATAAACTGTGGTTGGGAGCATTTGTTACAATAAATTAATATGTAAAAACAATATACTTTATTGTATATTTAAATAATAAATTTTGCAGTAAATGGAGCTGTCAAAACTACAGTTAATTAAAAGAAATCAATATTTCAAAAGTCCGCTATACACTATAAACTGTGGTTGGGAGCATTTGTTACAACAAATTAATTTGTAAAAACAATATACTTTGTTGTATAGTTAAATTATTAATTTTGCAGTAAATGGAGCTGTTAAAACTTCAGCTAAGTTAAAGAAATCAATATTTATAAAGTCCGCTATACACTATAAACTGTGTTTGGGAGCATTTGTTACAATAAATTATTATGTAAAAACAATATACTTTATTGTATAGTTAAATTATTAATTTTGCAGTAAATGGAGCTGTCAAAACTTCAGCTAAGTTAAAGAAATCAATATTTATAAAGTCCGCAATACACTATAAACTGTGGTTGGGAGCATTTGTTACAATAAAATAATATGTAAAAACAATTTACTTTATTGTATAGTTAAATTATTAATTTTGCAGTAAATGGAGCTGTCAAAACTTCAGCTAAGTTAAAGAAATCAATATTTATAAAGTCCGCAATACACTATAAACTGTGGTTGGGAGCATTTGTTACAACAAATTAATATGTAAAAACAATATATTTTATTATATAGTTAAATTATTAATTTTGCAGTAAATGGAGCTGTCAAAACTTCAGCTAAGTTAAAGAAATCAATATTTATAAAGTCCGCAATACACTATAAACTGTGGTTGGGAGCATTTGTTACAACAAATTAATATGTAAAAACAATATATTTTATTATATAGTTAAATTATTAATTTTGCAGTAAATGGAGCTGTCAAAACTTCAGCTAAGTTAAAGAAATCAATATTTATAAAGTCCGCTATACACTATAAACTGTGTTTGGGAGCATTTGTTACAATAAATTATTATGTAAAAACAATATACTTTATTGTATATTTAAATAATTAATTTTGCAGTAAATGGAGCTGTCAAAACTACAGTTAATTAAAAGAAATCAATATTTCAAAAGTCCGCAATACACTATAAACTGTGGTTAGGTGCATTTGATACAACAAATTAATATGTAAAAACAATATACTTTATTGTATAGTTAAATTATTAATTTTGCAGTAAATGGAGCTGTCAAAACTTCAGCTAAGTTAAAGAAATCAATATTTATAAAGTCCGCTATACACTATAAACTGTGGTTGGGAGCATTTGTCACAACAAATTATTATGTAAAAACAATATACTTTATTGTATAGTTAAATTATTAAATTTGCAGTAAATGGAGCTGTCAAAACTTCAACTAAGTTAAAGAAATCAATATTTATAAAGTCCGCTAAACACTATTAACTGTGGTTGGGAGCATTTGTTACAACAAATTAATATGTAAAAATAATATATTTTATTGTATAGTTAAATTATTAATTTTGCAGTAAATGGAGCTGTCAAAACTTCAGCTAAGTTAAAGAAATCAATATTTATAAAGTCCGCTATACACTATAAACTGTGTTTGGGAGCATTTGTTACAATAAATTATTATGTAAAAACAATATACTTTATTGTATATTTAAATAATTAATTTTGCAGTAAATGGAGCTGTCAAAACTACAGTTAATTAAAAGAAATCAATATTTCAAAAGTCCGCAATACACTATAAACTGTGGTTAGGTGCATTTGATACAACAAATTAATATGTAAAAACAATATACTTTATTGTATAGTTAAATTATTAATTTTGCAGTAAATGGAGCTGTCAAAACTTCAGCTAAGTTAAAGAAATCAATATTTATAAAGTCCGCTATACACTATAAACTGTGGTTGGGAGCATTTGTCACAACAAATTATTATGTAAAAACAATATACTTTATTGTATAGTTAAATTATTAAATTTGCAGTAAATGGAGCTGTCAAAACTTCAACTAAGTTAAAGAAATCAATATTTATAAAGTCCGCTAAACACTATTAACTGTGGTTGGGAGCATTTGTTACAACAAATTAATATGTAAAAATAATATATTTTATTGTATAGTTAAATTATTAATTTTGCAGTAAATGGAGCTGTCAAAACTTCAGCTAAGTTAAAGAAATCAATATTTATAAAGTCCGCTATACACTATAAACTGTGTTTGGGAGCATTTGTTACAATAAATTATTATGTAAAAACAATATACTTTATTGTATAGTTAAATTATTAATTTTGCAGTAAATGGAGCTGTCAAAACTTCAGCTAAGTAAAAGAAATCAATATTGCAAAAGTCCGCTATACACCATAAACTGTGATTGGGAGCATTTGTTACAATAAATTAATATGTAAAAACAATATACTTTATTGTATATTTAAATAATAAATTTTGCAGTAAATGGAGCTGTCAAAACTACAGTTAATTAAAAGAAATCAATATTTCAAAAGTCCGCTATACACTATAAACTGTGGTTGGGAGCATTTGTTACAACAAATTATTATGTAAAAACAATATACTTTATTGTATAGTTAAATTATTAATTTTGCAGTAAATGGAGCTGTCAAAACTTCAGCTAAGTAAAAGAAATCAATATTTCAAAAGTCCGCTATACACCATAAACTGTGGTTGGGAGCATTTGTTACAATAAATTAATATGTAAAAACAATATACTTTATTGTATATTTAAATAATAAATTTTGCAGTAAATGGAGCTGTCAAAACTACAGTTAATTAAAAGAAATCAATATTTCAAAAGTCCGCTATACACTATAAACTGTGGTTGGGAGCATTTGTTACAACAAATTAATATGTAAAAACAATATACTTTGTTGTATAGTTAAATTATTAATTTTGCAGTAAATGGAGCTGTTAAAACTTCAGCTAAGATAAAGAAATCAATATTTATAAAGTCCGCTATACACTATAAACTGTGGTTTGGAGCATTTGTTACAACAAATTAATATGTAAAAACAATATACTTTATTGTATAGTTAAATTATTAATTTTGCAGTAAATGGAGCTGTCAAAACTTCAGCTAAGTAAAAGAAATCAATATTTCAAAAGTCCGCTATACACTAGAAACTGTGGTTGGGAGCATTTGTTACAACAAATTAATATGTAAAAACAATATACTTTATTGTATAGTTAAATTATTAATTTTGCAGTAAATGGAGCTGTCAAAACTTCAGCTAAGTAAAAGAAATCAATATTTCAAAAGTCCGCAATACACTAGAAACTGTGGTTGGGAGCATTTGTTACAACAAATTAATATGTAAAAACAATATACTTTATTGTATAGTTAAATTATTAATTTTGCAGTAAATGGAGCTGTCAAAACTTCAGCTAAGTAAAAGAAATCAATATTTCAAAAGTCCGCTATACACTATAAACTGTGGTTGGGAGCATTTGTTACAACAAATTAATATGTAAAAACAATATACTTTGTTGTATAGTTAAATTATTAATTTTGCAGTAAATGGAGCTGTTAAAACTTCAGCTAAGATAAAGAAATCAATATTTATAAAGTCCGCTATACACTATAAACTGTGGTTTGGAGCATTTGTTACAACAAATTAATATGTAAAAACAATATACTTTATTGTATAGTTAAATTATTAATTTTGCAGTAAATGGAGCTGTCAAAACTTCAGCTAAGTAAAAGAAATCAATATTTCAAAAGTCCGCTATACATTATAAACTGTGGTTTGGAGCATTTGTTACAATAAATTAATATTTAAAAACAATATACTTTATTGTATAGTTAAATTATTAATTTTGCAGTAAATGGAGCTGTCAAAACTTCAGCTAAGTAAAAGAAATCAATATTTCAAAAGTCCGCTATACACTATAAACTGTGGTTGGGAGCATTTGTCACAACAAATTATTATGTAAAAACAATATACTTTATTGTATAGTTAAATTATTAATTTTGCAGTAAATGGAGCTGTCAAAACTTCAGCTAAGTAAAAGAAATCAATATTTCAAAAGTCCGCTATACACCATAAACTGTGATTGGGAGCATTTGTTACAATAAATTAATATGTAGAAACAATATACTTTATTGTATATTTAAATAATAAATTTTGCAGTAAATGGAGCTGTCAAAACTACAGTTAATTAAAAGAAATCAATATTTCAAAAGTCCGCAATACACTATAAACTGTGGTTGGGAGCATTTGTTACAACAAATTAATATGTAAAAACAATATACTTTATTGTATATTTAAATAATTAATTTTGCAGTAAATGGAGCTGTCAAAACTTCAGCTAAGTAAAAGAAATCAATATTTCAAAAGTCTGCTATACACTATAAACTGTGGTTGGGAGCATTTGTTACAACAAATTAATATGTAAAAACAATATACTTTGTTGTATAGTTAAATTATTAATTTTGCAGTAAATGGAGCTGTCAAAACTTCAGCTAAGTAAAAGAAATCAATATTTCAAAAGTCCGCTATACACTATAAACTGTGGTTGGGAGCATTTGTTACAACAAATTAATATGTAAAAACAATATACTTTGTTGTATAGTTAAATTATTAATTTTGCAGTAAATGGAGCTGTCAAAACTTCAGTTAAGTAAAAGAAACCAATATTTCAAAAGTCCGCTATACACTATAAACTGTGGTTGGGAGCATTTGTTACAACAAATTAATATGTAAAAACAATATACTTTATTGTATAGGTAAATTATTAATTTTGCAGTAACTTAATACGGCAATACGGCGGCCGGACCGAAATTTTTCTGAGAGATACCGGACCAGTGCGTGGACTACTTAATATATAAGTACCATATTGTACCCTTGCAAAGCCGGGGGCAGGCCCTAACAACAGACGTAATTGATACCTACCAACATATCAAATATATCTCGTTGATGTACATGTATAGTGATCAATGTCTCAAACTTGATCCTCTCAATTTTCAACAAATCTCTTGTGGTCTGATCAATGAGGGTGTTAAGTAGCTCAAGGAACTTGTTATTAGTTTCACCCATAATCTTCTTATCTTGTCGGGCTTGCATCAACGCTAATTCTCCGTCACGAGTCCATATTATTTGTATACCAAGAAGTCCGACCTGCAATATGATAAGCATAAGAAATGGAGTGGATAAAGGGTCTCAAATAAAGCTAAACGTCGGTGGTCGAGTGGGTAAAACGTCGGCTCACAACTGAGAAGTCGCTGGTTCGATCCCCACATCCGACCATACGTTTTTATAATAAAAATCTATACATTATTGGACAAACCGTACAAAGAGGCTTTCCCATCTACATACCTCAACAGAGCTGGCCACTCGTTAGGTATATAGCCTTAAAAAATCTTCGGCTAAACGAGGAAGACTTTGTCTTCCGCTGGGTACTCTGGGGCCGGCAACGAACGGTTCTAGGGAGCTGTAGGGCAACCCGTGAAATTTTTTTTGAGTAGCCAATCAGAAGGGTTTCTTAGGTAAGTTTGCTTTTATCCGTCTTGACTTGTGATTGACAACTTTATTTAATTAATAACTAACTAATAAATCAAGTCGAAAATCAATCAATACAACTGAAAACAAACCCGGCATTGGTTGTATGACGCCTTAGTGTTTATTGAAGTTACTATTTAGGAATGTAAGCTTGTATTACAATTGAATTGGATGGTTTAAAAATACATATTTATGTTTATTTGTTTTTGAAATGGATAATGGATTTTATTATAAACTAAGTAGGACACATATAAGCAATAAGCGTAAACATTTAGATACTTACTCATCACAACATAATATTTATAATTTATGTACAGTAAAAACTAAGTTTTTTTCTTTCTTCACCCCGCCTTACAGCTCCCGAAACCGTGTTACAGTTCCAGAGTACCCAGCAGAAGACGAGTCTCCCTCGTTTAGCCGATGGTATTTGTGAGGCTATACCTAACGAGTAGCCAGTTCTGTTAAGGTATATTTGGATGGAAAAGCCTTTAACTGTGGTTTGTCGGAATATGTACATAAGTTATTAATTAAAAACCCCATTGGTACATTATATTTGAAAGATTATTTATTATTCGAAATTATTTTGAATATTTTTGTGACCATTTAGGTAAGACCAGTCAGAATGCCCTATTTCTCAACTCATTTCTCTTACTAGTAGTACCACAGTGCACGGTAAGGGATGTGGTACTACTTTTACCCGAGTAGTACCACGAGTCAGAAATACTATATTAGGTACCTAAGTGGTGACGTCAGTTTGGCGTATGTTCGCATAACTTTGAAATTTTATTATAAAAAAACTACGACATAGAAAACAAAAATATTCAAATCAGTTTCTTAAAATAACTTAATGTTTTATAGGGCTTAGTTTTTTCTTTACATACCGAATTCAAAAGTCATATCACCCACCTGAGCCGGCATTTTCTCCAAGAATTTTATTATAAAAAAACTACGACATAGAAAACAAAAATATTCAAATCAGTTTCTTAAAATAACTTAATGTTTTATAGGGCTTAGTTTTTTCTTTACATACCGAATTCAAAAGTCATATCACCCACCTGAGCCGGCATTTTCTCCAAGAATTGTACAAAATTGAATCCAGGATCATTCATAACAGTGACCGAGTTTCTTATTATAGAATGTAAGCTACTTTGTGCTGATTGCAGTAGAGATGTCAACCAAGTCTCGACAGAGCCTTCTGCGCGGACAGGTCTCTCTAATGCAATCTCTTCTCCTTCAGAAGACACTATGGCAATCATTTTGTTGTACTCTGGAAAAATAAATGTTTCAAGATAATACGTGTAAAACCGGGGCCACATTTGTTGCAAGTTTTCGTACCTATATTATGTAGGCGCTAAAAACACGTCGATGTTACGCGATGGAGATACCGTAGACCGAAATGATATACCTCTGTAAAGTGTACCCTTAATATTGATATATTGAATATACCTATGACGTAATATGGTAGCATGGCGTAAATAATAAGATGTAAATAATTATTTACAAATCGTTCCTGTGTAATTTGATCTAATGTGTAAGTAATATAGTTCTGTTCTATCATTCAGGATACATTTTTCACATTATCAACACATTTAACTGAATTCCTTTTTTCTGGAGATTATGATAATGAATCTTACCTATATCGTGAAATTTGACATATCTTGTATTATCAAATATAGACAAAAGATGATTTTGAATAGTATGAGAGTCGGAAGCTTGCCCCAATATCTCAAGTAAAGCTGGATCAGACACGAAGAAGAAACGGGGAAACATTGTACGTTTCTTTTCTAAATATCCACTCAGAGATTTCTGACACAACTCCAGTTGTTCTTGAAGATGTGGTAAAAGTTGTCTAAGTAAGTCATCCCCTACGCAGCACGATACAACTCCGGGAGTTTCGTGAGCTCGTTGCATTATTTTTTGCCAGGATTTGTCAATTTTTGAAAATCTTTTAGCTTCCTTGGGTAATTGCTTGGCTATATCACCTCCAACAAAAACAGCTTCCAAGTACACCCACATATTTTGCACTAAGAGCCATCGCTCCAGAATTTCGTTTGTGTTTTGTAAATCATAGAGCCATTGCTGTATTTGTTTTCGGAATGGTGCGTTGTATCTGTATATAAGAAATAATTGCCTTTTAAAAAAAGTGTACCGACTTCAAGAATTATGCACAAAGTGTACTTTCCGAAAGCAAATGCACAAGTCACTATAAAAAACCCAAATAGCTTCAATTGTGTCTATATGTTATTATATATTATCAAATATACACATAACAATCTAAAAACCTTAAATCTAATCTAAACATAAAAATAACTAAATAAACCAGGTCGGTGTGGAATAGTGGCAAAAATACTGGCTGCATTTCCCCGCTGACTCGCGATGCTGATTAGTTGAGCGAGAAAGGAGCCAGCCCTCTTTTCACCAGAAGAGATGATCAGTCGAGGGGATATATATCTTTAATAAAATTTTTGGCATTTGAACCCCACGGACCTAGAGTTTCTACACCAACATTCCTTCTTACATCATTCTGTTATATATCTGACGGATTAGACAGCATACGTCATGAAAATTCGTCGGGCTTACCTTTTTCCCTTGATTTACTTATACCGTTAATGCTTAGCTCTAAACATGATAGGTCCATGTTTAATACTCGTATAACTTCCTGGTGAATCAAGCTATCTAATAGCGAAAACCGCAACAAAATGCGTTCAGTAGTTTTTGCGTGAACAGACAGACAGATGCGTACGCATTATGTATTGTGTACGCAGATATTAAAATTGTTGTAAACTGATATTATACCAGTGTGAAGCCGGGGGCGAATTGATATTACATAATAGGTTATATTGGCGTATAGTCTTGCACAAGTATTTTAAGTATATGTAGTTACCTGTTAGACAGCAATGATCCTAATATCATCAAGCTATCTTCCAGTTGTCCTATAGTCTCAGCTGTAGTATCTCCCCTCAACAATAGTTCACCACGATTATTGAATACTTGGAAAGTAAGTTCATGTACCGACCACTCGTTGGTCACTTGTCTAAGTTTAGCTTCTATATCCTTTTCTTTCATCGCAGATATGCAGATATCCTATAAATATGTACTTTTATATTTTAAGTAGAAAATATTTGTTTATTATTTTGAAATCCGATAATTAATTATTGACCGCTACTGGAATTAATCCTTTAAAATAATACTTAAAACAATAAACACATATCGTCAAGGCTTGCGGTGTGGCCATTGCAGAGACACCAGTAACAGTGTCTTATTTACAGGGTTCCATATTAAACAGGACAGGTGGCAAGTCTGTTTCTGCACTTAAGGCTCCTTACCGGCACACGCTACATTTCGGACATTTTTGATGTCTGTTTGTGAGAATACAAATAAGATTGTGGATACAATTATGTGTCATTTTGAAAATAGGGGTCTTGATCTTCAAGACTGATAGAAGGAAATTTAGAAATTATTTCTATAGTGTTATCATTTTTCCGGACTCGTTTTCCAAAAACCGACCGACGTTCGAGTGACGTTTGACGATCGATCTTGTAAAGCTCACTGAAGATTTTGAACATTAAAAAACAATATTGACACCGTAATATGGTCAACTTAAATATTGATGGATTAGATTTTTCAACTTTCATAAAAAAAAGAGAAAAAAATGTTTGAGAAATCGTAATTTCATAGATATGAAAAAGTATTTTTTGTGAGCTATATACATAAAAAAATTGTAATAAATAAGAATAACACATTATTCTCGAATTATTCAATAACAAGAATCTATATTTTTTTTTAAGATATAAAACATTACAAATATAAATAAAAAATAATTTAAAGAGTGAAAAATTTGCAATGTTGAGTATTTTTCATTTTCAAACCATCCCCGCTTTTTATTTTGATATCAAAGTCAACATAAAAAATCGCGAAAATTATCAAAATTTGAAGGCGTGACTAATTTTCAATAACGCACATACGCTCGTTACTTAACTAAATCTCGAGTGCGGCGTATCGGTAAGGCCTCTTAATGGATCTAGATGTGTCATTTCTTTGACAGAAGTCTGAGAAGTCTGTTATTTTTAGAAGAAGTTGATTAAAGCGCATATTAAAGAAAATTGGGGCTTAGCATTTTTGTCACGAATGGGATTTGAACCAGATGCACTATCGACTACGTCAAACAAAAAATTACCTCAATATCTTCCTTGTTCGGAAGTAAAGGAGCTTCGAGAATATTTTTTAAACAGAAATCTTCATTATCCAACTCAAAGTTGTATTTAGTCACTTCCATAATTCGCTGCCAGTGCCGTGGCTTCATGGCCTTATTAGCCATTAACTCCAATAACGGGCACATGTCGTTAAAGTCATCGATTGTCTTCTTTAAAGCAAAGAACGCTGGCCATTCTTTAAGACTGTGAAGGATATAAAAAAATATTTTAATTAAAATAAACCAAACTTTGTATTAGGGACGCGGTAGGCCCTGTTTTATATGGATAGTGAAGCTCATTTATAACCAGACACCACGCATGACTGGAGGTGTCGACCCCAAATAAGGCTAAGGCTAGGGCGAAGAAGAACAAAACCCTTTTTATCAATTCAACGACAATACACACTCAATTCAACATAAATCAGGTTGCATAGATAGGTTGGTAGATAGGTAACGCAGCGAGAGTTGAGTCAAACAGCACTGACACAGACTCATTTTTGACAAAAACTATAATATAATCATTACATAAATTTTTTTAATCGCATCTAAAGTTATAGATAAAATTATTACTTACCACCCTGCGAACCTATACACATAAATAATCCGAAAAACAACACTCTGTGATGTTGGGGTTATAATGACACAACCATTGGAGTCGACATCCGTTTATTAACTGTCTTACATTTACCATCTTATGATACTAGTACACCACCAACCTTATATAAAAAAAATAGAGAAAAAAAAAGTTTATAATTACAATTTAAAATATGATCTAACTTTTCTAAATCTAAATTTTTATTACTTTCCAACTTTATTACTACCTTCTTTAATTATAAGCATAACATAATATATATAATCCTGTAATACTAAAATAATAATAAAACTTAACATAAATAAGCTAAAAGAAAATACTTATTTTTAATAAAATAAATTGGATTAATTATATTTTATCTAGTTATTATTTAAAGATAAAATTACATAATTTTATTACTTATATTTATAATTATGTCTTATATAATTTTGTACGATTCTTATGTATAATATCCTGCAATTTCCCTTTTTGAATTTTAACATTCGGTCCTAAATCGTCCAGAACGGTGTAGGGTCCTAAGTAAATTGGTTGATTTTTATCTAGCGTTTCGTTTCTAATTAGTAACCTATCGCCCTTCTCGTATGTGTGAGGCCTTAGATTTAAATCATATTTCTGTTTACGTAAATTCTTCGTAGAAATTAAATTATCCCTTGCGTGGTTGTTGGCTACTTTTAAACGGTATTTTAATTCTGTTATATAGCTATCTATGTTATATAGTAGTTCTATCGGATTTTTAACTATAGAAGAGGGTAAATTACATGGTTTTCCGAACACTAATTCGTAGGGCATGTATTTTGTTTCAGTGTGTACGGTGTTATTAAATGCAAATGACCAATATGGTAACCAATGTGACCAATCGAAATATGGTGAATTATCTTTTTGGATTCTAAGGAAGGCTCTTAGATTTTTGTGGGTATTTTCTAATGCTCCTATTGTTTCGTGATGATATGCTGTGGAATGCAGTTTTTCGATATTTAATAATTTACACATCTCGGACCTATGTCAACTATTTGAACTTAGGAATTCTGTACCTCTATCTGAAGTTATACATTTAGGGAAACCGTATGTTAGCATATAGTTATTAATGAGAGATTTTGCAACTGTAAGAGTATCTTTTGATTTTAGGGGGTATGCACATACATATTTTGATAATTCGCATTGGATTGTTAGTACATATATATTGTCGTCGTTATCCTTAGGGAGAGGAACTAATAAATCTAAATATATTTTTTCTAACGGTTTATATGCTGTCGTAGTTATTTCCAATGGTTGTTTTATACCTATAGAGTGTTTCATAAATTGACATTTATTACATGTCGTAACAAAATTATTTACATCTAATTCTAACTTAGGCCAAGTATATTTACGTTTAATATTATTAATCATACGTCTAATGCCTGCGTGGGCGCTTGTAGGTAGTAAATGGTAATCATTAAGAATTTTATTCTTTTCTAGTTCGTCTGTAATTCTTATTACTTTAGATAATATATTTATTCGTGGGCCGTCCCAGCTTTGTCTTGAACTTATTTCTTGTCGTAAATTAGTTATAAATTGGACTTTATCTTCCTCCTTTATTACGTTTATATTTTTTAATGTAAACTTTTTACAAAATTCGCATAATAGGTCAACAAATTCTGCTCGAGTAAAGTGTTGTCTATATGCTAAATTCAGGATTAATATATTTTCGCTTGGTACGAAAAGTAAACCATCTTTTTCGTATTTTATTTTGTTATTTCTCCTATACTTGTTATTTATATACTCATTTGTCTCAAATATTAGGTCGACGCTATCGTTAGGTTTTCTTAGTATTTCTGAAATTATAGGTCTAAGGATTTACTCGGTTTTCGCAGTATTTTCAATATTTTGGGTACCCTTGTATCGGAACTACTTTGAGAACTGTTGTCTTCTTGATCCTTTAATAATCTCCTTTTGTTTCTAGTTAATACATTTCAATAATTTTCCTCTGACATTTTCTTTAATTCGTCTGATGTAATTACTATTCTATATATATATATATATATATATATTTGTAGATCCTTTAATATATGTTATGTACTAGTCGAATTCCTCTAACTCTAATCTGTATTTTAATAATATACTATACTATACTAATCTAACTAACGGTTGATGATATGTTTGTATTATTTAGTATTTGACATTGATCGTCGGTGTTTAGAACTAAAATTTAAATTTTCCATTTTTTATATTTATTATTTGATTCGCTAAGTGTAGACAATGCTTAATTTCGGTGGCATGTATGAGGTAACTGCATTCTTCGTAATTTTTATTTTGTGGAAGTATGCATTTAATTATTTGTTCGGATCGTGGTTTAATTGTTATTGTATTTGACTCGGTGACGCAATGTTTACGCCGTGTCGATGCAGGTGTTGGTTTACAAGTTGATGAAACCGTATTTATTTGTTTATTGAAGTTATGATTTGATTGCAATTTAATTGTGAATGCACCGTTTCTTGTATTTACAGTCACCGAGTTTGTTAAGAGTTTGAGAGATATTTATAAATGAAATCTAGTCCCAAAATGCCGTGAAATCCTAATGGTAATTCCGAGATTTTATTTTTGAATCATGTATGCTAACTCAAGTATAATTCGGATGTATCTATCAGTTTAAATATAGTATCTTGTTTTCCATCTAATTCGGGTATAAGGGTTGTAGCGGGTTTCAAGTTGAACGTCTCCATGGTTGGGATGGTAGGAATCGCAGAAGTTAAGAAGAAGAAGGGTTAGGTTAGGTTAGTTCAGTTCAATTGTTGACAAAGTAGGGCTAATATCAACCTGGCTAATATTACTAAAACGAAAACAAAAAAAATCATAATTTTAGCGCTAGTTACGCGTTTCTCTGCGGGACTGGAACATAGTACTCTATGTCTGGATCGCTCCCGGCAGCTCTACAGGACTCGACCACACCCGGCAGCTCTACGGAACTCGAACAACACCCGGCAGCTCTACAGGAACTTTATGTGGAGCGGGATTGTTTTCTTTCTTCATTTCCAGACCAATTTTTGTAGTATATATAGTAACATATTTATTACATTTTTTTTTTCACTGATTGTTCATTACGGTTGGTGAATCGGCTTAGGTATTATTTCCATTTTATTTTTATAAATTATTCACTTATTTATATATTATTTATTTAATTATTTATTTTTCACTTATTTATTATTTATTTTAATAGTCCATTTTATATTTAATTATTTTAAATCGGTCGACGAACGACGCGGCTAGCATCGCGTGCGCGTCCATTTGTTCGCGAGTTGGCAGGGTCGCCATGTGATGTTGGGGTTATAATGACACAACCATTGGAGTGGACATCCGTTTATTAACTGTCTTACATTTACCTTCTTATGATACTAGTACAACTCAGAGGCTTTTCCATATATATACCTCAACAGAACTGACCACTCGTTAGGTATAGCCTCACAATATATCATCGGTTAAAAGAAGGCGACTTGGTTAAAAGACAAAAAAAAATTACCTCGCTGGGTACCCTGGAGCCGGTAAACCGTGAAGTTATAATTACAGTAGAACTTCGATTATCCGAACCTCAATTATCCGAACCCTCAATTATCTGAACGATGACTTAGTAACGTTGGCGCGAAAGATACATTGTTGCTCGCTGCCACGGCGACGATTTTATATAAAACAATATTTAAAAAGCATTGACTTTTTTCAGGTGTGAACAAAATATACATGTATATATATTTCAACGTTAATATGTATGTCAAACTATGATCTCGTCCCAAAAAACCCGCGTTTCGATTATCCGAACTAGCCTCGGTCCCAACTGGTTCAGATAATTGAGGTTCTACGGTGAAAACTATAAACTAGACGATCACGAAATTTGATAGAATAGGCAAATTGGGACTCTTAACTCAGATAGGTATTTGGGTCTAGGTAGACAGGTAGAGAACGATAGCATTAGGGGGGGGGGGGGATATCTTCAAACTCACCCTTTGGGTAGTTTCCGACATCTATTTTGGAACTCCATTAACTCATTATTAATTTCTTCAATATTGACTTCTCCCCAAGGTATGTCATAATAACTGCTGACTCTGTCAATGACGTCATTGTAAAGTTTATACAACTTTTGTAATAGATTTAGCTCCTTACGTATTTGAGCCAGTTCGGGGTACTCAGTGTGAGGTAAACCGAACAGTTCTTCACCGTTTTGGTATGTTTGAAGCTTTCTCCACATACCGTCGAAACGATTCTGAAAATTAGATATAACTTATAAAAATAATATATGCCTCGAGGGGACACACTGGAGGATATTTTTTATAAAAGGCAATATCCCGACTGACTGACTCACTGATTACGTGACTCATCATCGCCTAAACCAAACCGATAGATTAATTTTTTCATATATCGTAATTAGTTTGTAAGGGAAATCATATTTTTCTGGTTGGAACTTGGCAGTAATGCTCTTCGGTGCAAAGAGTTTGTCAATATTTGTATGGATGAACAATTTGTTTTAAGTAGGCATTCGTCCGGCATCCCACCGAAAATTTTCCATTTCGCCCGCCAGACAATCTAGGCGGACCATTCGTTACAAGAATTGAACGAGTCTGTGGTCGATTTCGGTGGACCGTGCGGCGGCGCGCCGGCGATTGGACGAATGAGAACTTTTTTGTAACTACTTTAGACTGGTCACATAGAACAGATACAAAAAAAATACTCTCTCTACATCTAAGGGGTTGAAAAGGGATGTAAAATTTGTTTGGTAAATGTTTATTTTGTCTGATTCACTTGAAACTTTGAATAAATACTCCTCAAAACAAATTATAATAAAATAATAATATAGATGTTTTCAAAATTCAACCCCTAAGACGATAAAGGGGGTTCAAATATATATGGAAAAATATTATTCGGTTGGTTTACTGGAAACTTAGTATACCTACTTTGTGCGCCTTTGAGTTGTGCACCTACATCAAAACCATTAGGTAAAATTAAAAGAATACCTACCTACTTAAAAAAATGTAGGTATAGGAAAAATATTTTAGTTGGATTTACTAGATTTAGAAATTGGATATAATGAAACACGTAATTAAAGGCATTAAAATTAAAAAAAAATAGTAAATTTTACGTTATTTATTTGTAATAAGAAGTCTCCTAGACCCAACGGTAATCATCTGGGAAGACGGCAAGAAAGTCGATGAAATGACTCTGATTCCCTGGGAGGGAGGTCGGGCCCTTGCATGGGATGCTACGTGCGTGGACACTAGCCCCGTCTCATCTCAGGGAAACAGTGTCTCCTAGACCCAACGGTAATCATCTGGGAAGACGGCAAGAAAGTCGATGAAATGACTCTGATTCCCTGGGAGCGAGGTCGGGACCTTGCATGGGATGCTACGTGCGTGGACACTAGCCCCGTCTCATCTCAGGGAAACAGTAATCAAAGCGGGAGCTGCGGTGGAAATCGCAGAGTCTAACAAACGGCGCAAACATAGTTTAATTATGAAAAACTATAAGTTTGGTGTAGAAACTTTAGGTCCGTGGGGTTCAAATGCCAAAATTTAAACTGATTCCCACGACTGATGATCTATTCTGGTGACAAGAGGGCTGGCTCCTTCGCTCAACGAATCAGCATCGCTATTCAGCGGGGAAATGCAGTCAGTAATCTTGCCACTATCCTGGACGGACCTGGTTTATTTAGGTATTTTTAATTTTAAGGTTTTTTATTTTGTTACGTGTAAATAATTAAATAAATTTTGATATTAATTTTGGATAGTTATTAAATTGTTGTACAAAATTTCCCCTTATTTAGTCCTAGATGGTAATAATTTACAGAAAGGAAACCCTGAGAGATGATGTTACGTATTATGTATATATCTACCATCACACCATTTATTACTAGTGGAGTAGGCATAGACAATCGAATGCCATTTGTTACGATCCTGACATACCTCTTTCGCTTCTTTTATATTCATCATACCTTTCGTAGATGCTCGGCGATTGTGTTTACTTTTAACATTGCCTTCGATCAATATTTTTTTTATGTTGAATAAAACATAAAAAATATTCGTTCTCTGCCAGCATTCCCATTCACTTCAGCCATATAAACCCTTTTAGTCAATCTTTCATCCTTCATTCTTTCAACGTGTCCAAACCAGCGTAAACTACTTTTCTTAATTTTAGTCACAACATTATTTTTCATTCCGTATTATTCACATTTCCTAAATTATGTTTACTTGTCTGGATAAATAAAAGGACTGGTCGGAGGTGAAGTATCTAAGTATACTACAAGATAGTTACCTTAGTGGTGATAGATACTGTACAATATGGAGACAGACGCTACTACCACTTTTCTTTGTTCATTACTAGGGCCCGGATTAATATGTATTTATATATTTTTATTTAAAATTGTTTTTGTTCTTAATTATGGTTTCTACATAAAATATGTTATTTAGATCGTGAAAATTTAGGTTTTATTTTCCATATTTTTCCATATTTTAAATATAAATCCATATTCCACAAAATATCTATCAATTTATCCATATTTTCATCAGCGCTATGAGTTTCCTAAAAATTCTGGCAATTATTGCTTTTTATCACACCAGATAAAGGCGCTCGAGAATTCTTGCACTTAAATTCACTAAAAGAAAATTTGAACATTATCGAAAATATCGAAAAGAAGGTTTCTGAATCGGGAGGACCCGTTGTTGAAGTTGCTAAGCATAAAATAAGTAACGTGATAGAAAAAAACTAAGGATTTCAAATCCTAAAAAAAATGAACAGCATGCTGCATGAAAGATTACAAGGCGACATAGACGTGCGTCGTGCCCTACTCACTTGCAGAATTATGCAAATTTAAATATGCTCCAATCACATCCTGTGATGTTGAAAGATCATTCAGTCATTACAAAGCATTATTTCGTCCAAATAAAAAAAGTTTCAATTTTGGAAATTTAAAAAAACTGATTATTTACTGCAATACAAATGTTAGTGAAACGGAAGCTGAATAAAATTGTAATTTTTAATTTTTTGCAATAAACAATAGTTTTATTTGAAATGTTGTTACTTTTTATTGTACATATTTTTTCCATATTTTAGTTTTTTCAGTCCATATTATATTTACATATTTCTACATTTTTAATACATATTTATCCGGGCCCTATTCATTACCAAACAGCTTGTATTATTACAATATACTATTTCATCATGAACACAATGAAATCAGATATTTCAGTAATTTTGTCACGTTCTACTTTAAATTTACATTAATTACTTAATAATTGTCGCAATCTGATTATTAAGAGTTTTGTAAACGCGACTATGTGATAATATCGATGTTAACATGTCTACTGAAAAATGATGAATTATTTTATTATTATATTAGTTAATTTTATAAAAGTCACGTTTCCTTTGTCTCTAACTATGTATACTTAGTATAAATATCGAGTCAGTTCATAGAGACATCAAAAGTAAATCTACAGTAACAAGATGAATACGATCCTGATATTAGCTATCGTGCTCGCTTATTCCTCGGCTGCTCCTTATATGGGACCAATGGACACGCGGTACCCCGAGATCTTCACATCCTGACTTCCTCGGAGCTGCCAGGACCACCTTACAAGTAAACCAGAACGCAACAAGAACCACGCTACACCGCGACCAACTAAGCGCCAACTCAGAGTCAGCACAGCATCACAGCATATTTGCAGTATTCCCACATGATGAACACTCCTCTTGTGCCATAACAATTGTAGTGAGTTGTTCTCCATCAGTAGTTTCTGGCAGTATATATAAGACAGGTTATGGAGCGACCGCAACGTCCTATAAGAATGGAGATTACAACACGCGTCAATCTAAGTCCCCGTTCCAATGGTATAACTTACTAATAGGATCTCGTACTTGATGTATTCTATATTATGTATTCAATATTCTAATTATACCTTATTTATTAATAAATATATGAAGCATTTTACTTTTTATTGTGTCATTACTATTATACCTAGAAAAGTAGAAACCTAATACAATTTAGAACTTTTGACATACCTTAAAAAATTATTATCATACTATCCTATTATCATAGACATAGGCTACTTTTTTTTAAATCTACACCCGCACCCCACCGGGGTATAATAGAGGATGAAAGTTAGTAATATTATAAATGTAAGAGTTTTGATTTTTGGATGCTTAATCATAATCACTCAAAAACTTAATCGATTTTTTTGAATGGAGTATAAATAATGTATGACAAGGGAAGAGCTATATATGTTTTGGTATAACTATAGTTAACAATTAAAATCCGAAACCAACGATGGAATTATCACCACGTCAACAAAACAATAATATTGTGGAAATTTAAATTCAAGAAATCAAAATGGAACCAAAAGCAAATTCTAAGTCTAAATACCCACTATGATACCAGAAAATTTCATCAAAATCCATTCAGCAGTTTCGGAGACTATTCTGGACAACCAGAAATGTAGTTAATTGGCTTTTAATCTCTGAATGTTTCATATACCTGGAAAAGAATCAATTTATCTGAAGCTTCTCTAGGACTCAGTCCAGTTTGCATCGGTCCAGCATGTCTATATTCATGGCAATAGTCTGCATTGTCTTCCCTAAACTTCTCCAGATTATTTTGTAAATCTTCTTCAAATTGTGGTTGCATTCTTAATAATTGTACATGTGAAGCCAGAGCTGTTGCTTGTAGTTGTTGCCAAGTGTATCTAAGGTTATCTACTTGTTCTAAGTCCTCTGAACTTACTGTTAACTCATAACGAGTTATTATATTGAATGCTTCCTGAAATTTAATAAACTTTTAAAAGATCCACTTTGTATGTAACTTATATCAATTTCTAATAACTTATTTACAAAAATTATGTACAACAAAGAGCCGGTACCAGTGATGTGTGATCTATTGACGTATCCCTAGTGAAAACATTGTAGAAAGTATGAATTATTCCGCTTTCCCAAATTCAATTAATAGAACGTTTGATTATAGGGAAAGATTCAAATGCAATTTGGTTGACATAAGGACAAGGGATCCTACAATATTTGCTACTTTTGGAGGCCTATAGAGTCGAGTAAGGTATCAAACTGTCGGGATTGACAAGTTGGGCTCAAGTTTGAATGTTTTAAATTTGAATTTGTAGATTGTCATATTAGTAATGTATATTTTACCTCAACCGGATCTATCTTAAGTTCCATATCAACTTCTTGTTCACGTATCTTCTTTAATGTTTCCATGACAGTGCGCACGTCATCTAAATCTCTTATTGGCCTTTCTAGCTTCCTGTCTAGATCGTTCATTATGGCATACACATAGTCCATTTCACGTTTGTATTTTTTCTTCATTGCTTGGCCAATACGATGAGTACCGTCTGCAAAATATGTGACGACTTCTCATGGGTACTTACATAAAGCTAAATATAACAACGGATTGACGTAATTTTTTTCACAGAGATAAGTGACAGGCTACTTTTTACTACTATAGATATACTAACAGATATACTTTCGTTGTATATTAAATATAGGTACAACAATAACCTATGACTAACTTTTCGCATTTTAGTATCTTTACTTTAAGGTGGTTCGTTTTCCATACAAAAATGTAATTAAGATAAACTAATTAACTAATCAGTAAAAATGTCTAAATATGGGCTTACTTAACTATTTTCGGCTTTTATGTTGCGCCAAATCAATAAAAAATAACTTTTTTATAATAGAAATAATTAATATTAAACATAATTCTTTTTAGACAAAATACGCATAAAAAGAATTATGTTTAATATTAATTATTTCTATTATAAAAAAAGTATTTTTTTAATCAATAAAAAATAACTTTTTTATAATAGAAATAATTAATATTAAACATAATTCTTTTTAGACAAAATACGCATAAAAAGAATTATGTTTAATATTAATTATTTCTATTATAAAAAAAGTATTTTTTTATTGATTTGGCGCAACATAAAAGCCGAAAATAGTTAAGTAAGCCCATATTTAGACATTTTTACTGATTAGTTAATTAGTTTATCTTAATTACATTTTTGTATGGAAAACGAACCACCTTAAACGAATTATTATAAAACCTTTTGGATGTATGTATTTTACAAAACCCAATAAAATTCGTTGCTTCTTATTTAATAATAAAATAAATAAATACAGATTATATGCATATAATTTAATATATAAACTAATTTTGAGCAGAAATCTTGTCCTAACTGCTTCTTGCTTCTACGACCCTTTTTGGGTCCTTAGCATTTATAAAAGATGTTTCTATCTATTTTAGTTAATGATGCATATTATAAAAATATGACGAAAATATATTTATTTAAAAAATAATAATTGAAAATTCACTGAAGTTACTAGAAAAAAGCAACAAAAAAATGGGTAAATATTTTAGTATTTTGTCTATAAAACATAATTCAGAATGTTTTACATTAATAAATTTAAGTAATTGGATTCCGAGGTTAAAATCTCCAGGTACTCCACTATTAACTTGTTATTTAGGATTAGGATGCTTAGTAGGTACAACAAAGAAGAATATGTATTATTAGATTGTTGAAGGAATATCTTACTTTTGAGCTCTGTTATCAATCCTAGTTTCAGTTTCTCTGTAGAAACAGCAAGACAATTTCCTATTATTATAACATCAGGTTCTGTTGATAATTTGGTCTCTAATTCACTGTGCTTCTTCAACGCCAACTCAAAATCGTTTAAGTTCCAGAGAAGTAATTGTCTTAGAGTTTTCTCGCACTTCCATAAATAGTGGTATGGACGCCAGCGTTTAACTAGATTGTTGAGATCCTAAAATATTAAATAATATTACCTATTATTATTCCACGGAAATCATGGAAGTTGATGTAGTCATGGTAAATTTGCAAAAAAACTTGGTAAATTTTCTAAATTACTTTGATTCTAAAATATTAAACGATACTTGGTTTAAACACCCTTTTTTATTACATTAAATTAAAAACTTTTAAAATACTCACTGTTTTAATATTTTGCGTGCAAGTAGAAAGCAACGACAAAGTTTTTACAATCTCCTTGTTCTCCATGACAAAGTTGTAAAAATTCTTTTGTTGGAACGGAAAACATGGTTTTTCCTCTGACTCCAATCTGTAATGTTTCTTTCTTCTCATTTTACTAGATTCCATCATCTTTAAAGATTTTTGAGCGATAGATAACGGTGCACCAGCCGATACCTGGAGGGTTACCTTTGAAGTAAATTACAATCCTAGTCCTATAATCCTGAGTTTTGTTGCGATAGCGACAGTAAATATTGACGCTGTTGTCGCTATCTATCTATTAATCTATAATCACACCTTTTATCCTAAGAGGGGTAGGCAGAAATAATCGAATGTCATTTGTTACGATCCTGACATACCTCTTTCGCTTCTTTTATATTCATCATACTTTTATATTCATGCTCGGCGATTGTGTTTAAGTTTAATATTTCCATCGATCAATAGATTTTTTATATGTTCAATAAAAGTACACCTAGGTTGTTTCCTTTCACTGCAGCCATATAAACATTTTTAGTCAATCTTTCATCCTTCATTCTTTCAACGTGTACAAACCAGGGTAAACTACTTTTCTTCATTTTAGTCACAACAACATTTTTCACTCCGCATTCTTCTCTAATGTCATCGTTCCGGATGCGGTCAATACCCTTTATATCACACATCCAACCTAAAGACCGCATTTCCACTGCATTTATCTTACTTTCATGCTTTTTATTCCATAGGCTTTGCCAACTATCACGCCTGATACATAAGAGGGGCTACACGCGGACTGGCGAAGGCCATTTCACTGTTGTCGCTATCGCAATGAAAATAAATTCAGGATTTTAGGATATGAAATTGAAAATGAAGTCAAGAATAAGCTACCTGTTCATCAAGACGTGTACATACGTCTAATAATTGGTTCGATTGTCGCCCAGCCAACTGCTTCCAACTAACCTATTGCACAAACGGGTGGCATGCGGGACACATTTAAAGCAAAACAAACCAAAGACACATATAGAGCAAATGGGCAAAGTAATGTGAACAGAGGAGTCAGGATATTGAACATCAACACAGTCAAAGGACACGGGCAAAGTAGTACACGACACAAGACAATTAACAACACAGTGGAAAGAATAATATATCATTATTATTATATCTCCAACGTTATTATGAATAGTTATAATAATTAAATATAGGAAAGATTTCAAATCTCTTGGGGGTAAGACCGACTCGTATGGGCGTGACGCGTATACTATATACTTTGTTGCTTCTTCGTATGAGTGAATGTACTGCGTGTGCCTCTCTATTCGACTACAGTAGTAGACAACGACTTGACGAGTTAATTTCGATGCTTCACATCTGCCGGGCGTCCCGTGACAGTCACCTTTTTTTAACGATACAAATTGTTGGCAATTGATGTAACTCTCGAACTTAGCTCCCATCAAGTATTTATTGTGTTTTTTTATTATTTACGCGGAAATTAATGAATCAAATCAAACGAAATATCACCAGGCGATCCATGGGTTCATCCCATCCCATCCCATCCTTTAAAAAATAAGTTTGTAAATACCTTATGAATCTTGCCTCCCGTCCACTGGGCTACACCTTTAGATATCCCAGATATATGTTTACCGGCTGCTATAAGCACTTCCTGTATATCTTCTAAGGTAGGATTCACAGATACATTCGGTATCATCAACATAGCATGAAGTAAGAATATAGGTTTTTTGGGTAGATCTGTTACAACAATATTATTAATCACTACATATTATAAATTAAAGTCCCCCGCTGCGTTGAGTTTGTGTTTGTTCTTGCTACGTACGGATTTTCACCAATAGAAAGATGGTTTATCTAGGAAGATTATAGAAAAGTTATTTGATAAATGTATAGGTAGTGATATTTTTCTAAGACACGCGCATGATTTATCACTGCTTCGAAAAGTCAACAAGCCCCGGCTTCGTCCGTGGAGCCTATATAAACATTCATCTCCCTATTATGGTCTTGAGTTCATACAAATATTTTTTTTAAGTTTTCTCCGAATTTTCCAATTTTTCGATCTACTTTTCCAATTTTTCTTTCCCTAAAAACCTGTATCGGACTATTACAAACATTTAAAAAAAATAACCAAATCGGTCCAGCCGTTATCAAGTGATGCGCTTACCAAGGAACAGCATTTAATTTTTTTTAAGATATATATATATAACTTGTACTTAATTCCGTGAAAAAATCAAGATTCTATAATCTCATTAGATTTTGTATGTTTAGGTATATATACAAGTAAGACATACATACCTTCGTCTGGTAGAAAATTGTCAGTACCAAATTGTTTGATAATTAGGTCCAAAGCTCGTCTTGTTACTTTAATTAATACATCTATCACTTTCCTGCTATAATAACGTCTCATTTCACTCACAGCGTTTTTTACCATTTCCTGAAAGAATATTTACATAAAATACCTACTAGCAATTTGTCTTGGTAAATTAATTATTTTCCCGGGATTAAAAGTAACATGTGTCACTCTCAGGCCCTACAGCTATCATTGAGTACTTAGTGATTCTTTAAAACTTCTTATTTTACTCAATACAACTTTTAAATTACATTTTTATATGTCAACCATTGCTATACAACTTGATGTCATGACGATAACCTAAATAAAACTTCTGGACATGATCAAGGTATATTTGTCCCGATGAAACGGAAAAAGGTTCGAAGCCTCTATACCCTACACAGTGTAACAGGAGAGAAGGGAAAAGAAAACCTACAAAGATTATTATATCTTCTTCTTTTGATATATGGCTTATCGTCGCAATTCTGCCAATGTCCAGTGTTTAATCTTGTGCAATAGTATATGCCGATAAATCAGTAGCTAAGATTATCCCGCCGACTGTGATCAGGGTTGCCACCATTAGGAAAATAAAAATCGGGACAATCGTTCATACAATCTGAGTTTGGACCTATCCAGACATCTGACTGATTAAAGGAAAAAAATAAAAGAGCTTTTTGATTTTATGTATTTTTTAATTTTGTTATTTTTCTATAGATATTTTTTGATTACTTCGGGCCGTTCTCATTAATTCCGCGTCACTTTTATGAATTCCGAACAAGACAAGCCTAGCAGTTCTGAGTTCATTAAATCTACAGAGCCACGATTTCTAACGGAACAAGCTCGCATTTGATGGAGAAACAACACAAAATAACGCATTTAACTTATAGTCCTTTAAGCTTTTAAATACTTACACCCACTTAACAACACTTTGATAAAAAATCGGGACAAAACTGATAGGTCGTCGGGACGCGGGACAATATCATCGAAATCGGGACTGTCCCGGCAAAATCGGGACGGGTGGCAACTCTGACTGTGATATGTCTTATTAATCGCTGACTAATCACAGTGCGGACGGGATTAAACCGGATTCCCCATCACGTCTTCGCGGGCGCGTGCGCTATAGGCGTGAAGTGGGATCCCAGATTATTGTATAGTTATATGAATGAACTAGCTTACCGCTCTGGTGTTGCCCGTAGAAAATTTTAATTGATTGACGTTGAAGCGAGATGTTATATAGCCATAAATTTTCAAATCGGCCTGGTAGTTTTATTATAATAATTAGTATTACCTGCATTCCTTTAGACAGTCCTCCAGCAGGCATGGACAATAGTCTATAGGGACTTTCAAAACATTCCCAAACTGCCGACCAATCTTGTTGTCCACTAGATGTAGACTCGTTTATAGAAGAGGCGTTAGCACTTGTGTCTTGGTCATCTAATAAAAATAACATTACATTATATTATATGCCTTTAGATCGGCCGTTACAACCCGCCCCCATCCATTGTAGCAATAAGCATTGCATTGTCTTTGTCTGTCTGTGCCCGTTTCACACCAAACTGCTAAACAGATTTTGTTGCGGTTGATTTTGTATTGACGTGATTTTTATTATTAGTTAGGATAAATAGAAAGGCTTTCCTGAAATCCTGAAGGAATACTTAGTCACTAACACTAAAGCTTAGTGGATTTAAGTTTTTGGTATTTACCGTCAGCAATAAGAAAATCAAATTCCGGGTTAATTTCTGTTGGTTTTATGTGTTGAGCAGCTTTTTTAATTAAAGTTAAAACTTCTTCTACTGCTTCCTCCACCATAGAAGTTTTTCTATTTAACTCAATAGAAGCATTACTAGAACAACAACATATTATTAAGGTTTAAGTAGGCCACACATTGTGTCCGACATCGCACCGAAAATTTCCTATACCGGCCGACAGAGTATCTAGGCGGAATATTCGTTACAAGAATTGGACGAGTCTGTGGTCAGTTTCAATGGACCGTACGGCGGCGCGCCGGTGATTGGACGAATGGATGGGCATCTTTAACCTCGCAAATACCATCGGATAAAAGAGGAAGACTTCATCTTCCACTGGGTACCCTGGGGCTGATAACATAGTTCCGGCAGCCGTAAGACAACACATGAAGATATAAAAAAACTACACATTGTAAAGCAGATCTTCAATTGACAACCTTAACCATGTATGCATGAATGATCGTAGGGAAAAACAATAAACATTAAAAGTACCTATAGATTCAATATTTTATGTTAGACTATGCAATGTATATTGTTTTAATTAAAAATTATAAAATCAATAAACAACTTACCGACACCCGGTTTCAACATGCTGCAAAAAATCATCCACTGACCAGGGGGTTTCCTCTAAAATTAAAATATTTCAAAGAAATTTAACCAATAAGTTTATATTACGCTATCAACTATGCAGTAAATTGAAATGTCGTCAGGTTGGCGGCACACTTTATTTTGACAGTATTTTATTAATTGAAGAGGTAAACCTTTCTACATGGTTGGACATGGACAACCACTCAACCATCTTGACCGCATCGTGTCCACTTATTTTTATTTACCAATTTTTTAGACATAGGTACCAAGTAGTACTCATTCGAGTTGCTTTCGATTTGGAGACAATACACCCGCCATCTTGACGGACAATCGTTTGTGGAACAAGATATTAATCACAAATTCTTTTCTCACCAGCTTTCTCCGTGAATTTTTTTGTAATATGACATAAGAATTGATTCCGAAGGATTTCCGGGATATAAAAGCTGTGATGAAAGAGGTATCTTACCTGGCAAAGATATGAGTGTAACTTCCTGCATACCAGTGAGTACATAAATGATTCTGTTAGTATATATGTCATGAACTCTGGTGACCAGCACATCAAAACTTTTAATAGCTAAATTTGCTTTTTCTATGAATGTCTCCCAGTCTTCACTCGTCCATGTTACTGTGCGCATCCCAGGTAGAAGTAATGATGAAAGTCGGACAACTTGAGGTAGAAATAAAGGTCTAACTTCAAGTTTTACTCTTCTTACTGTCCGTAAAAAATCTTCTAATAAGAACTATTGAGGAAGAATACATAGTTTTAGTTCAATTTTGGTGAGTTAAACCACATAATGATATTGTTACTTAAATACACCTTAACAACTGAACGGATTTGGATGAAAATTAAAATTAGAAAGGAACATTTGATTACATTGAAGGTGAAGGAGGGAGGCGCTGAATATTATTTCGTTCCTCCATTTCAACGCGAGTGAGATCAAAGGCAAAAACTTGAAACTTTCTTGTCAAACTTAACCACTTACCTCTAAGGAATCGTTGACAAGGATGAAGTAATTTTTCTTGGCATATAGAGATTGACACACTATGGGAAGATCTATACCCATTTTAATTAAACAATCAGATTCCCTGATCAGTAGACGTATGGTTGGGTCCAAGTTAACTTTTATCTTCCCGTGTTCATCTACTACTAAGAGATATTTGTTCAAGCTGTCATCCACGTCCCATAACTGAAATTAAATACAGTACCATCATTCGTAATTACAAATATAGTATACTAGCTTTTGCCCGCGACTTCGTTCGCGTAGAATTGGAATAATGACGTAATTTATGTAAATACGCAGAGATTTCCCTTAATTTATCTTTTACCCCCGTAAATTCCCCGTCAAAAAAGTATAAATTCGGTACCTATAAATTAATATCTTCCCAGTCACGTAAAAATATTTCCCCATGCCCAATTTAACAATTTCTTAAGGGTTGTTTTATGTTTTGAAAAATATTTGTACCAAGTTTCAAGTTAATACACGCAGATAATACGATTTCCCTATACAAACTTTTACACCCCGTTGCACCCCTCCTTTGTTGGGTTTTTAATATTGATTGTTCGGAGAAAAAGAAATACACTTTTACTTTGCACTGGTTGTTTTATTTTAGTTTATATTAATTTTAGTTTTATATTTTAGCTTAGGCAACATGGCGGTTATAAATTATGTGTGAGCAATTTCTACAGACCCAAGATGACAGTTCACCTTTAGTTTTAGTGATGTGCAGTAGATTTAGGGATGTGTATAAATTACTCATTCCAACATCCTTAAGGGTCGTTTTTAAAAATCCAATAATACGCGTTTTATTATTTGTTTTGAAGAATATTTGTACCAAGTATCAAGTTAATACACGCAGGTAATACGATTTCCCTATACAAATTTTTACACCCCGTTGCACCCCTCCTTAAGGGTCGTTTTTAAAAATCCAAAAATACGTGTTTTATTATTTGTTTTGAAGAATATTTGTACCAAGTTTCAAGTTAATACACGAAGGTAATACGATTTCCCTACACAAACTTTTACACCCCGTTGCACCCCTCCTTAAGGGTCGTTTTTAAAAATCCAAAAATACGTGTTTTATTATTTGTTTTGAAGAATATTTGTACCAAGTTTCAAGTTAATACACGCAGGTAATACGATTTCCCTATACATACTTGTACACCCCGTTGCACCCCTCCTTAAGGGTCATTTTTAAAAATCCAAAAATACGTGTTTTATTATTTGTTTTGAAGAATATTTCTACCAAGTTTTAAGTTGATACACGCAGGTAATACGATTTCCCTATACAAACTTCTACACCCCGTTGCACCCCTCCGTAAGGGTCGTTTTTAAAAATCCAAAAATACGTGTTTTATTATTTGTTTTGAAGAATATTTTAACCAAGTTTCAAGTTGATACCTACACGATTTCCCTATACAAACTTCTACACCCCGTTTCACCCCTCCGTAAGGGTCGTGTTTTAAAATCCAAAAATACGTGTTTCATTATTTGTTTTGAAGAATATTTGTACCAAGTTTCAAGTTGATACCTACACGATTTCCCTATACAAACTTCTACATCCTGCTGCACCCCTCCTTAAGGGTCATTTTTAAAAATCCAAAAATACGTGTTTTATTATTTGTTTTGAAGAATATTTGTACCAAGTTTCAAGTTAATACACGCAGGTAATACGATTTCCCTATACATACTTGTACACCCCGTTGCACCCCTCCTTAAGGGTCATTTTTAAAAATCCAAAAATACGTGTTTTATTATTTGTTTTGAAGAATATTTGTACCAAGTTTCAAGTTAATACACGAAGGTAATACGATTTCCCTACACAAACTTTTACACCCCGTTGCACCCCTCCTTAAGGGTCGTTTTTAAAAATCCAAAAATACGTGTTTTATTATTTGTTTTGAAGAATATTTGTACCAAGTTTCAAGTTAATACACGCAGGTAATACGATTTCCCTATACATACTTGTACACCCCGTTGCACCCCTCCTTAAGGGTCATTTTTAAAAATCCAAAAATACGTGTTTTATTATTTGTTTTGAAGAATATTTCTACCAAGTTTTAAGTTGATACACGCAGGTAATACGATTTCCCTATACAAACTTCTACACCCCGTTGCACCCCTCCGTAAGGGTCGTTTTTAAAAATCCAAAAATACGTGTTTTATTATTTGTTTTGAAGAATATTTTAACCAAGTTTCAAGTTGATACCTACACGATTTCCCTATACAAACTTCTACACCCCGTTTCACCCCTCCGTAAGGGTCGTGTTTTAAAATCCAAAAATACGTGTTTCATTATTTGTTTTGAAGAATATTTGTACCAAGTTTCAAGTTGATACCTACACGATTTCCCTATACAAACTTCTACATCCTGCTGCACCCCTCCTTAAGGGTCATTTTTAAAAATCCAAAAATACGTGTTTTATTATTTGTTTTGAAGAATATTTGTACCAAGTTTCAAGTTAATACACGCAGGTAATACGATTTCCCTATACATACTTGTACACCCCGTTGCACCCCTCCTTAAGGGTCATTTTTAAAAATCCAATAATACGTGTTTTATTATTTGTTTTGAAGAATATTTGTACCAAGTTTCAAGTTGATACACGCAGGTAATACGATTTCCCTATACAAAATTTTACACCCCGTTACATACCTCCCCTCCTTAAGGGTCGTTTTTAAAAATCCAAAAATACGTGTTTTATTATTTGTTTTGAAGAATATTTTTACCAAGTTTTAAGTTGATACACGCAGGTAATACGATTTCCCTATACAAACTTCTACACCCCGTTGCACCCCTCCGTAAGGGTCGTTTTTAAAAATCCAAAAATACGTGTTTTATTATTTGTTTTGAAGAATATTTGTACCAAGTTTCAAGTTGATACCTACACGATTTCCCTATACAAACTTCTACACCACGTTGCACCCCTCATTAAGGGTAGTTTCTAAAAATACAAAAATACGTGTTTTATTATTTGTTTTGAAGAATATTTGTACCAAGTTTCAAGTTGATACCTACACGATTTCCCTATACAAACTTCTACATCCTGCTGCACCCCTCCTTAAGGGTCGTTTCTAAAAATCCAAAAATACGTGTTTTATTATTTGTTTTGAAGAATTATTGTACCAAATTTCAACTTAATACACGCAGGCAATACGATTTTCCTATACAAACTTCTACACCCCGTTTCACCCCTCCGTAAGGGTCGTGTTTTAAAATCCAAAAATACGTGTTTCATTATTTGTTTTGTAGAATATTTGTACCAAGTTTCAAGGTGATACCTACACGATTTCCCTATACAAACTTCCACACCCCGTTGCACCTCTCCTTAAGGGTCGTCTTTAAAAATCCAAAAATACGTGTTTTATTATTTGTTTTGAAGAATATTTGTACCAAGTTTCAAGTTGAACAACGCAGGTAATACGATTTCCCTATACAAACTTCTACACCCCGTTGCACTTCTACTTAAGGGTTGTTTTTAAAAATCCAGAAATATGTATTTATTATTTGTATTGAAAAATATTTGTACCAAGTTTCAAGTTGATTCACGCAGGAAATAAGATTTTACATACAAACGTATTTACCCCATTTGACCCCCTTAGGGGTTGAATATCGAAATTTCCTTCCTTATTCCTTGTCTACATAATAAAGGGAACTTCTGTGCAAAATGTCAGCTTCATAGGTCCAAGGGTTTGGGCTGGGCGTTGATGATCAGTGAATCGGAACTTCTCTTTTTATATATATAGATAACAATATAATTACTTTTGTAGAAAATTGTTTTTTGTAATGTTTTTTTGTAATTTGGCACCAACCGTCTTCAAATTCAACGGCGAAACGAAATATTTAATTATTTCTCGTTTTCAGTGAATTTTTTTAAAAAGTTAATTATTTTTCACTTTTAATTAATTTTGCTGTTATGACATCATAATATAATATTAATACAAAATAAATAATCGAAATTGGCATACATTTCATAGAGTTATGACTAAAATCAGTTTTTTCAAAATTTCTAAACAATTACTTAACCAATTTTCACCAAAACAAAATTTTACCAATTTGAAAGTATATCTTTTCAAATAAAATCCTTCCAACTTTTAAAATACAACCAAATTCAGAACTTCCTCCCTTTTTTAACTTGTTAAAAAGGATAATGCTTCCTATTAATGAAAGTATTTTTAGAATCGGTTAAGTAGTTTTAGAGATTACCATTTACATCCAAACTTACAAAACGTCTTTATAATCTATACTTCCATACTAATATTATAAAGAGGAAAGATTTGTATTTTTGTATTTTTGTGTGCGTGTATGTTTGTAATGAATAAACTCAAAAACTACTGTGCCGATTTCAAAAATTCTTTCACCATTGGAAAGCTACATTCACCCTGAGTGACATAGGCTATATTCTATTTTTTTTTAAATAGGGATCCTTACTAAAACTCCCATAATGTAATCCAAGGTGTAAAAAAATTACCTAAGAAATTCCTTACATCGCGTGCGCTGCGAAAACTATTGATGATATAGAGGTAGTGGTAGTGGTAGAGGGTAGGGGTAGGAGGTAGGAGTAGAAGTAGGGGTAGGGGTAGGGGTAGGGTATATTTTATTTTGTTCGTAAATATCCACGGGCGAAGCCAGGGGCGGAATGCTAGTACATATATTATAATAGATAATAGTATATTAATATATATTTACGTTTTGGTTCATCCATATGCCGATCATGTCTTGCTCGTAGTGTTGTATCATAGATCTAGTATTGTTATACTTCCTCATGATGTCTGAAGTCGTCGGGAGAGTCTTCAGTACGGGGTGGGCAGACACACTCTCTACCGTCTCTGTTATATTGTGCATTAGACAACGACACCATTTTATTCTACCTTAAATTTGAAAAATATATTATACTAGCGACCCCGCCCCCGGCTTCCCACGGGTACAATATAGGGTTACAACAATATGAATACCTACATAAATACACTATTAGAGAGAGGTATATCGCAGACCTTTTTGTAGATAATTTTATTCTACACAACTCTTACCTAAGTTATTTTGTTAGACATCTGACGGATTAGACAGCATACGCCATGAAACTCGCTGGGGCTAACTTTTTCCAGACTTGATTCACTTATACCGTTAATGCTCAACTCTTAAATATCATATCTTCATGTTTACTATTCGGTGAATCAACCTATCTAATAGTAAAAACAGCAACAAAATCTGTTCAGTAGTTTTTGCTTGAAAAGGTCACAGACAGAAAGGTCACAAGTAATATGTTATGTAGTGATTTATCAAAAATCGGAGCAGAAATGTATTCTCTTACAAATATATTTGCAGATATATTTTTTCTGTAGTTAGGTACTTTCCTGTAGAACAGAATCCTGTAAAGTGTGAATCCACACTCGCCTGCAGGTAGGACGTGGGACCTCTAACTGCATACTCGTTAGTTATAGACCACCTTGTTAAATTCTTATTTTAATATTTACCCTATACCATACCAAATTTATACAACTAAAATTGAGGTGGCTGTCTGTGATTTTAAAATTAATACCAATGTCTATGGTCGCGCTACATATAGTCCAAGTGGAATATCCCCTAAATGATGGATTCTAGATTTTCTGTCCCATTTGTCCCACTGTTTGTCTACAATAAACTTTCAGGGATCATAGTGGATACTTATACTTAAAATCTGATTTTTGTTTCATTTCGATACCTTAAAGAGTTACGTAGAAAAAATAAAAACTATAGCACATGTTGTGGTTATGGGATCGGTGAGCTGATATCAAAATTCACGGCCGAAGCTAGTTACAAATAAATATGCTACTAATAAAATTTACAGTTACCTGCTACTGGAGAAAAGTTTCTAGGTAGAGGAGGGTCATCTTTTTGTTTTTTAAACATCTTCATTATCTTGTCCACTTCTTTCTCGCAATATTTCAAAACTCTTTCATATTTTTCGCTTAGTTTGGTTATTTCGATTTTTTTACTTACCTGTGAATAATTAAATAGCCACTTTCAGCCCATAGGTTAAGGGACCCTATCACTTTCATGTTCATTTCAAAAAACGTGAACTATTCATACAAATGTCCTTCATTTAACTGGGGACTCTACGGTAGCCTACTTTTCTGGAAGAGATGAAGAGACAGGAATTTAACATACATTCTTTGAATATAACTTCGTGTTAAAAAACATTTTTTTAAGGTGCGCTAAGACGTCTGGCGTACAACGGTTCTATCCCGGCCATGTACTAAAGGGTTTTTATAATTAAAAACTTATGTACCTACATAATCCGACAAACCACACATAAAGGCTTCTTCCGCTGGGTACCCTGGGACCGATAAGTTTCCGGAGCAAAAATAAGGACCAAAAAACAAAGTATCTGACAAAAAGATATGATGTCCACAAAGAAAGTATGTTCCTATCTCTTCTAAAAAATAAGTTAGCCTCAATTCCACAAAATTTTAAAATACATATTGTATGTATTATATATGTTGTCGGAAATGTATATAATACGTCATTATATAAAAATCCTAGGAAATATATACCATTCCTAAAATCGACAGGAAATGTCTGACATAAATGATTTCCGAGAAATTCTATGCATTTCCTAAACAGCAAACGGAAGTGTGTTAAATTACAACCTAACCTAACCTAACCTACCGACTGCAGAGTTCTATTCATTTCCTAAACAGCAAACGGAAATATGTTAAATTACAAACAAAACCTAACCTAACCTATCCTACCGACTGTGGTATTCTCTACATTTCCTAAACAGCAAACGGAAGTGTGTTAAATTACAACTTAACCTAACCTAACCTACCGACTGCGGAGTTCTATTCATTTCCTAAACAGCAAACGGAAATATGTTAAATTACAAACAAAACCTAACCTAACCTATCCTACCGACTGTGGTATTCTCTACATTTCCTAAACAGCAAACGGAAGTGTGTTAAATTACAACCTAACCTAACCAAACCTAACCTAACCTACCGATTGCAGAGTTCTATTCATTTCCTAAACAGCAAACGGAAATATGTTAAATTACAAACAAAACCTAACCTAACCTATCCTACCGACTGTGGTATTCTCTACATTTCCTAAACAGCAAACGGAAGTGTGTTAAATTACAACCTAACCTAACCAAACCTAACCTAACCTACCGACTGCAGAGTTCTATTCATTTCCTAAACAGCAAACGGAAGTTTGTTAAATTACAAACAAAACCTAACCTAACCTATCCTACCGACTGTGGTATTCTCTACATTTCCTAAACAGCAAACGGAAGTGTGTTAAATTACAACCTAACCTAACCAAACCTAACCTAACCTACCGATTGCAGAGTTCTATTTATTTCCTAAACAGCAAACGGAAATGTGTTAAATTACAAACAAAACCTAACCTAACCTAACCTAACCTATCCTACCGACTGTGGTATTCT
>CAWUQD010000001.1:0-14886 GCA_963924495.1 Nemapogon koenigi
ATTCGGTTAGCATCTTCATTGCCTATATGTGTCTCAATAATTTGGTTATATTTGTGTTATTGTTGTTTTGATTTTCTAAATCATTTGATTATATCAATCACATGTCTACATGTCTGAGGCAACAAGGAGTCAACGAAGTCTATGTTAACCTCATCAAAAATATCTACGAAAAAAGCAAAAGTAACTTAATACTGGAAAAAGGAGCATGCAAGGGCTGAAGCTAAAAGACAAACGTTCAGAAATTAGATTGAGGACCAAAATCGCAAACATTCTTGCCAGCATAGACTCAAGACAGAGGGACACACTGTGTGGTGCAAAACAAACAAATGAAGCCCTTTGGCACCCGAGGGACAGAAAGATGGCTAGAGGACGGCCTTTGAGAAGATGGGAGTACAACCTCAAGCTCACTGCTGGGCCATGCTGGACACGGGTAGCAAAAGACAGGGGCCACTGGAAGGAATTGGAGGAGGCATATTACGCTTAAAGGCACATTGAGCTTAGAGACTTAATTCAGTCAAATATACCTATATACTTTTAAACTTTTAATTTATGAAGCTCAGAAATAAATGGCTATATCATTATTATGTTTTGATTTTAAATATTTATTGTCACAGTTTGCCTGATTATGTACTACCTACATAAATATTCTTCTTATTTTATTATGGCTCTATCAGTGTTTCTGATGATTTGCCAATGTCAAGTTGATCAGTGGGTAGCAATGTTCTTTTCGCTTCTTTCTATATTTATTTTATCAATGTAGAGTATGATCGGTAACAATAGTTCTTCCACTTGCAGTATCTGATCAATATATTGGGGAATAATCGGTAAATTATATTAATATTCCCTTTTCTATGATTAAGTGCCAGTAAATGTGGAGAGTTCATATGTGGAACAATGAGTTCATCAGTAGCTCTCATACATAAATACTCATTTAAAAACATTGTTACAAGATCATTGTTGGAAAATTGTTCTTATACCTTTCTTCTTCTTCTTTAGCTTGTGACCTGCTGCTGGACATTTAGGCCTTCTCATCATTGCTCTACTTCTCCCTATCCTCCGCAGTTCTCCTCCACGCTCCTCTCTTATACCTTTACAACTAAATACTAGAGAGCTGAATGTTTCATTTTCATTATTGAATTTGCAGTGTCAAAACTCTTTGGCCTTTATTCACAAACGTTTATTAGCAACGTTTTTGTTAAAATATGTTTTGTCACTCTCTAACAAACCTGTCTTTACTAATAATAGAAAGAAACAAAACACATTTTAACAAAAACGTTGCTAATAAACGTTTATGAATAAGGCCGTTTATATCTACCCATGTATTTTAAAGTTTATATTGCAAAATGTAATACCATCTGAACTAGCATGACACGTGAGATTTTGTATAATATACAGTTGTGTAGACAAAATCTCTGTTTAGAAAGAGAAAACATCCAGCATTCTATCACTAAATCATGCTATATGACTACAGGATTTAATCTCGATATAATCTTCTGTATTGATTTATTGTCACGTGATCCCTAGTACACAAATTATCTAGGGATCACTTGACAAATGTCAAAAATAAATACAGCAAATTATATTGTGTGGTCCTGCTAGGTTCAAATATTAAAAAAACTGTATTCAAATATAATGCTGAAGAGTTTCTTTGTATATTTGAATGCACTCTCAGGAACTACTATTGTTTATTGAGGAATGCCCAATTTTTATATTCCGAATATTTCCACATGTGAAGCCGGGGCTGGTTAGCTTGTACTAAATAACACTGGTCATAACTATGTATTGTTTTACTAGCCCAGTTTATGAGACTACTGTTATTATATGTTCTTATATGACAATTAGTTTTGTTTATACATTTCAGGACAAAATGGACTGATGATGAAATAGAAATGCTGAGGTCGTGTGTTCATAGATTTGCCATAGATCTCAACAAAATCAGTCACCATATAAAGAATCGCACAATGTAAGTACAACATTCCTTGCACAGATTTCTCACGTAGCTTAGTATGTACTGTGAATGCTTAGTACTGACCCCCTACAAATTTTTCTGTTATTAGGGTTCCATACAACTCTGATGAAAAAATTGAAACCCTTATAGGATCACTCTTGTGTCTGACTGTCTGTCACAGCTTATTTACTCTGAATCTTCTGGACGAAAAAGTTGAAGTTTGGCACATATATAAAGTTTGATGACCCAATTACGGACGTTTAGCGTAAATAATCGAATTTAGATTTTAAGGGGAAATTTTGGAGGATAATCGATTCGTGCTCGCTACTTGGCCAATTTTTTTATTATTGCTAAAATACAAATCTATATCCTCCTTAGTTTTAATATTCTAAGTTGCACATACTCCTCGGACAACTTTCTCGCACACCTTCCACGCTAGGCATTCTCATTTAGCATTTAACAGACATGCCAGCCATTATAGCATGAATTCGGAACTATGGGCATAACCATGGTGGGGCACTTTGTGGATCATGTAGTCGCTATCTGATCTATCTATATATGTCATCACACCTTTTATCCCAAGAGGGGTAGACAATATAATGGCATTTTTCATGATCCTGACATACCTCTTTCTTTTATATTCATCATACCTTTCATACAAGCTTAGCAATTGTGTGTACTTTTAATATTGCCTTTGATCAATATATTTTTTATATGTTTAGTCAAAGTACACCTAGATCGTCCTCTACTAGCATTTCCTTTCTCTTCTGCCATATATACCTTTTTAGTCAATCTTTCATCCTTCATTCTTTCAACGTGTCCAAAATGACTTTTCTTTATTTTAGTTGCAACATCATCTTACTCTGCAAGTCTGCATTCTTCTTTCTGACTCATCTGAATCTGTTCATATTTCATTGAGATATTCTGGTTAATAATTAAAAGTTTTACAAATTGATTCTATATAATGATTTTATGCAAGCTTCATCAGGTGGGTTCACATATTTAAGAGCTGTGCCAAGATGCCTAACCTGATATCTTCCGCGAATATGGCTGTGCCAGGAAAGACAGTAAGTGCCTTTTCTGCCCAGACATTCTCAGGTCTTCATTTTTGACCCACCAGATGAAGTATGCATATAACGAACTCATGTTTAAAATCGCACTGCATATAGGATCAATTTGTAAGACTTTTAATTATTATCCATCCTCTCCAGAATAACTCAATGAAATATGAACCGATTCCGATGACATGTTTTATTTTCAATTGACGCGATTCTTTTATACATGATTTGTATTTAATGGATTAGGCGGAATATGCACTAACTTTTCTTTCGACTTGATTAGCTGATAATATAATTTGTTCTGAGGGTATATCATTATGATACTGAATATTAAATGAACCAACAATCACAGGGCAGATCATATATTATTTGATCGTATATATTCAATAATAATGTTACTGCTAAGCTCTATATAATGTATATATATATATATATAATACTTTCTCAAGGGTGTTTTTTTTGACATACGCGATATTTTCCTTAATACCTTATCAAAATTAGTGTTTGATACGACATTTTGTAGATTATTTTCCCCTCTAATGACGAAAAATTATGAAATTAAATGTATGTTTTAAATTAGACAAATTTATGTATTTTGTAAAAGTGCAATGGCGTGTTGGAGATCAGTTGAAGTAACGGTGCGAAGTTTCCGCATGGGTCATCTAGTCTCTATATTATTTCTCAAGGTTGTTTTTTTTGTCGGTACGTCATATCTCCCTTAATACTGTATGAAAGATAATGTTTGCTAAGCTGTTTTGAAGATTATTTTCCCCTTTAATGACGAAAAATAATGAAACAAATCAAAATTAAATGTTTTTTTAATTAGACTAATATGTGTTTTTTGTAAAAGACGCCATCTGTTGGAGATTAGTTGAACTAACGGTCCGAATTATTAGCACGGGTCATCCAGTTATTTTTAATTCACATGAACCTTCCTTGTGCATCAATCTATCTAGTCGTCTATACAAAAGACGCCGCGGATGACTTTATTTGATTATTGTATGAATATTGAAATTTGAATTCATTGTTTTCAGGGCTCAAATAAGTGGGACACTCAAAAGGAAAGCCTTTGAAGATGCAGGTTTGACTTGTGTTCCCATGAGGAAGATCCAAGGAGCCAGCCTAAGTCCAGTAGAAAGCCCTGTCCCTAAACAGCAGGTAGCATCTTCACTGAATGCGCTACCACTCTATATGCCCGGTTTAGGAAGTAACGCCGAGGTTCTAACCTTCACTAACTAATTAACCAATTTTAGTGGCATGTCAATTATTTTGGTTTTATTATTATAATATATTTTATCATAATGATCACGTTGCCAAAATTTTCTATATTATAGTCATTATATGCTGGCGAATGGCTATTTGTTCCTTGTTGTGATTATTATCTTGTATTGAAGTACTATTGCATTGTTCTCTCATTTCTAGAGCTTTTAAAGTATAGTCTTTCTACCTGTCGAATACCTCAAATTTAATTTTTACTAAAACAGAAAATAACATAGATGAAAAGCCAAGTATCCATTTTTTACTCTAAATATGTAGATGTTAATAATAATAGAATGTAGGTATTTGTCATTAAAAAAAATTGACAATTTGATACTGTTGTCATTTTGGGAACGTAATCATTATAAATTGGTTTAAGTACGTTTTGTTATTGAATGGTAATTGCACTTATTTAGCAGCATATTTTTGATTTGTTAATTGCTAATGTTGTGTCCTTACCTGGGGGGCAACTCTTGACGTCAATTTAAATCTTAATCATACAATCCTAAGTTTAATTTCGTTGCGATGGCGACAGTAGCGACAATTTTGTTGAAATTGAATTGTAGTTTAATTGCGTTGTCTCATATGCTACTCGATGTTGTCGTCATCGCAAAGATATTAAATTCAGGATTTTAGGATTAAAATTTGAAATCTTAAGGTGGTTCGTTTTCCATACAAAAATTTAATTAAGATAAACTAGTTAACTAAACAGTAAAAATGTCTAAATATGTGCTTTATTATTTTATTTTTACTGTTTAGTTAATTAGTTTATCTTAATTACATTTTTGTATGGAAAACGAACCACCTTAAGTCAAGAGCGCTTATTCTACCTCTACCTGTTCTATGGTCTGCCATTAGCCATTAAAATACTTCGAAGTATTAATTTAATATATATTTGAAATAACTTGCAATATAAAATGTAATAACAATGTCATTATTAATCACAACTTTTTTTTGGACTTTCCTGGTATACATTATCTCTCATTGTTTATAAAATCATAACGCTTAATTATTTATAGCTATAATTTTAAAATGGCGCAACAATAGTTTTCTAAATGAAATGGCTACACTAACGTTTTACTTGTGTTTGAACGCGCTTTCGAGAACTACTAGTCCTATTTGAAACAACATTTTTTGCGTTTAACGGCCTATTTGTTTAGGAAGGTTATAGACTATAACATGACGCTACGACCTGTTGTTCTGTTTTATATACCTAGTTAGTTGTTAGGGTCACAGACCTTACAATCTGTGTAAACTCATTGTTTTTTTTTGTTTTCGCATGTAAGTGTATGTTTTAACGTTCTTATGAGAATTAAATTGTTTAAAACTTACGACCTAAAGGAGAGAAGCAGTAACCATAAACTATATTTATATAAATATTTTTCGATGGTTGATGACGTAACTGTGGATAGTGGATAGTACGATGTCCTTGTGGCGAAGTAGGCAGTGGTCCGATGATATCAATGTATACGTGCCCGAAGCGATGGGATGTTGGAAATCTTGCCACTGTGCTCGCTGTATGTTGTTGCACTTTTAATCGTTGACAGGAAGTACACGTTTTTGCCTAGTTTCCCATATCGACGTTGACCATAAGTATTTTTGCATGAGTTTTCTTGAAATCCGTTGAAGGCGGTGTCGGAACTCCTCTGATATGTATGGACCGATACGGTTTGTTGATGTTTCACAAATTGCTTCTTGTTGCAGGAAGGATTAAACTTTTTTATACTTTCAGTTATTTTTGTCTTGCGAGGGTTTTATGTTATATTCGTCTTTTTCATGCGCTTCAGCTAACTTGTCGAAATCTATGGGAGAAGACTCCACTCGTAAGAGAACGTAGACAACTACGTTATTTTTCCCATTGATGTGATGTATGTCCGATGTAAACTCACTTATATACAACAGTTGGCGAGAAGTTACTTTAATAGTAAACGCGTACCGAAGCGGCTTGTGGTCGGTGAATATTAGAGTATGTAAAATCTTTTATCTACTCTTATATCGTAAAGTCTCTATTATAAAAACGATATCTTAATGTTTTGTTTTTTTTTTAAATGCAGAAAGGGTACAGAATATGTCTTATAAAGCCACATTAAACTATGAAAATATCGACACGCACATGTGGCAGTCACTTGACAGTTAACGCGCATGCGCAGTAGGTAAACGCGGTTTGCCGCCAATTTGTCGATTAAGAAATTGGTCAATTATTTAAAATACCTATTGCATGGGATTAGATAAAGTAGTGTATGAACGGGCACATAACTTGAAATTACCCCTATTAGACTGGTGGAAAATTCTCAAATTGCTTCTGCTTTCAACATCGAACGGCATTTAGTGAAACTTTTGGGCACCGGGTCCATTTCGACTAATTCGACCCCGCTGAATACGATTCTGCCCGGTGCCAAAAAGTTTCACTAAATGCCGTTCGATGATGATAACACAAGTATCAACCGCCAGTCTATATTATGAACCCGTTTCATAAACTACTATTACTCTTGGAATGTGATACAGGTTTTGTTACAGTGTTCAGTCGTCAATAGTCACCACAGACAAAGATTTCCGTTATTTTGTGGTACCACATGGAGTGGGGTTGGGCATTTGCTTGATCTTGTTTTCGAATTCTTTCTTCACTTGGTAGTACCTACCGATGTGGTGGCAGGGGGCGTACACGACAGCATAGTTGTAGGCCGGATGTTTCGATAAAGTGCCTGACGTCATGTATGGAATTTAGCTTTATTGATTTTCATCAATCTGAAGCGCAAGAAAAAAAACGAATATAACATAAAACCCTCGCAAGACAAAAATAACTGAAAGTATAAAAAAGTTTAATCCTTCCTGCAACAAGAAGCAATTTGTGAAACATCAACAAACCGTATCGATCCATACATATCAGAGGAGTTCCGACACCGCCTTCAACGGACTTTTGCAACAAGAAGATTTTTTGTGAAAGTCTTGTGATGCTCGGAAGTTCAGCTAGATTGTTATGGAACGACTGTTGTAAAGTTAGATCGATGCTGCGAACCGTAGATATGTTGGACACGTAAGCTGGTCCGTTGACGGCTAGGCTTGTCACGTTGTTCACAAGGTGACGGTTCTTGAGATCCACCATGAGTCGCTGACATTGTAAGCAATATTAGTTTAATAGCTGCGAAAACTACGAATTTCCATTTAATCGATCATAAGGACCTTCAGTTTTCAGCGGCCGGCAGATCTATGACTATGTTTTTTTTTATTTCCTAACAAGAAAAAAAAATTAGTTTGGTCTGACACGAAATGTCAAAGTGCTTCACGTTGTTTACTCTATCAAGCAGATCCTAAACATTATTTGCTAGTTTTTTTGCATGTCTTTTTAATAGTTTGTATCGGCATGATGTTAGCTTGAGTTTGTGGCATTAACTCTCACTTTCTGAAAGGCTTGTCAAAGTTAATCTGAGATCAGTTAATTAACAACTGTCAAAATCCACATACATTTTCACGTATTTGACATCTGTTATGTTTACTGATCGTAGATTAACAAAAATATTAACCAATTTATTTGTACCGTTGCAGGTGACTTTAAACATGCTGAATGCCTCCGAGAGTGAAGTAGATGTTGATGGTCTCGAAAACGATGTCAAGTTGGACTTCGAGACCAATGATGAAGAGGACACATGAAATTTGTTTTCTTTCTAAACGTTTTCTTTAAATTTTTTTGACGAAACGGTTAAAGAAAACGTTTAGCATTGACTGTAATAATGTGGTCAAGAATAGACAATTGTTTTTGTTTTATTTTAGTATAAACATTGAAATGATATTTTATTTAAATCGTGTTAGAGTTGTGCTTGAAGTGAATCAATTGTGGCTAACAAAGGGAATAGCAATTATTTTTTACCTTTTTAGTAAATTTAATTTAGGTTTTAATTTAATTTAAGGTTAATTTAATGTTTCTTTATTTACAAGTATTATTAAGATTGTCATGTGTTGTTAACAGGTTGTCAAAGGTGTACTTTTATTGAACATATTAAAAATGTATTGATCGAAGGCAATATTAAAAGTACACACAATCGCCGAGCATGTATGAAAGGTATTATGATTATAATAGAAGCGAAAGAGGTATGTCAGGATCGTAAAAGATGGCATTCGATTGTCTCTGCCTACCCCTCTTGGGATAAAAGGCGTGATGATAGAAAGATAGATCTTAACATAAGTGTTGCCGCCGCGTTACAAGACATTTATGACTGTTCTTTTTCACGCAGATTCTAGTATTAATAACGGAAATGAAAATGAGGTTTTCGTATAATGTTTGTCCTAGTACACAGCTTAGTTTTAATGTAATTTATACTATTACTTTTAGTAATTAATAAAAAATAAGCAATTTTCTATATTATATAAATTTATGTAAGTCAAAATGACACTAATAACTGATTCTGACTGAGAACTCGTTGATCGTAGATCTGGTAATAGCCGATTATTGAATAGATTTTTTGCATGATAGAAGACAGGAGTTCTAAATTATTTCTTGTATTTTTCTTTAATGAACATTATTGCTTAGTGAATAATATTAAAGTGCCTTCATATCTTGATTTTTTTATCAGAACGTAAGATTTGTTAATATTTTTCAGAAGCCTCCTGCGCCTTATTCGTATGTGATTGCTACTAGACAAATTAAGACATAGCTAAGGTCAATTTCACAATGTGTGAATAAAGAGCCCAATCTAGCCGAACTAGAAATATATCTTGTGAAACTGGCCTTAAATATCGTTACCTATTCATTAGAGTAAGCTTAAAAATAAATGTTCTATGGTAGTTTTGATACCAACTAAGTGACATAATTATTGAAATTATAAGCAATATTATTAGATCTATATTTACCTAACTGAATGTTAATAATCATGAATTATAGTTGAATTATATTTACATTCTTAAAGTAGCAGTTTAATGTGTAATTACATAATTATAGCAATATTCATATGCATATTTTTCTAATAATGAAATTGTTTTAAAGTATTCTGTAGACAAAGGTCTACTCTACATTATTAAATTATTTTCTATATAATTAAAGATTATTTACATAGAATAATAATTAACGTCATTAGAGTTTACTTGTTGTTGTTATTTAGATATAATAATTTTTTTAAAGTTTGATCGTGTTTCAACCGCAAACTGCTTTTGCATTTAGATGGTTTGGCTTTGTTTCATCTTAATATTACAATGATTAAAAGACTATTGTAAATTAATTACCTGTTTTATTTTCATAGATATGGTCTACATTCGTGTACCCACAATAAAATAACTAACTGTGATTAATAGTTGTATTAACTTTATGTATGTAAAGAAATTATTAGTACGTAGTTTACACACAGGATCACAGTGAAATCACTGAGTTGGTCGAGCTCTGTTTATTGCCAAGAGTAATACAGATCGGGCTTTAGGAAAAAACTTTTGGCTGACTATTATAACGTACTAACTCGACTTGACGTGAGATGAAACTACAAAGTAGAACTATAAAAAGAGATGGCGCTAGATATATGAAGTACTTACTAAGTGTTCGCCCGTGTGGCCCATACTAACTTTCAATCCCTGTTATAATTTAGGGGTGAATTTAAAAAAAGTAGCCTATGTTATTCCCTATAGGGTTCAAGCTTTCTCTGTATCAAATTTCATCAAAATCCGTTCAGTATTTAGTAGTACAAGATATATAAAAGTATCATTTTTAGGAAGGAATTCTACATAAACTTATTTTTGCAGTTCTTTGATATTCAAATAAATTGTAGCGCTCTCTGGAAGAAAATTGCTTCTTATTGCCACTAGAGGCGCTGATATACTTTGGCCCAAACAAACTGTCAAATCACATAGTAAAAATATTGAATTTAAAATTTATAATAATGTTTCTAAATGCCTCGTTGTGTTGTAATTTGATGCAAGTAATAATGTAAATCATTCTTTCTGAAGGATTTACGAATGAGAAAATTATGGGAAAAGGCTACTAGAATTTGTCTCTTGAAAGCTACCGACAATCACCCCAGCGGTGTCAGGCAAAATATTTGAATGTAGATGTGAAACATCAAAATTAATATAGGTACAACAATATTATTATAATTAAAGAAATACACGATCAGACGCGTAGGCCAAAACCAAGCGTCTCCGAAGTGTGAGACGCTCGGTCTTGCCTCATGCCAACGCGTTATCCCAGCGCGTATACCAAAACCAAGCGTCTCTGAAGTGTGAGACGCTTTGTTTTGCCTCATGACAACGCGTTATCCCCTCTACCTCTACAGCGGTAGGCGCAGACGGCGTAGGTCAAAACCAAGCGTCTTCTGATTTTTGAGACGTCTTGGTTTTACCCTAGTTATTGTTTCACATCAATAAACTGACCAATAGATGTCGTTATTATGACATGATAAAAATTATGAGAATTTTTCGTTTCGATATCTGTTTTTGCCGCCCCCTTGACAATGCCGCCCTTGTGCGGTGCACGCCCGTACGCTGCCGACAATTCTAAGTTATGTTCTTTCTGGATATCTTAGTGTCTTCAGTATCATGTTGTTAGGGAAATTCCGATCAAACGTTTCGAGTCTGTAAAAGATGCACATTAATAATTGATATTTATATATAAATATATTTTACAAAAAAATTTTAAAGTCGAACAGTCCATGTGGAGTTCACAGAGTGATATCTTTAAAAATTTTTTTACAAAATTTATTACAAATAAATTAACTTTTAAAAAAATTTGTACCGCCTTCAAAATTTGCACTGAAAAGTAAGAAATAATAAATATTTCGTCGTAGAATTTGAAGACGGTTGGTGCCAAATTAGGATACAAAATTAAGTAAACATCTAAGAAGATAAATATCTGTTCAATATTATATATGTTTGTACTGATGATGGTAGGTTCCTAATGAATTGTCTAGATTAGTGAATTTGGGAACAAAGTTGTTTTTAATTTGGCACCAACCGTCTTCAAATTCTACGACGAAATATTTATTATTTCTTACTTTTCAGTGCAAATTTTGAAGGCGGTACACTTTTTTTTAAAAGTTAATTTATTTTTCCCTTTTAAGTGATTTTGCTGCCCTGAGAGACAAATAATAACACAAATAAAAAAAATTAATGGAAAAATAAAAACTGCTGTGGATGGGATTTGAACCAATTGCATCCTGAGCTGCACCATACCTTACCATACCTTTAGCCGTTAGACCACCGTCGATACAAAAATTGACAACTTCGTGTCAATAGCAACCGTTGCTATACTTTTCTCTGATACATAATTTTCAGCCGTAAACAGAGACAAATTACTGAATTTCTGAAAAACTACTGAACCGATTTTCGTTATATGTTTGTGAGATAATGTCGAGAAATTAATATATTTTTAAAAAAATAAGTCGTTAAAAGTCAGTTTTTTCAAAATTACTGAAAAACTAATGAACCAATTTATATGACATAAAAATGGGACCAATCCGGAAGAATTATCTGTCGATTAAAAAAGAAATCATCAAAATCGGTTTATAAACGACGAAGTTATCCGCGAACACACATTAAAAAAAAAATATAACGGTCGAATTGAGTAACGTCTTTTTTTTTGAAGTCGTTAAAAAACGGCAAAATACAAAGCTACTTTCCTTGATGGATCCTTGTTATCACAACAGAGCAAATTGTTATGAGCCATGTATAGGCAGCGCCATCTGTAAATAATTTTGCGTTATAAAGCTCTTCCCATTATAAAGTCGTAGTGAGGGAGCCACCTATCTTAAATTAGGTATGTTTTCCCGACAGATGTCGCCGTTGTGAATTTTGAATTGTTAGGGGGACGTCTAAAGAAAATACGTACACAGCCACAGCATAAGTCTGAGCCCCCTCTACAAATTCTTATTGTAGGGGTCCAGCGCTTATAGGTACGCCGCTGAGGCGCTTTAAAATTTTTAAAATTTAATTGTTCAAATGCTGTTCGGTTGTAAGAAAAATATTTAAAAAAATAGAATTTAAAAAAAACTGCAAGGAGTAGGTAAATTGGCAGAACATATTTTTTAACCGACTTCCAAAAAAAGAAGGAGAAGGTTCTCAATTCGGACCGTATTTTTTTTTTATGTATGTATGTACATCGATAACTCCGCCAATTGTGAACCGATTTTCATGGTTTCTTTTTTAATCGACAGATAATTCTTCCGGATTGGTCCCATTTTTCTCTCATAAAAATTGGTTCATTAGTTTTTCCGAAATTTTGAAAAAACTGACTTTTAAAGTACATTTTTCTTGATATCTCGATAAAATAAGTACCGATTTTGACAACTTATTTTTTTAAGACATTATAATTTCTCGACATTATCTCACAGACATATGACGAAAATAGATTCAGTAGTTTTTCAGAAATTCAGTAATTATGTTCTGTTTACGGCTGAAAATTATGTATCAGAAAAGCCTTAGCAACGGTTGCTATTGACACGAAGTTGTAAATTTTCGTGACGATAGTCTTCAGCGATAGTCTAGCGGTTAAATGTAATGGGGAGTCATAGGATGCACAAGCACATGGTTCAAATCACATCCACAGCGTTTTTTTTTTTTATTTTTCATCAATATTTTTTTAGTTGCGTTATTATTTGTCTCTAAAGGCAGCAAAATCACTTAAAAGGGTAAAATAAACCTTTTAAAAACGACTTCAAAAATTTGCACTGAAAAGTAAGAAATAATAAAAATTTCGTCGTAGAATTTGAAGACGGTTGGTGCCAAATTAGAAACAACTTAGTTCCCAAATTCACTAATCTAGTCAATTCATTAGGAACCTACGATCATCAGTACATACAAACATAGATAATATTGAACAGATCTTTATCTTCTTAGATATTTACTTAGTTTTGTATCCTAATTTGGCACCAACCGTCTTCAAATTCTACGACGAAATTTTTATTATTTCTTACTTTTCAGTGCAAATTTTTGAAGTCGGTACACTTTTTTTTAAAAGGTTTATTGTACAATAGAGAAGTCCCCCCAAATGCTGTTCACTCATTTTCTGCCAGCTGGTTTGCCAGGTTTTTTTTCTTTTAAAGCGCCTCAGCGACGTACCTACCGACAAGCGCTGGAACCCTACTCGACAATAAGAATTTGTAGAGGGGGCTCAGACTACACGAAAAAGAGGTTTTTTGTTGGCAAGTGCTAACGACCACTTTCTGTCGCCATCTTTCTACCTATAATGTCACACTTCAAAACTTGTGCACACTAAAAGGTATAAGCAATAATTAAGTAATATTTCATCGTAGAATTTGAAGACGGTTGGTGCCAAATTAAAAACAACTTAGTTCCTAATTTCACTTATACCTACGATGATGACAAACATAGGTAACATTGAACAGATCTTTATCTTCATATAAATGGTTACTTAATTTTGTATCTAAATTGGCACAATCTTCAAATTCTACGCCGAAATATGAATTATTTCTTACTTTTCAGTGCACAATTTTTGAAGTTGATAGTAATTACACTTTTTTAAATAAGGATTATTTTATAGAGAATACGAAATATAGTCCGCAAGAGAGATGCTTTTTCACGCTTCGCTTGAAGACACCTCGAAACCCGAAATTACTATACCTACACCTACATACCGCTGTAGCCTTATAATAGGGTAACCAGGGGACTGCGGGGATACTGAGGGGAACAAGCTCCAAATCGGAACACTCGTCCAGGAATAGGATGTAAATCTATACAAATAAATAAAATTGAAGTGCCTGTCTGTCTGTGATTTCAAAATTAATACAAATATCTGAGTGGGAATATGCTATTTACAGTTTTAAATATCTATCTATCTGTGGCGAAGGGTGACTTTTCAGAAGGGAAGCCATAAAAAAGCTCACTCAACTAATGCTGCAATTAAGTAAGTAGTCTCTTGTATTCAAAACTATAATCGCAAAAAAAAACAAAGACGCGCAGGTAAACTAAATTTTTATCAATTCTCTGTATTGTACTCTCAGTCATTATCATAACCCATAAATTCTTCGGCTTATTTATGAGACAGTTTGCGCGAGAGGGAACGTGCGCGGATTTCAATGCAAATGAAAGAGACAGTTGCTTATAATTGAAGTAAGGTAGTATAGACGAGCAAGCCGGGTATAACGGCTATGTCCTTATGTTGCTAATAGATATCGGTAGGCGTATAGAAAAATTGATCAAAATAAAATACCTATATCTAGCCTATGTAACTTAGGGATATCGTAGCTTTCTATTCGCGAAAGTATTTTCATAATCAGTTTTGTAGTTTGAGAAATTTTAACTCTTACATTCAATCTTACAAACTTTATCTCTTTATAATATTAGTAGATATAGATTTTAACTTAGAATCAGATTTATGTTTAATTTCGATACATTAACGAGTTTAGTAGAAAAATAAAAAAGCTGTTACACATGTTATGTTATCGCCGTTATCGGGATTGGCTGTGAAGTGTTAAATAAAATTCCACGGGGTGAAAGCCGAGGCGGACGGACAGCTAGTGATTTTAATTTTCTTTCACGGGTTGCCTTGTAAGTATAGAAGTGGTGAAGGAGCTGTAGCTTCTGAAACCGTGTTATCGGTCCCAAGGTACACAGCGAAATACCAAGTCTCCCCCTCTCTTTTAGCCGCTGGTAATTACCTACCTAAGAGGCGGCCCCGGCCCTTTCTAGATT
>CAWUQD010000002.1:0-30000 GCA_963924495.1 Nemapogon koenigi
GTAGTGATGTAGCAACCAGTACAACTTTAACGCAGCCTCGCTAACTGAAGAGGCTTGCAACAGTGACTCTACACACCACCGTATGATCTAGCTAGGTATATAATACTTACAACTAAATATTATCACATTTTGGCACTGTTATAGATATCTTCCCTCATGAAGCGAGCTGGTGTCCGGCTTCTGTTCTGAAATACCACTCTTGCAGGGACAGGCTGGTCACAGATTGTTGTCCGGAGATGCATCTCGATGTAGATAGATGTCCACAACTTCAAATCCAAATATGGTTCCCCAAAAGTAACCGAGTGCTCGGTGTAGGTACGAGTGACTACATCTACATGGACACGTGTTAGATCCTCACACGTAGGCCTCACATCGTCTGACAATACATATATAGCTTCGTGATCTGAGATGCAACAGAGCAGTACGTCGGCGTGATGTTTGTCACAGATCACAGAGACAGTATTAGGTATACTTTCGGACCCGTGACATAGGCTAACTTTTTAATCCAGAAATCTTTCGATATAATTTTTTATATCACATTACAACCGGGGAGGAAAGCTAGTATATATTCATATTCAGTTAGTAAACGTATGATAAGTGAGCAATATACATCACAGTGTAATGATACATCCCCACCAGGGTCAGTCTCATCATCTCGTGTCAATGTCGCTATTTCGAGAAATCATGTTCACTTTCACTCAGCTCCCACCACTGGCCACTCGACGCCACTCGACGCCACTCGACGCCACTCGACGCCACATCATCTCATCTCATACATCTATCATATGGTTCGTATATCGTAAAACAAAACAAACCCCCTCTGTCCACTTGGGGGTTCTTCGTACCTGACGGGCTGACGGGCTGACGGGCTGACGATGTGGCCCCATGCCCATACTGACAAGCTTGTTCATGAGCAGATGTGTCCTTTAGGTATCAGATGAAATAAGAAGTGCGGACTTACATGCCCTCTGAAGTATACCTACGAGAAGTGGATTTAAGTGGGAAAATGAGCTATATTAGCTTGAACAACATTAGCTTACCTACGTATGATCGAGTCCAAATAAGTAGGTAACTGCGCCAGCCTGCCCCACCCAGGTGACCCAGGGGATCTATGTGGACATTCTAGTGGACGGAGGGTTCCATTGTCAGCTTGTGTGTGTCCATCTGTCTCTTACTCAACTGGTTTCAGTGATGTATCGTCCGTTACAAATTAAATAGTACAATAGCCGGTACAATATTTATTATCTTCCGTGAGATAGGTTTGTAGATGTGACCTAGTCTATGTAAGCGGGGCCGGGCGGGGCGATATCGTATTATCAAACTTGGGATTTCCCATCGACTAGGTACTAGTGGTGCTGGTAAACTGGGGTAAGTCCTCAACTCCACCACCGTCCACCGGTATTATAGGCTGTGCATTGTTTCAGTCAGTGTTTGTTGTTGCTCGGTGTATCTTACCCAACAACAAGTTTATGTGTGCAAACTGCGCACGTCCGACTGTAACATTAGAGTGTGGAGTGTGTCCGCACTCCGCTCACCTCATGAAAGTGAGTGAACGTACAACAGGTTTGGTTGGTCGTTGTCTCTGGAGTGACTCACTCACTCACTCACAGTCACTCACTCAGTCAGGCAAGAGGTGGGGAGGTGCGCGGGCGGCGGCAGTGTACTTAGTGTGACGGTGTGGAGTGGTTGTGTGTGATACTGCGGTAGAGAAAGTGTAGTAGTACTCGGGTCAACATGATACGTGTCGCGCTGCTGATAGTGTTAGTGACGAGCGGTAAGTACCTACCTACCTACAAGGTACCTATATAATAGCACCGTGACGTAGGTAGCTACAATGATGTTGTGTTACAGGAGCCAGCCAGGAAGAGCCGGGGGAGCAGGAGGGTCAGTATCGCGGGAAGTACATCGGGAAACTTAACTCGTACCACCACCAGGTGAGACACTACTGTAACTGTCTACCTACTCGTCACAACAGAGAGAGAGCGCCGACCTCTAGACTGTCGAGTATCGTGTACTTTACCAGACTAAACAGACATAAGCTAGCTGATGATCACATTTTGTTTTCAACTAATATCAAGCTAGATACACAGGTTAATGCCCACAACTCAACCAAAGTGACTTGTACAATATTCAATAAGTTTCAAAACACCAGATTTGGTATTTATTCACATTAAGTATTTATCATTTCAACACAGTTTCGACTAATAAGGTTGTTAACAAATTGCACTTCAATTTGTAAAGATATCATAATGTATTATTACTAAGGAATATACCTACAAGACTACAAGTCCTATAACAATATCATTGTATAAATCACTACATTTTATAAAACAAAGTTCCCCGCCACTGTCACTCAGTCTGCGACCGCCTCACGCAAAAACTAGTCAACGTTCAACTGGTAAACTGGGGTAAGTACTCAACTCCACCTATTCCACTAGATTCCACTACTCAACGGATTTTGACTATTGGTTAGGTTGGTTCACCTCACCGGGAAGGTTTACAAGTATTGAGGTTTATAAGAGAATCATAAGAATAAAAAAGGACGATGAAAGGACGGAGTGTAACATTTGTGTGAAAGGATGTAAATTAGAGCAAGTGAATGAATTTGTTTATTTAGGTAGTACCTATGTTTACAAGAAGTGGAAAGATAGACAAGGAAATTGAAAGAGAGTGAAAGCGGGAAGCAAGGTATTTGGTGGACTAAACAATGTATGCAGAAATAAACAACTTACTACTAAAAGTAAAATGAATACTTATAAATAATATATTACTTGGTTGTTTTCGCGATTTAAGGCCGATTTACACAATATATTCTTTGGTTGGTTTCGCGATTTAAGGCTGATTTAAACAATATTATATTCTCTGGTTGGTATCACGATTTAAGGCTGATTTACACAATATTACATTATCTGGTTGGTATCGCGATTTAAGGCTGATTTAAACAATATCATATTCTCTGGTTGGTATCGCGATTTAAGGCTGATTTACACAATATTACCTATATTATCTGGTTGGTATCGCGATTTAAGGCTGATTTAAACAATATTATATTCTCTGGTGGCCGATTTACACAATATACATAGGACTCCAGCAGTAATAAAAGCTGTGAGGGCGCGAATTCAAAGAAATCCCATACGTAAGCAAAAACTTTTGGCCCTTCAGATGGGTTTAATCAGAACCACGGTTTGGTTGAGACTTTGAGAGTCTCTTATTGGGGCTTAACTGAGGTACATTTTTGTGAGAGAGGCGTAAAAACAAATGCAGTTGTGTATCAAATACAGTCCTCACGAACATTATGAAACCTGTTTCTCATCCCATGTTCAATAACAGGCGCTGGGTATTTCAACAAGATTCTGCGCCAGCTCATATAGCGAAAAGCACTCAAGACTGGCTGGCGGCGCGTAAAATTGACCTTATCTGGCACGAAGACTGGCCCTCCTCCAGTCCAGATTTGAGTCCGTTAGATTACAAGATATGGCAACACTTGTAGGAAAAGGCCTGCTCAACACGTCATCCTGATTTGGAGTCACTCAAGGCATCCTTGATTAAGGCAGCCGCCGAAATTGACATGGACCTCGTTCGTGCTGCGATAGACGACTGGCCGCGCAGGTTGAAGGCCTGTATTCAAAATCGCGGGGGTCATTTTGAATAAACTTTATTAGCATAAGAATCTGTGTTTTATTAAGTTCATTTTGGTATATGTATATGTTTACATCAATAATAAATATGTCTCAATTATTTGATATTAAACATGTGACAGAACTTAACTATTCTTTGGTTGGGCCGATTTACACAATACGAACTTATCCCAAACGTGCACAATAGATTCTACGCGGGCGGAGCCGCGGGCGGTCGCTAGTGTGTAATATGAAACGTATTGACCGCATCCAGGACGATGTCATTAGAGAAAAATGCGGAGTGAAAGATGATGTTGTGACTAAAATGAAGAAAATTAGTTTACGCTGGTTTGGACAAGTTGAAAGAATGAAGGATGAAAAATTGACTAAAAAGGTTTATATGGCTGAAGTGAAAGGAAATGCTGGCAGAGGACGACATAGGTGTAAGTACCTACTTTTATTGAACATATAAAAAAATATTGATCGACGGCAATATTAAAAGTAGGTAGGTACCTACACACAGTCGCCGAGCATGTATGAAAGGTATGATGAATATAAAAGAAGCGCAAGAGGTATGTCAGGATTCGTAGCAAATGGCATTCGAGTCACTGCCTACCTTGGGATAAAAGGCGTGATGATAGATAGATAGATAGTGAATCAAGTCGAGGAAAAAGTTAGCCCCAGCAAGTTCTCATGGCGTAATGCCATTGATTTAAAAAAATGGCGGATGCTGTCTAATCCGTCAGAGATATAACAAAATGATCTACACCCCCTAAACAATAATAGTTTCCAATTTTCATATTTATATGTTCAGTGGTTTAGGCTGTGCGTGGATTGTCAGTGTACAATATTTAGTATTACCTATATACCTACTTTTAGTTTTATGTCCGCGTGTAGGCCCTCTTGTGTATCAGGCGTGATGGTTGGCAAAGCTATCGCCACCTGTGGTAGTGTGGTGTCAGAATACATTTATTTGTTTTGTGAAACCACTAATATATTTATTAATTAAAATTATTAATAATAAACTGTCTATAAAAGTAAATTAGATTATGTTACACATTTTGCACACAATATTTTCTATCTTCTGATATTTCCTCCTGGTCCATCCGTTTTGTCATCATTCGTTTCCAGTTGATTTTTGTTTTCTCCTGGTTTGTGACGAAAAGCATAAACGCCTCCTTCACTCTTCACAGCTAAGTTCAAGTTGAGATTTATTATTACCGTTAGCGTATTTACATCCCACGGATTCCAAAACCTGAGGATGTAAGTCTGTAGGAAATTGTGCCACGTCACAATGAAGCACGTCACGCACACCATATTATATTATTGAATTTCTGTTTGTTGAGTCAAATAAAATACTGATTACATTTACTTTTGTTGTTGTTGTTGTAAATTTATTATATAAAATTTTCATATTTTTTTTTTATTGTTAAACATTATTATTATTGAACTTGTTGCTACTTCCGTTTTTATATACCTACTTATTCATTATTATACACTATTAATCAATGATATAATTAATCACATAATTGGGCTATAACAATGACTTTACGGCTATAATAAGTGACACAAATTTACTTAGTTAATTGTCAACACACGGTCAAGTGCGATCTTGTTTTATTACATAGGTACAGTAATTTGTATATTTTTCTTATGTAGGTAGGTATGCATTAAATAACATTAGTTACATACTTTCTTAAATAAGTTTAATCTTTAAAATAAAAAGTGACCAACGGGAAAGCCCCAAGTGGATGTCATGTATTGTTACAGGTATCAGGCGAGGTGTACGCGGTGGACGGGTGGTCAGTGACAGTGGTGGGGTTCACGTACGACGGTGGGGGGGAGGACACCTTCTGGTGGGCGGGGGAGACAGCGCGACCTGGACCTCAGGGGAGACTGTTACCGGACGAGCAGGGGACAACTAACGTGTTAGGGCGGTATGTGGGGCGGGACGTCACACTAAAGCTGCCGGGACGGGGGCTGGCCGAGCTGCGGTGGCTGGCAGTGTACGACATAGCTACACAGAACACGTTCGCGGACGTCTACCTGCCGGAGGAGTTCGAGTCGCCTGCGCCCGTCACACTCCCCCCGCTCACGGGGCCCGGGGTGCGGTCCGGCCCAGTCGTGGTGGAAGACGACGCCACACTGCTGTCAGTAAGAGAACTGTAGTCTGCAGGTTTGCGTTGCAGGACCGCTACAGTTACTCACCGACTACGTGTTGTTGGCAGGATACAAGACTTCGAGTTCGACGGTCGCGGGGAGACTTACTTCTGGTTCGGTGACGGACCTCAACCGTCCGCTAAGGGACACAAGATACCGGACGAGTACGGATAGTGAGTATTGTATTATAGTTGTATGTAGGTAGGTACTAAGTAACTAGATGTAACTTTACTGTACGGTACATATGTGTGTGTGTGTGCAGCCTGGAGCCCCTCCGAGCGCGTCCTGCCAGCACAATCCGTCTGCGCGTCCCGGGCGGCGCGAGTCTCCGTGCGGCGAGATGGGCCGGTGTGTGGGACGCGGGAGAGGGCCGAAGTCTGGCCCACGTGTCCCTCCCGGCCCCAATGTGGGTGCCCCCAGCGCCGGCTGCTCCCCCGGTCTCCGCGACCCCCGCAGGCCCTTCCGGCGTGCTGCCTCACTGCGCGCAACTCCACCGCCGGCTGCAGGTCCACTGGGAGCTATTCGGGGAGCAGGTACGTAACCACCACATATTTCTATGTATTCCCGTAGACACCTATTTTACCTATATAATAAATATATTTTTGCTGAGTGCAGGTGACGGTGGAGATCCGAGCGCTGTTAGAGGAGGGAGAGTACGCGTCCTTGGGGGCGGCAGGGGACGGGCCACCAGGAGAGGGGATGACAGGCGCCGACCTAGCTGTGGTTTGGTACGACGGACGGACACAACGGCCCGAGGTAGAGTGTGGTACTATATAGTACCTACCTACCTACTGTAGATACTATGTGTGTGTGTGTGTGTGTGTGTGACAGGTGCGGGACTACAACGTGACAGAGCGGACACCATGCACGCGGGTGTTGGGGGCGTGGAGGGGAGTGTGTCGTGACGAAGTAGTGGGGGGTAGCGGCAGTCTGCAGGTGTTGGGAGGGTCGAGGGAGGGGGCGGTCACCTCGGTCGTGTTCCGGCGCGGACTGGCGGCCCCAGACGGTGCCGACCGACCTTGGCAGCGTGACGGCCCCACCAGGATGGTGTGGGCGGTGGGCCGGTTGGACCCCAGCGGAGAGCCCACCTTCCACCACGTCTACCCCAAGGTGGACGTGCATCTCAACTTCGGAGACGCGAACCATCGCAGTGACTGTGTGCCCTTTACCAGGTGAGACCGTGAGACATTACCTAGATGATACCTACTACAAATAACAGTAGCCGCCGCGTCTGTCTGTCAGATTCCTTCCGTAGGTAATTACTTAGTAGAACTAAACGGATTTTGTTCTGCATTTCATCATTGTACTACCTACATCACATCACTATAATTATCCACCCGTGAAGGACTTCCGGCGTAGGTACACCTATAGATGATCGCTCCCACTCACCTCCCACTATTGCAACACGGGAACGACCGTGTCTTTATACGAGACTAGCTATGCCTTACGGTTGCACCCGCGTTAATGGTTACTGCTCCGCCCTTTAGGTCGCAGCGTGATGTTATATTCCTTAAGAATTGGGCTATCAAATGCAATATTTCAGAGATTAGCGCGTTCAATCAAACTCTTCATCTTTGTTGTTAGTAGATACCTAGGTATCTATAGATAAATGGTTCTAAGAAACAATCATCTGAGTCTGGCCAATAGGTTTTTATAATAATGTTATCCAATGAGGTTTAATGTACTAATGTACCTACATAATACCTCAATGACGTTATCCGACAAACCGTACAAAGAGGCTTTTCCATCTACATACCTCAACAGAGCTAGCCACTCGTTAGGTAGATATAGCCTCAAAAATCTTCGGCTAAATGAGGAAGATTTTGTTTTACTCTGGGTACCCTGGGGCTGGCAACGATTCCCGGGAGCTGTAAGGCAACCCGTGAAGATTTTTTTATAAACACTCATCATTGACATAGGACACCGATCATCCTTTCCTAGCTGTAGCGGTTAGACCGTACAAGTATGAAGCTCCGGCGCACGCCAGTTACATGTAAACGCTCCCGGCAGTAAGCCATGCATAGCGTCGTAGGTAATTCACTAGGTCACTTATAATACTGCCTAGCAAGCAGGTCTATGTCAATATAGTAGAGTGAACAGTATTATCTTTTATTGGAGAGTGACCCAATTAGAGACCTGCCACGACACTGAGGGTTAGGAAGTGTTCCACGTACAGCACGCTAGTATCAAAATGCTGGCTTTATGCAGTAGTATAGCCTACCTAACTATTATAGTAGTTTACATTGACATAATTATATCGCATGGTTACAGTGAGCCAGTCCGGTCTCCGTCATGGGAGGTAGCAGAGTTGTCGGAGCCCTCTCTGCGAGTGTTCACAGCGACCTTAGGGCCCGGTGTGTGGGGCGCGGGGAGGGAGGCGGCCCCCCCGCTCGTGTGGTACATAAACGGTCATCCCGCCCCCGCGCTGCAGCTCCGGCGCGGTCTCACCTACAAGTTCCTGGTGAGGGGGGGCGACGACCCTCGCTCGGCCGCACTCTACCACCCGCTCGTCATCAGTGTGGCGCGACTGGGAGGACCCGGGCCCCCTGACGAAGCGGCGCTGCGTGCTGCGCGTGTGCTGGCCGGCGTGACGTACTCCCGTCGCGGCGCCCCTCATGGCTCGGCGGCGGGCCCGGCCTGTGTTGGAAGTCACGCTGCCGGCGCTGACCGTCGCCGCGACGCCGACTTCCCCAGTTTCCGCTTGTTCAACCGCTCACTAGAGTGGTCGTGCCGGGCAGGCCCCGAGACTGCAGCCCAGCTCACCGTGACCCCGGACACGTCGTGGCCTGACGTGGTGCACTACGAGAGTCTGTCTCACGCCGGTATGGGCGGCCGCGTGTTCGTGGTGGACCGACAGCAGCGCGGACTGTCACGCCGCAACAACGCCGCGTCCACACCCGTTCCTCTCACTATAGATCTCGCTACAATATTTATAGCTTTACATATTGTCCTAGCTCTATTGTAGTATAGGTATGTACTGGATGCTTCATGGACTCTTTTTCATTCATTCTGCATAGGTAAGTAGTTACATAGGTAATGACTTCTGCAATTTGTCTAAATATCTAAATAAAACAATGATTACGCTAGTGCCCGCTTAGTGGTCGAAATTTGACAATAATTCATTTAATAAATTAGTAGGTATTTGTTGCAGGTGGGTTTTGAAATATCTGTTTGAAGTGTTGCGACTTGTGGTTGACATGGGGGTCAAAAATAGTACCAGTCAGTAATTATTTAAGGGGCAGTGGTCAAGGTCATCTTGTATCTGTCAAAAAATGTGGCAAATCTAAGTTAATCCTGGAAACGTATTATTATATTTTTGACAGATACAAGATGACTGAGAGCCACGGGTCCTTAATGGCAACATTTTGAAATTCTTTGTAAAGTAGTGGTTATATTCTCTTTGTATCAGTCAGCAATTTTTTACTGGCAACATTTTAAAACGTACCTATTCTCTTTGTTCTTGGCGACAATCTTTAGTCTATGCGAGTCGTCATGTTCGACATTGACAATATTAGGTAAGGTATGATAATCAATGTACCCAGTACAAGGGCCGACTACGGTTCCCGGGAGCTGTAAGGTAACGTCTTAAATACTCAAAGAAGGTAAAAAAAGATATCAATGTAAACAATAAATATTAATTGAATATAATTTCATTTATTTATTTATTTAAGAACACAGGAAAAATTTGATACAGCTCGCAGGCCAAGTCCTAATCTGTCTATTACTAATATTTATAATTATATACTTAGTTACTTATATAATATTTATTTTCTAAGTCTCCATATAAACTTGATAAAATAAAAAATTTAGATATTTTATGTAGGTAGGTACCATAAATATACGTAATACCTACGTCGGCGTCGTCGCAGCAAGACCACACTAATTTAGTTTTTGTTCTTGAGTTACTTATATATTATTTTTATTTTATCAAAGATGAAAAATCTCATACTTCTCGGTGACGTAGGTACAAGGGTTTGACTTCACATATTAATATATAGATTATAATACATATTATTATTATTAATTAGGTACGCGGGTGATATACCTATACAATGATATACATTGGAGAAAAGTTATTAGGTAAAATATTATGTCCTATATGCATTTATATAAAAATGCCTATATATCTATTCTTATGATATTAGGTACAATGACGAAATACTTATCTACTCTTACAATAATAGCTGGTACCTACTACTAACATTAGTATAGTGACCTCCTGACAGGATCACACTACGACTAACACTACTACACTTATGCCCGCTTGCACCAATGTTAGGAACGTCCTAAAGTAACGCGTAACCCATTTAGGTTGTCCTAGCGAGGAAAATGCATTGCACCAACGTTAGGATTGTCTTAAAAACATAAGATCTTATGTTTATGACGCCGATTTCGTTCATCCTAAAGTTAAGACACTCTTTTAAGCGTGTATTTCCCTATAAAATCCTTGATAAAATGAGGAACAATGACGATCTTCTCAACTTTTTGGAAGATCTAGAAGGAGTTTTACCCAGATCAAGGATAATAAGGCCCAGACCCGATTTTTTTTACAAATTTGCCATAAATTGTAAAAAAAATCGTAAAAAATAAATAAATATTATGACGATTTTTTTTAAATATCGTATATTGGTATCATTAAATATCCAACCAAATAGATGAACGTTTGGAATACCCCACCGATTTACACAGGTACCGTTATATATCTTCCTATTTTTAAATTGTTTTTGTCACTTTTTAACTTTGTACCCTTTGTTTATAGGTAGGTATATACATTTTTTTAGGAACAGCAACGGTTTTTTGACATCAATAATATCAAAAAATATGAAATACATAGAATACTACGCAAAGAATCACGCAGGTCAGTCAACCGTAAAAGTAAAAATAGATTGATCAGTCACTTAGTAAGGAAGCTCCTATCGTAGGACGATCCTGGCATTATTAGGTTGGTGCAACCAAAGTTGATACTTAGGACTCTCTTATATTAGGAGAGTCCTTACTAGGAATATCTTTGTGTGACGTTGGTGCAAGCGGGCATTAGTAACACAGTAACCTTGTCCTTGTTACTGTAGGTAGGTACTTTGGTACAGACAACACTCAGACAGACACATCTTACTTACGGTCGGTGGAGGTCCAGGAAGGTGCGGAGGGTGGGGGGCAAGAGGTCCGGGGGGAGTGGATGGGACTGGGGGCAGCGGACCAGGGCAGTGGCAGCCAGGCAGCGGAGAGACGAGTGCTCCAGGGGAAGCAGGCGGGAGGTGGGGTTGGTCGCTACTAGAGCTGCCGGGGTGTCGCCGTATTTGTTGGGCTGGTCGAAGTGGGCGCCGGCGGACAGCAACGAGGACACCAGCTCCGAGCTGAAGTTGTGGGGGATAGCGGCCACGTGCAGCGCTGTACCACGGGCTGCATTCACTAGGGACACGTCCGCCCCGGCCGCCAGCAGGGCACGCACACACCGCACTGAGGGGAAGCGGGGAACGGCGGCCGAGATGCGATGAGCGGGGACAGGCATGCTGACTGCGCCCTCGTACCCAGGCAGGTCACGCAGCACGTTGAGGCGGGAGCAGACCAGGTGGAGCAGAGTGTCGCCGGTGGAAGCGGCTCGGGCGCGCAGCAGGACCGCGCGGCGCACTGCAGACATCAGGATGTGGGTCTCGTGGGGCCGCGCGGTGGAAACGGCCGCGTGCATCACGTGCGTCAAGCACCGCAGTGAGCGGTCGTACAGATCGGCGTGCCGGTCGAACACGGGCCGCGCGGCCAGCTCTTTCCCGGCGCGCTCTATAGCGGCGGTGAGCGCGTCCATGACGGCGAGCGCGACCGAGGAGTCCGGCGCGCTGTCGGTCGTGAGCAGCAACAGGCGGGCGATACATACAGCGGAGTGCAAGCTGTCCGGACATAGCATGCCGGCGTCCGCGAGACGCGCGCTCAGGGCCCACCGCCACAATCGCAGCGTGGCGTCGGGCCGGCCCACCATCGCCCGCCCGATGGCCATAGCCCGCATGGACGTCTCGGGATGCGTCCCGCCTAACACCCGCTCGAACACTAGCAACGCCTGCACCCTCAGCCGTGCCGGATCGTCCACGAGATCGGCCAGCTCGTGCACCGTGTTGAACTCTCGCGCGTCGTCCAGCACGTCGTTGGGCGGCGACATCCTTTTGGGCATTCTGTACAAGACTCTCATCTCGAGCGCATCTCTCCAGTGGACCACACAGACCTCAGCCAGGCCGGGCCCGTCCAACAGCGCGGCCCCGAGCAGCTCGAGAGCGTCTATCCGCCGTTCGAACTCGAAGGCCGGATGCGACGCCAGAATCTCAACCAGGTCGACGTCTCCCACAAGCGCGGCCGTCTGTAGCGCATCCCCCCCTACCCTCGACCGCAGGGTGGGGTCCGCCCCTCTGTCTAACAACAGCCGCACTGTGTCGCGACGCCGCTCCTCCACAGCGTGCAACAGAGCCGTCTTCTGCTGGGCGTCCCGAGCGTCCACCTCGGCCCCACACTGCAGCAGGAACGAGCAGAGCTGTGTCGACTGCACAGAGTTGATGAGACATGTTCCGCCGCGGTGGTTGGTCCGGTGCACGTCCGCTCCGCGCTCGACCAGCGCCCGCACGGCTTTCTCGTCCGTCACGAAGCAAGCTGACCTGAGCGGCGTGGAGCCCGAGTCGGAGCCGGCGTTGACGTCGGCCCCCGCGTCCAACAGCGCCAACATGATGTCAAGCCGACCCATGACCGCCGCGAGCCACAGCGGAGTGACCATGTGCTCGGTGCCCGCTGGCTCGCGGTAGATTCCCTGTTGCTGTATGTCCACCCCGCACACGCCCAGCAGGTACTCCACTATGTGTATATTCCCCCGACGAGTAGCCACGAACAGCGGAGCACACGCGTCTCGCTGACGACACGATACGATCCGACGGACATGCGGGGACAGCCTGCCGGGAGAGTTTGTAGGAGTATTAGACACCATGCATCCATGTAGTGTATATATAGGCTGTACAAGTATGTAATATGTAAGTATTGAGTAACACTGTCCTATAGGTAGGTACCTATGCAAACACCCGGTGGTAAATATCCATGTTGCTGTATGTAAGATTCATATATAGATAATTTGAAGGATTCTCAAAAACCATAATGCCTCTCACACAGGAGTCACAGGATCATAAAGACATTTTTTTTTCATAATATTTAGAAATACAAAGAAGATTGGCAAACTTAGTGTCAGTTTATAAGAAGCTTCAGAAGTGCAGTAGAAGATATAGTGCACATCTTATAGATCATTAATTACAGTAGTTTATTCCCCATAACAGATTATAAGGGGCAACAAGAAAACTGAAACTTTACAAGTTTGTATACAATGTGTTGTAAATCAAAATAAAAGGCTAGCAATATTCCAAAACAAAGTAAATAATTATCCTTCTATTCTATTCTATTTTTTTATTATGGTTCCATCAGGGTTTTGATGATTCTGCCAATGTCAAGTATTATAGACGCCACAGTAACAATATGCCGATTAATTGGTAGGTAAGACATTCCCGCCGACCTTAATGCCCTATTAATCACTAACTAATCACAACTATCACAGCATGGATGAGATTAAACTGGATTCCCCATCATGTCACGACGAGACGCGTGCGTTGGTCGCCATGACATGATGTAAATCTAATTGTATGCTTTCAAAGACAACAAAATGTCATACATCTTTAGCTGCCCAAAGGCAGGGTAATATCATCATTCATTTCATAGCTATATGTTTAGAACATAGAGTACTAAGCCTATAGAGGGGCCATAGACCTAGGCTCCCCATTTCCCCAAGGTTTATTATAAAGTAATTACTATCAATCTATAGTGTGGTTAAATAAAAATATAATCTATACCTACCTACTATAAATAAATTCTGATCAGTTTGTTTGCGCTAATATCTAAAACTACTTATTGGATTTAAAAAATTATTTTATGCATGCATAAGGTGTGCCACATATCAATATCTAAGATGTTACATACCCAAAAATTAACTCAATTTAAATTCTTAACATTTTAACTTTATTTTTACTATTTGTTGTTATAGCGGCCATAGTTATACACACTCTGTGAAAATTTCAAGTGTCTACCTATTACAGTTCAAAAGATACAGCCCTGTGACAGACGGACAGACAGCGGAGCCATAGTAAAAGGGTTTCCGTTGGCACAATTTGGGTGTAAAACCCTAAAAAGGCATGCAAAGTTTGTTTATCAAATAAGAAAAGTCAAATGCCAGTTAATAAGTTATAATGTTAATAAATAAGTTATAATGATGCCAATATGTTTATATAGGTTTTAAACTGAGGTATTTCACTTTGATCCTTTTCTTGTTTCAGGTTATAATAATGTAAGTTTGTAATTGTATTGTAAGTATAAACAGTTATACAACATGTTTCCAGTTAAGTTTTGGTAAAATAAAGGGGTGTGGATTAGTATAGGTAAACATAGCTGGCAACTTGCCATGTTATTTTCATAGTAACAAAGGTGTAGTTTAGAGTGAGATTTTTTAATGTTTATTATGCAGTTACTTTAGTTGAGCGAGTCCCACAAGAATCTTACAGATGGTTGTTGTTGCTACAAGTTACCTCTCGAGCCCGAGCCGCACCCTGGACGACAGACGAGCTCCGGGCGGGTTGTGTAGACACTCCTTCATCAGCTCTTGGAATAGAGCTTCCTGGAGCTGGATTTTCTTGCACTGCTCCACATTTATTAGGGTTCCTGAGAGACGTGCCGTTATACAGGGAGGCAGATTAGGTGGCGAGAACATACTGCCTACAATACAAACAAACAAAAATTATATTATTTTAAATGAATGTTTATTTATTTATTAATTGTATTAATTGTCAATATCACAGAGCAAGTAAAAGATCAAACACAGAGCAAACATTTTATGACATTTGTCAGCATAGATTGGTGTTGCCAGACTTAAAAAATATTTAAAATAACATTATTTTGTTAGAGAAATAGTGTTATAAAGTGTTTTTATCTACTCTTATAACGTAAAATCTCTATTTCAAAATCGAATTATACTTCATAATGATAATGTTTTACATACACGCGTCTCTAATAATGTCCAACTTCGATACTATAATGTATTATAGTGCCAAAGTTTTCATGTATAAAAACGATATCGTAATGTTTTTTTTTAAATGCAGAAAGGGCAAAGGATATGTGTTATGCAGCCACATTAAACTCTATAAAAATATCGACACTCCTATGTGGGAGTCACTTGACATTTAACGCGATAGGTAACCGCGATTTGCCGCCAATTTGTCGATTAAGAAAAATATCTTGGTTCAATTTGTTTTGTACTATTGCATGGGATTAGATAAATTAGTGTATGAACGGGCACATAACTTGGAATTAAAACACACTCGTGGATGCTATTATAACTTGTGTTTTAATTACCCCTATTATGATCCCGTATCATAAACTACTTTTTTTTTTATTTCAGTATTGTGTTTATAAAGCACTAGCATTCCGCCCCCGGCTTCGCCCGTGGATATTTACGAACAAAATAAAATATACCCTATACCTACCCCAACCCTTACCCCTACCCCTGCCCCTACCCCTACCCTTATCCCTACCCCTACATCTACCCCTACCCCCACCCCTACCCCTACCCCCACCCCTACCCCTACTTCTACTCCTACCCCCTACCACTACCTCTATATCATCAATAGTTTTCGCAGCGCACGCGATGTAAGGAATTTCTTAGGTCATTTTTTTACACCTTGGGTTACATTATTGGAGTTTTAGTAAGGATCCCTAATTTTTTTTGAAAATAGAATAATTATAGCCTATGTCTCTCAGGGTGAATGAGCTTTCCAATGGTGAAAGAATTTTTGAAATCGGCACAGTAGTTTTTGAGTTTATTCATTACAAACATGCACACACACAAACATACAATAATACAAATCTTTCCTCTTCATAATATTAGTATACTCGTAGATGTCAATATAAATCGACGGTCCCTAGGTAAAGTATCGAATCTGAAAAAATGCATTTTCGGTTTTTTGCTTAATTTGCCTTATTTTAAGCTATATTTTTATTATAGATTTAAAAAACTCACAAATTCTTATAGTGGAGGAAGTATTGCACTTGACCTTTGATTTTGGTATTAAAGCAAGCCACTCAGCACATTTGTTCCTTGAGTTATTCTAAGCCGATCTAGCTCGAGACTCATTGAGATATATGCTGCTGGTAGGGGTGGGGGAGGGTCAAAGTCGGGCGCCGCCTGTCATCATTTAAAAAATTCTAATTCTTTTTGTATAGCTACCATGGCATGTTTGGTATCATTTTCGTGTAAAACAAAGATGTAGAATTCATTTCTGGTATTACATTTTACCATTTTCATAGTAATTTCATGAAAAAAATTTAAAAAAAATTAAAATGGCCATGTGTTTTTTTTTCTTTGAGTTTTTATAACTTTTAAATAGTGCAAACATCTATAATGAAAAAAATACTTGCTTGAAGCGTATTTTATGCACATTGCGGAACCCCTACACACATAATATGGCCATATTCATAAACACATTTTAGAAGCGTTTTAGTTAAAATATGTTTTGTCACTCTCTAACACACCTGTCTTTACTAATGATAGAAAGAAACAAATATATTTTAACAAAAACGTTGCTAAAATACGTTTATGAAAGGTATAGCTGCGCTAGACCATCGTCACGAAAATTGACAACTTCGTGTCAATAGCAACCGTTGCTAAGGCTTTTTCTGATACATAATTTTCAGCCGTAAACAGAAATTAATTACTGAATTTCTGAAAAACTACTGAACCGATTTTCGTCATATGTCTGTGAGATAATGTCCAGAAATAATTATGTCTTAAAAAAAATAAGACGTCAAAATCGGTACATATTTTATCGAGATATCAAGAAAAATGTACTTATAAAGTCAGTTTTTTCAAAATTTCTGGAAAACTAATGAACCAATTTTTATGAGATAAAAACCTTCTCCTTCTTTTTTTGGAAGTCGGTTAATAAATAGAGTTGCGTACCAAACATAATGTATCCAGTTATGTCAGCTTCCAAACTTGTCACAGAGACTCACTAACCAGTGACCCTGTGACCCACTGTCACTACCAGCACCAATAACCAGTGTCCAGTAGCTAGGTAACTACTGTTAGTACTAGCTGTTACCGCTCTAGCTTCAGTCTCCAACTACTACTTCGACACCAACACAAACACAAACACGCGCGCGCACCGCCCGCCACCGCCCGCGCCCCCCGCTCCATGCACACAGATCAATAAATAGGTCTTGTACAAGTGTCTAGTCTAGTCTTGTCTACCTGCACTCTCAAAATGTGGAACGAACTTCCGGCGTCGGTCTTTCCTGCTTCCAACAACCTGGGGTCCTTCAAGCGAAGCGTGAAAAAGCATCTCTATGGGCGAGACTGGCAGACTGTGTTATGTTCCGCCAGTCGCGCGCATTCATGGACCAACATTAATAAATACTTAATAAACAGGCGGTGGCAAGGTCACATGTCGTCTTCTTTATAAAAAAACTTACACTAACTACAAAATATACAAATCCGCCCATTCAAGTCCCATTATTTCTGTTTGTAGAGGCTGACACACAGACATATAGGTAGTTATCGTTCCTTACTTTTAGGTTTACACTGCACTTAGTTTATTATTTGTTAAGGATAAGACAAAGGCAAAATAAAAATCGCGTTTGGGTGTGGCTACGTGAAATGGGCAGTAACTTTTCTAAGATCACAGAATCAATGCTATTTAGTCACTCGTCAGCTTAGAAAGCATAGAGCTTCGAAAAATCTTAGAGGCGGTAACATTTAGAAATTTTAAGTCAGACAAAGACAGTAATTTTTATGAGATACGCAAAAATAGACAAAAATTCTAAAAACTGTTGTTTTGACTTTTAAATGATAGAAATAAGACCATGAAAGAGACGGCCCCTAGATAATTTTATTAGATATATATTGATAAAAAAATCTGATACGAGTCTGTTTCGTGGAATACTTATATCCTTACTAATATAAATGCGAAAGTAACTCTGTCTGTCTGTTACGTTCAAGGCTTAAACCACTGAACCGATTTCGATACAATTTGATATGGAAAAAGCTTAAACCCTAAGAAAGGACATAATGCTACTTTTTCTTTAAATACATCTAAGGGTGTATAATAGGGGTTGAAAGTTAGTATGCGGATCCCACGGGCGAATCTGGGGCGAAACGCTACTTCAACATAAATATACCAAAACCAACAGAATATAGAGCTGGGAGTATCACGGGGTTCAGGAAAATAGATAAAAACACAAAGAAAGTTGATGAAGTCGATTTATTGCTTTTATTGGTACAATTTCTTCATAAAGGCTAACAAAAAGATGTGCACAAGAGTAACCTAAGGGAGTGTTAGAAAGGCAAAAGGCATGCCGTAACAAATATGAACCTATTAAAATCTATATTTATACAGAGTTTAGTGCAAGAGATGTAGATAAGAAAAAGGTTAGGGTTAGGGGTAGGAGTAGGGGTAGGGGTAGGAGTAGCGGTAGGGGTAGGGGTAGGTTAGGGGCAGGGGTAGAGGTAGGGGTAGTCCAGGCAAGCCATTATCTATGAGTGCTATAGGGTATATTTTATTTTGTTCGAAAATATACACGCGCGAAGCCGGGGGCGGAATGCTATTTATATATAAACAGAACATTTTTAGTGTATGACTGGTAAAAATATTTTGTTAAAATTACAATTCGAAGATTTGTTCGACTGAGTGAGTTAAGTTCATTCGAAGGAGTACGCATGTGTCCCTATATAAGACACTTTGCATTGTGCTGTACTAGTGCTTGTGCCAGTGTTGTACTGATTCCATATTGCACTTGTCTATCAGAATGCTTCTAGGGAGGCTTTTAGAAATTCCACAAAACGGTTCAGGTCCATACTGTGTATCCTTAGCCCCTGGACGTGCCAGGAAGTCAGCAATTTAATTACCTTCTATCCCTGAGTACCCTGGTACCCATTTAAGTTTTTGCTGCTCAGTCTGTTCAGTACATCAACGCAGTTTATGACCAGCTGAAAGGATATAGTATACAAGTTGATGGCCAAGAGAGCCGCCTTGCTGTCTGAATGTATATAAATGTTCTTGTTTATGTAGTGCACTTATTCCAAGCAGAGTTATACGCACTAATTATAATATAATATACTGGCATGTTTGCTAAGATTGATTGCCTCCTTGAAGAGTCTATACACTATATATTATACAGCCTACATTATGTCCCATTTTAAGCCATCAGTAATTTCACAGTGTACAGTTTAATAAAATTGTTATGCGGGGCATAGTGTCTGTTGTCATTTGCATAATAGGATCATCTTGAGTCGACTTTTGCAACGAAATCAGTGTCTGCGAATGCCATGGTGTCCTGGGAGTGACATTCTGCTACTCTATTCCAGTTTTCTTCTTTTCTTTTTATGGTTTTTTTTCTGTACCTCGGTATTGTCTTTTATTTCCCATTTTGATTCACCAACTAAGACACAATGAAGATTATTATAAATTTATATAAAGTAGAAATATCAAAATATTATAAGAAACGAAACGATGCTAATAACGGATCGCTCGTCTCGGCTAGGCGGCTAGCCGGCCGGCCGAGTGGCGTGTCTGAATATTTTCATTACTATGGAAGTAGATTTTTATTTGTTAAATTATTTAAATACGTAAAAAAATATCACCAACTGACGTCCAAGAAAAAAGCACAGATTCCACGTCCGAAAGGCCCTAGCGCTGCGGGCGGACTGAATTCGGTGCCGGTTAGGTGCGTTAGATGTTACTTTTGTCATAAATTTATTTTTTACTGTAACAACTTTTTACTAGGAAATTTACTAGATATTATTAATATCTATCGTTGAAAAAAAAAACCGTTTTAATCACGTTTCAATAGCTTAAGATAATAGCATTTAAAAATTCAAAAAAGGGTTTACAATATATTTTATTATTAAATAAATTATTAGTTTAGATAAAAACGAATTAGGAAATTCACTAGAGAATGAAAGAACATGATATATTTTTTTCGGAATTTTCATACCAATAAATTCAGAGGAAACAGGATTCAAAATCAGCTAATTTGCCTTTGTCTTCCCCTTAATTCATCTTGTCGTCACAAAGAGCTTCAATACCATTGAAACTCTTTGTCTTGTCGTAGATGTTGTTTCAATACATAAATGTCATTTTTCAATTAATTTCATTTTTAACCGACTTCAAAAAAAGGAGGAGGAGGTTTTCAATTCGTCGGTATCTTTTATTTTTTTATGTATGTTCCCCGATTACTTGAAGACGCGGAACGATTTGGAAACATATTTATTTTGTTTGCAAAGGCGGCCAAAGGCGCCAATCTCAAGTTCTTGGGATTGGAATAAATTTGAGATCTAAATAAATATTTGACTAAAAGGTTAGGTTAGGTTAGTTTTTTTTTTTTTTTTTTTTTTTTTTTTTTTTTTTTTTGTTTATAGGAGGAGGGGAAAATCTTCAAAAGACACCCACTTGCGTGGGTAGTGCCGGATTTTTACCGGCTAAAACCCCTCCCCCTCAAGATGGTTCTTGCTGATATCAATATTTCAGCAGTTATTTCTTTTGTTTTTAAGCTGTGATTTTTTAAGCTTTGTGTTTTGCTGTAGGTTGTGACAGTAGTTCTTCTTTTTGTCTTGGTGTTTTGGGGAAGGGACCTCTGCTTGTTTCTATGTTGTATCTATTTTAGATTTTTCCATAATGTTGTTTTGATTTTGTTGTTTGTTGTTTTTAAGTTTGAAATGTGTTGTTTTCCAGTGTTTGTAAGGGGGACCTCTGGATCAGCTGCGAATCAAGATGCTTTCTCCACTGATGTTTGTTTAGGCTCTTGTGTTTTGGAAAAAATTCTTCTGCTATGATTTGCTTTGATTTATAAAAGAAAAGAAGCAAGAATGAATTTTGTATAGGTTTTTTCCAGAATTAGGTCTTTTGATTGTTATTAAATTATTCCAGGCCCAGGAACTTGAGGTTTACTCCCTTGGCAGCCCTTGCCTTGTGCGATAGAGGGCGGTTCTTGATTGGGCATGTGTCCAGTAATTTAAGAGTTTTTATGAAATATCTGTGCGGGTAGTCAGGGTCGTCCACATCGTACTTGTAGTTTTGATGGTGCCGTGTGTAGTGTCGCTTAGTGTGGCGACCGGCAATTTCCTTCCCGCACAGAACACATTGGTATGTTTTAGAATCCGGAGCTCCTGCCACGGCATCACCCCCAATCCCCCGCCGCGCCACGGCAGACTCCCTCGGCTCCGCCACGGCCTTCGGCTCCGGTCTTAAGCATTGCCGCGGAGGGGAGGGACCCCGCCGCGCCGGCGGCGGGAAGTGATTGGGTGGTTTGAGCCGCTCTCCTGGTGCCATGGGGGGGTCCAGCGAGTCGAATAGCCATGTGAGGTCAGGAAACACCACAGAACTTTCGTTGTTCCGCTGGTCCTGGTCCTGCGTCGGCACCTCCCGCCCATCACCCACCATCTCCAAACCAGGCCCCATAAGCTCCTTGTATTGATTTATTACTGTTTCTTTTCTAAATTTGTTTGCTCCTTTAATCCTTCTTCTCAGTGTTACTACCTCTCTCTTCATTTTGGTAAGTGACTCGTTCCACCACGTGATTTTAAATTTTGACCCTTCTTTCCTTTTGGGTATAGTTTTATCAGCGGTTGCTATTATTATTTCCGTGTATTCATCTGCAAATTTTTCTACATTCTCTTCATATACAGGTTTGCTATGCTCTTGATGCTTAATTCTTTCCAGTAATTTCCGTGCAGCCAATTTTTCATTCAAAACGGTGTGAAACATATTCCAGTCAGCTTTCCTAGTATTGTATTTGCGTGTTGTTGTTGTGGCGATCTTTGCGCTGTGTCCAGAAAGTTCCATTTTGTATAGGATTGCATTATGATCTGAAGTGGGTATGCAATCTCTGCTGACTCTCCAGTCGACAATATATGGCAGCAGTGCGTTTCCACATAATGTGATGTCGGTGTGCCCCGCCACGATCCTGCTTCCCCTAGCGGTTTCAAATGTTGGTGTGGTGCCGGTGTTTAGTACGTTTAGTTCCTCTTGGGCAACAAAGTCGGCGACCGTCTGTCCTCTTTTGTTTGTAATTTGGCTGCCCCACCAGAATGACCATCCATTTACATCCGCTCCAATGATCGTAGTTTCTCTACAGTTTTTTCCGATTATGTTGGTAATATTTTCCAGCCTGCCCTGGGCCTCCTGTTCACTCAGTTGTGGTTCCAGGTACGCAGAGACAATCAGTATCCTCCTATTGCCCGTTATAAGAAGTCCAGCGGCTCTTTGCTCATCGCAGCAGTCCACCAAGCCATGCAGCGCGAGAGTGGGATCGAAGACTATTATTGCGGCTTTTATGTAGTTTTCGGGGTCTCTTCTATTTTGGATGACTTTAATTGGATAAGGCACAATAAGCTCCTTAGTTGTACCTGTGTATGGTTCCTGAACCAAGGCCACTTGAATATCATAATCCTTTGATACTTTTAGCAGTTCTGAAGTTGCAGCCCTAGACCTTCCCAGATTGATCTGTATGAATTTAACTGTATCAACTGTGTCAACAATATTGGATAGAGGCTCTTGCTATTTTGTCCCATTTCTGCCATTCGGGACATTGGGAGCTGTAAGCAGGATGCTCTATATCACTGTTATGCTTACTTTTGCAGTTAGTGCATTTTAAGGAACCGAGGACCAGGTCACACTCCCGCGTGTCGTGAGCCCCGGCGCAGCGTCCGCACCTGATGTCAGCGTTGCAGATATTCGCCTTGTGCCCAAATCCTAGGCATTTAAAGCATTGAACTATGGGTGACTGATCCACAGCCGTTAGGTTAGGTTTTTTTTTTTTTTTTTTTTGCCACCTTTAAGGCACTCTCGTTCTTTCTTGCTAATATTAATTATTTAGCACTTTAAACCGTTTATTTATTTATTTATTACTATTTTAAACCTTATGTAACATTCTATCTTACTTAGCTATTAAATTCAGTAAAGTATTTAAAAAGTACTGGGGCGCCATCTGTTGGCCGTCCTAGGAACTAAATTTTAGTTCACAACCTCATCAACAGATGGCGCGCCATTACCAAACTTAGTAATACATCCCAGTATACTTTTAACACTAAGAATTTCAAAAGAACTTAAAGTTTTAGACCCTTAACCTAAATTAGGTTTCAATATAAACTATACAAACATGTTCATCTAACTATACTAAGTTAATCCTTTTTAAAAACCTTTCTTAAGTTTTAAAACATTTATAATTACTATTTAAACTATAAAACCATATTTAACTTACTATACTTACAAATTTTTACTCTAAATAGCTCTAACTAATCATGTAGGATTATAAGAAGTCAAAGACTTATTAATACATTCCAGTATACTTTTAACACTAAGAATTTCAAAAGAACTTCAAAAGAACTTGAAGATTTTGACCCTTAACATAAATTAAGTTACAATATAAACTATAGGTCCATGTTTAACTAAGTATACCTACAAATTTTTAAAACTAAATAGCTCTAATCAAATGTTTTTTGAGATTTGAAACTTCTTTAAAATAAACATTAAACATTAAACCATTTGAGAGTAGGTGTATGCACCGTTAAGTCTAACTAAATCTATATTTATACAACAGTAAAATTTTAAGAACCAAAAGATTTTGACCCTTAACATAAATTAAGTTACAATATAAACTATAAAACCATATTTAACTTACTATACTTACAAATTTTTACTCTAAATAGCTCTAACTAAACATGTAAGATTGTAAGAAGTCAAAAGCTTAGTAATACATTCCAGTATACTTTTAACACTAAGAATTTCAAAAGAACTTCAAAAGAACTTGAAGATTTTGACCCTTAACATAAATTAAGTTACAATATAAACTATAGGTCCATGTTTAACTAAGTATACCTACAAATTTTTAAAACTAAATAGCTCTAATCAAATGTTTTTTGAGATTTGAAACTTCTTTAAAATAAACATTAAACATTAAACCATTTGAGAGTAGGTGTATGCACCGTTAAGTCTAACTAAATCTATATTTATACAACAGTAAAATTTTAAGAACCAAAAGATTTTGACCCTTAACATAAATTAAGTTACAATATAAACTATAAAACCATATTTAACTTACTATACTTACAAATTTTTACTCTAAATAGCTCTAACTAAACATGTAAGATTGTAAGAAGTCAAAAGCTTAGTAATACATTCCAGTATACTTTTAACACTAAGAATTTCAAAAGAACTTCAAAAGAACTTGAAGATTTTGACCCTTAACATAAATTAAGTTACAATATAAACTATAGGTCCATGTTTAACTAAGTATACCTACAAATTTTTAAAACTAAATAGCTCTAATCAAATGTTTTTTGAGATTTGAAACTTCTTTAAAATAAACATTAAACATTAAACCATTTGAGAGTAGGTGTATGCACCGTTAAGTCTAACTAAATCTATATTTATACAACAGTAAAATTTTAAGAACCAAAAGATTTTGACCCTTAACATAAATTAAGTTACAATATAAACTATAAAACCATATTTAACTTACTATACTTACAAATTTTTACTCTAAATAGCTCTAACTAAACATGTAAGATTGTAAGAAGTCAAAAGCTTAGTAATACATTCCAGTATACTTTTAACACTAAGAATTTCAAAAGAACTTCAAAAGAACTTGAAGATTTTGACCCTTAACATAAATTAAGTTACAATATAAACTATAGGTCCATGTTTAACTAAGTATACCTACAAATTTTTAAAACTAAATAGCTCTAATCAAATGTTTTTTGAGATTTGAAACTTCTTTAAAATAAACATTAAACATTAAACCATTTGAGAGTAGGTGTATGCACCGTTAAGTCTAACTAAATCTATATTTATACAACAGTAAAATTTTAAGAACCAAAAGATTTTGACCCTTAACATAAATTAAGTTACAATATAAACTATAAAACCATATTTAACTTACTATACTTACAAATTTTTACTCTAAATAGCTCTAACTAAACATGTAAGATTGTAAGAAGTCAAAAGCTTAGTAATACATTCCAGTATACTTTTAACACTAAGAATTTTAAAACAACTTGAAGATTTTGACCCTTAACATAAATTAAGTTACAAAATAAATTGTACGACCATGTTTAACTAACTATACCTACAAATTTTGAATTTAAAAAGCTCTAATCAAACGTTTTTTGAGGTTTGAAACCTCTTTAAAATAAACATTAAATATTAAACCATTTGAGAGTAGGTGTATGCACCATTAAGTCTAACTAAATCTATATTTGTACAACAGTAAAATTTTTAAGAACCAAAATCCTTAACATAAATTAAGTTACAATTCATTCTACAAAACCATATTTAACTAACTATACTCACAAATTAACCCTAGATAGCTCTAATCATTACTATGAGCTTCAAATATTGTTAAATAACTAAAGCTACAAATCTAACTCTAAGCCATAACTACAGATCTAACTCCAAATATAGAAGCTTTTAAGCCTCTTTACCAAGATGATATAAAACTATAATACAACTACAATACAACTATGTTACTGTGTGTTTTTCCCGGGACCAGAAACCATCTTACTTGAATTATATAGTATTTACACACCTTACAGCTTTTATATTCTGTTTTGAGACAACTTTTGGACCCGACAGGTTACCCTTCGACGTACAGATACGGAAACCGGGTGATCTTAAGGTGCTTGTCGAAAAATGTACATAGATAACCCATTGGTACATGGCCGTGTTTAGCTGAACCACTATACCATCGGCCGCCGACGCGCTCCCATGGTCTGAGTTTCCTGAATTTCCTGATAAGTCCAGCAACCCCGGTCCACGTTTTAGTGTCTAATCTGACCTTTCATTTTGTTATGGAGTGATTCGTCCTGCATGGGTTGGGGTTTTATGAAAACCCACATCATACAGTGCGATGTTTGGTGTCATTATGAATTCTGGTCCCAGCTGTCCACACTGCAACACATAATTTATTTATTTCTAACAGGTAAAACCAGGTATACAACTAGTATGTCTTTAGATATCCATGAAAGTGTCGCGAGGCACACGTCGACGTCACGCGGCGAGCGGCCGCATTCCATCGGCGCTCGCAGATTGGGGTTCCGCTGCACTTGACGATACAATTATTAAATTATGAGTGAATTATTATAGATTTCTGTGAATATACAATTAACATTTTAATGGACTAATACACAGTTTAGATATATACAGAATAATAAGATAGACAATAAGATAAATAACAATATTTTATGTTATAAAACCAATATTTTTAATTAGTACTGAACCAAACTATGTATTCGTGCGGTCACTTGTGCGTTTCGTCGTTTTATGCAATGTTGCAATTTGGGGGAGTTTATACTTTATAATTTGTATAATTTTAATGTTTTTGGAGACTATGTTATACGATCAAGGTGTCATGCACTAAATGTAGGCAGTGATTTTTAAGGGAGGTTGTCATATATTTGTTGTCCGTATGTAAGTACGTGGTGTGGGGGCTCAAATGAAAGGGCTCGACGAGTAGATTATGAATATAATACTTGTTTTAGGTTCCTAAATTGAAATGAAAAAGTTTTTGGTAGATTTGTAGTGTGGTGAGTGTACTATGGAGGGAGTGGTCTAACATGAGTACTGGATGCCGACTCTTGCTAATCTATCGTACTTCTGCCACTCCGGGCAGGAGAAGCTGTACGACGGATGTGCTCTGTCGGCATGCCCCTTATGAGTACAGTTTGTACAAAGGGGTTGTCCCGATTTGTTAGGGCAGTCCCTGGTGTTGTGCTGTAAAGCACAGTGACCGCACGAAGGGTTGGTCATTTTACATAATTTTGTTCCATGGCCAAACTCTTGACAGTTGTAACATTGGATGAGAGGGGATTGGTCAACCACACGGACCAGTTGGTAGCCGATCCGCAGCTTTTGGTTCTTGACCAAACACCATAGTCTTGGATGAGCCTCGACTATGATGTTTTTATCCCCTTGTCTGGTGTTGATTTTTCTGAGTACTTTCACTTTAATTTCTTCCTCACTGAGGCTTCCCAACAATGTATTATTTTGATTTTTGATGGCCTCGACGAACTTGCCATCGTCAAGGTCGTCAGCCACCCCTATGAACTTCAGTAGTGGCTTACGGTCCCTAGGCTGGAAGACCGTAAGCTGATTACTTACCTGTTTTATTTGGTTTTTGATCGTTTGCCTTTCGGCCTCCGAGCCGCAGGACAGTGCCACCTTTTGTTTCCTCAGCTTTTTGAGGCTTGTGACACCGACCCCTAGAGCGACGACGTCAATCTCTTTTTTAAGTTTTGTGATAACGTCATCGCTCGTCAGCTGGGGGTTCGTGGATTCTATAATAACGGTGTAGCGCGGCGTTTTGGACAAGGCCTCAGCATATGAGGGCTTGGGCTTGGGTGTATGGGTCCCGAAGGTTGGGTGGGTCCCGATGGTGTCCTTGCCCAATCCGTGTCCGCCGGCGCTCTTAGAGGAGTCACTCACCCTGTTTATTAGCACGGTGAGCTCCTCCTGCATCCTATCAATCCTGGCGTTGAAGGTCTCTGCGACCTTCATTTCCTCGGTAAAGTCAGACATGGCCTTATTGTTAAGGTCCAAGTCCGACTTAAGGAGCTCCATTTCCAGTTCATTTTTCCTGAGTCTCTCCATGGCCAACCTTTCAGAGGCCCTCGACAGATCCAGGAAGGTAATGTACTTGTCCCGGGACTCGATCAATTTCTTAGTATATTCATTAAATGCATTTATACATTCTACAATTGTAATTTTAGTTTCGGTTTTTATATTGCTAGCTGATTTTTGTTCGAGAGCTTGCTTTGTAAGGCTCATCAGTTTAGCTGTTCTTTCTCCTAAAGATTTTATTTCAGATGAGGATGGGGTCTGGGTTGTACTGCTAGATGCAGACATATTGAATATTGTATTAGTATGAGATAATAATAATGATAAGGTATATAATAGTGATTTGATGTTTTGCGTCCGTAAGTTTGTAGAGTTCGAACGGTTTGTCCCTACCGCGAATGAATAAAGTTCCCAATAAAAACCCTAATTTGTGATAGAAAATTCTAGTTTTTTGTGAGGGTACTCAGTGGGTAAGAGCGCAAAAGATAGCAATTGAAAAAGTTGGGGTCACCGATAGAAATCCCGACTTCTCGGGGAACGAATGTTAAATGAGTTTTGATTCTTCCCGGAAAAATCGCAATTTCCACTTACCCCTTCAAGATCTCCAACTATCCCTGGCACACTCACTTAGGTGATGTTATTTCCTTCACCTAGATACCACTCACGACCTATTTTGATAACTTTTAACTATTTTTGGGAATTTTATTCGCGGGAGCGTAGTTTTTTCGCTGCGTACGGGTTTAGGTTAGGTTAGGTTAGGTTAGGTTAGGTTAGGTTAGGTTAGGTTAGGTTAGGTTAGGTTAGGTTAGGTTAGGTTTTTTTTTTTTTTTTTTGGGGAGAGAGGCGGGGGAAATGCTCATGCACACCAGGGAAGTTGAGCCCTGGTAGTGTCGGACTCCTGTCTTAAAAGCGACAGACCTACCGACTAAAACCCCCTCCTCTTCCTAATGGTTTTAAATGGGGTGTACCGGACCACGCGGCGCTATCGGTATACGCTTTGTGGTCCGGTTTGTGAAGGAACTGCCGTCAGCTCCTTGTAACTCCGAGCCGTCAACAGACGATCCTGACAACTGGGAGCCGCAACTCCGTATTGCGGGTATTCCGTCAATACAGAGCTGCAACTTCATGCTGCCATTCAGACCATCTGGACAACTCGGAGCCCCCGAAGGGACAGCAGGGTAGTGGAGATGATAGACGTGTGGGGGTGGAGGTTAGATGCTGTTACCCTGTACTGGTAGCATGAGAGCATAGCCAGGGTGAAATAATATTCGAGTATCCGTAATGCAATTGTGATATAGAACCACACTTGCGAGTAATGGACGACTCGGTGGGTTAGGTTAGGTTAGGTTAGGTTAGGTTAGGTTAGGTTAGGTTAGGTTAGGTTAGGTTAGGTTAGGTTAGGTTAGGTTAGGTTAGGTTAGGTTAGGTTAGGTTAGGTTAGGTTAGGTTAGGTTAGGTTAGGTTAGGTTAGGTTAGGTTAGGTTAGGTTAGGTTAGGTTAGGTTAGGTTAGGTTAGGTTAGGTTAGGTTAGGTTAGGTTAGGTTAGGTTAGGTTAGGTTAGGTTAGGTTAGGTTAGGTTAGGTTAGGTTAGGTTAGGTTAGGTTAGGTTAGGTTAGGTTAGGTTAGGTTAGGTTAGGTTAGGTTAGGTTAGGTTAGGTTAGGTTAGGTTAGGTTAGGTTAGGTTAGGTTAGGTTAGGTTAGGTTAGGTTAGGTTAGGTTAGGTTAGGTTAGGTTAGGTTAGGTTAGGTTAGGTTAGGTTAGGTTAGGTTAGGTTAGGTTAGGTTAGGTTAGGTTAGGTTAGGTTAGGTTAGGTTAGGTTAGGTTAGGTTAGGTTAGGTTAGGTTAGGTTAGGTTAGGTTAGGTTAGGTTAGGTTAGGTTAGGTTAGGTTAGGTTAGGTTAGGTTAGGTTAGGTTAGGTTAGGTTAGGTTAGGTTAGGTTAGGTTAGGTTAGGTTAGGTTAGGTTAGGTTAGGTTAGGTTAGGTTAGGTTAGGTTAGGTTAGGTTAGGTTAGGTTAGGTTAGGTTAGGTTAGGTTAGGTTAGGTTAGGTTAGGTTAGGTTAGGTTAGGTTAGGTTAGGTTAGGTTAGGTTAGGTTAGGTTAGGTTAGGTTAGGTTAGGTTAGGTTAGGTTAGGTTAGGTTAGGTTAGGTTAGGTTAGGTTAGGTTAGGTTAGGTTAGGTTAGGTTAGGTTAGGTTAGGTTAGGTTAGGTTAGGTTAGGTTAGGTTAGGTTAGGTTAGGTTAGGTTAGGTTAGGTTAGGTTAGGTTAGGTTAGGTTAGGTTAGGTTAGGTTAGGTTAGGTTAGGTTAGGTTAGGTTAGGTTAGGTTAGGTTAGGTTAGGTTAGGTTAGGTTAGGTTAGGTTAGGTTAGGTTAGGTTAGGTTAGGTTAGGTTAGGTTAGGTTAGGTTAGGTTAGGTTAGGTTAGGTTAGGTTAGGTTAGGTTAGGTTAGGTTAGGTTAGGTTAGGTTAGGTTAGGTTAGGTTAGGTTAGGTTAGGTTAGGTTAGGTTAGGTTAGGTTAGGTTAGGTTAGGTTAGGTTAGGTTAGGTTAGGTTAGGTTA
>CAWUQD010000003.1:0-28375 GCA_963924495.1 Nemapogon koenigi
TGATGTCACGGCATGTAGTGAGGGTATGTTAGGAAAGATTGATGAATGGAAGGTGCAGAGAGATTTGGTGACGTCTGATCACAATGCTGTGACATTCACTCTGCAAACCCAAAAAGAGACGGAAGAGAAGAGGCCGGTTGGAACAAGAGTTTATAACACTCGGAAAGCCAACTGGCCACTCTTCCGTCAAACTTTTAAAAACCTATTAGTAGAAAAAGGGATCACAGCCTCGGAGGTCGGAAACGTAGTATCGCCCGAAGGCCTCGAGGATGCTGTTGCATTTTACACCGACAGCATTAGCGAGGCAAGCAGTGGAGCCATACCCAAGAAAAAACCGTTCAAGAGGGACGGTGTGCCGTGGTGGACCAATGAACTCGAAGAGCTCAAAAGGGAGGCCATCCGGAGGCGGCGTCGAATCAGGAACGCTGCCCCTGTGAGAAGGCAACACGTCGCCGACCTATACCTCGAGGCAAAGGCGAAGTACGACAGCGCGGTTCGACAGGCGCAAACGGAGAGCTGGAAGGAGTTCTGCTCCGTGCAGGAACGAGAGAGTATGTGGGACGGCATATACAGGGTTATTCGAAACACCTCAAAGAGGCACGAGGACACGCTCCTGAGGAATAGCTCAGGAGATGTCCTCGATCCGGGGAACTCAGCCAAACTATTGGCTGAAACATTCTTCCCCGAGGATGACCCTGTGTATGACGATCACTACCACGACCGAATACGGGTGGAGACTGGGAGGGGAGTGGTGGCCCAAGGCCCGGACGATCCATCCTTCACCGAAGACGAGCTCCTTCGGGTTGCAAAATCGTTCAACCCGAAGAAGGCTCCGGGAGTGGATGGATTTACTGCGGATATATGTCTCGCCGCGATCGAAGCCAATCCGGGGGTTTTCCTTGCTGTGGCAAATAAATGCCTACAGCTGGGATACTTCCCGGAACGCTGGAAAGTCGCGGCGATATGTATAATCCGCAAACCGGGAAAGGACGACTACTCCCAACCGAAGTCTTACAGACCGATCGGACTTCTCTCTGTGCTGGGTAAGGTTGTGGAGAAGATGCTAGTGCGAAGGTTGCAATGGCATCTTCTCCCTAAACTTAGCCCGCGGCAGTATGGCTTTATGCCCCAGCGCGGAACCGAGGACTCCCTCTGTGACGCGATATCTCACATAAAGCACGAAATAGAGTGCAAGAAAATCGTGGTGATGATATCGCTGGACATAGAGGGAGCCTTCGACAACGCCTGGTGGCCCGCGATCAAGACCCAACTGCTGCGAAAAGGGTGTCCCAGCAACCTGTACGGAGTAGTGCAAAGTTACTTCGAGGGCAGACAAGTAATTGTTAAATACTCTGGAGTGGAGTGTCGGAGAGCCACGACCAAGGGTTGTGTCCAGGGATCCATCGCTGGACCAACCTTCTGGAACTTGCTCCTCGACCCTTTACTTCGGGATATGGAAGCCCTCGGAGTGCACTGTCAGGCTTTTGCCGATGATGTGGTTCTCATCTTCTCCGGGACGTCGGCAGTCACCCTAGAGCAGGAGGCAAATCGGGCTCTCGATCGTGTTCACACCTGGGGTGTTGAAAATAAGCTGAGGTGTGCACCACACAAATCTAATGTGATGGTGCTCACCAAAAAGCTAAAGTTTGACCTCCCGGTTGTGACCATGGCGGGAGTCCGGTTGCCTCTAGTCGATGAAATTCGGCTGCTCGGGGTGACAATCGATAAAAAATTATCATTTGGCCCGCACGTGACATTGGTATGCAAGAAAGTGCTAAACATATACAAGCAGCTAGCATGTGCAGCCAAGGTCACGTGGGGGTTGAACCCGGAGGTGGTGAGAACCATATACACGGCAGTAATGGAGCCTATCGTCCTGTACGCTGCAAGTGTGTGGGCGCCCGCTGCATCGAGGCTAAATGTCAGAAAACAGTTGGACTCGGTGCAGCGTGGGTTCGCTCAGAAGATTTGCAAGGCGTATAGGACGGTATCGCTCAATGCGGCATTGGCCTTGGCGGGACTCCTTCCTTTAGACATAAGAGTCCACGAGTGTGCCCGGCTCTACGACGTAAAGCGCGGGAGGAGGATGCTGGAACTGGCCGACCGTGAGTACGAGGGCAGAATTAGTTTTGCCAAAGCGCCGCACCCGGCTGGTGCTATTGGCGTCACATACGAGTCCGTGGAGGCTACCACCTCGGAAACGTTAGAGCTCCCCAACGTTGATGGCGTGCAGATCTTCACCGATGGAAGCAAGATCCAAGGGAAGGTCGGCGCGGCTGTGACTTGGTGGAGGGGCGGAACCGAGGTGAGGTCGTCTACGCACCGTCTGGAGCCCTTCTGCACCGTATTTCAGGCGGAGATGTTTGCCCTATTCAAAGCGACAAGTCAAGTGTTGGAGAGCAAGGAGGAAGTGGTCAGCATCTTCAGTGACTCTAGATCGTCCCTGGATTTGCTGACTAGCCCCGAAACTCTTCACCCACTGGCGTTCGCAATAAGGCAAAACATCTCCGACCTTCGTGCAGACGGGCGTGACGTCAAATTGTACTGGCTGCGGGCGCATATCGGCACTCCCGGCAACGAGAGGGCCGATGAACTGGCGAAGCAGGCTGCCCTACGGAAAAAGACGTCGGCCGAATATGGAAAGTTCCCCACTTCCTGCGCGAAAAGAATAATTAGGACGGAAGCCGTGGCGCACTGGCAAAAAAGGTACGACACCGAGGGGAAAGGAGAGGTGACTCGCGTGTTCTTCCCTCTGCTAAAAGAGGCGTACGCAACAGTCAGGAGACTAAGCTGGGAGGGACCACTGGCCCAAATGCTGACTGGCCACGGAGGCTTCTCCCAGTACCTACACAGGTTTAAATTGAAAGACAGTCCAGCATGTGAGTGTGATGGGGTGAAAGAAGAAACCTTGCTGCATCTGCTCCTGGACTGCCCCAGACATGAAGCCAAACGAATGGATCTAGAGGTATGTCTGGGGCAGCAAATCAGTAAAGAAAATTTAAAAGATATCATTTTGGACAAGGAAGGAGCAAAATTATTAATAAAGTATGGAGTAGATGTGGTAAAGGCGGCGTGCGCAAGGAATAAATCTGTGTAGGAAAACCCCGTACAAAACCGTAAAACGGAAGACATGGCAAAAATGAGCAAATATAATGTAGCCTATGGGTTGTATTAATAAAAGAAACAAATTAGAATACTGACATAATATTGTAATTGATTATTATTATTGACATTTATTATAACATTGACATTGATTATTTATTATTACAAATGACTAAAATATTATTATGGCCCATTTAATGACAGACCAAGATTACTAATTATCTTTGGACATTGTTTAAATAAAAATTAATGACATTAAATTATTAAATAAAATTATATTATTTTTATTATTGAGATATTTGACACTATTAAATTATTTTAAATATATTAGGTTATTATTGTTAATAGATTTGAATTATGAATAAAATTGACATTTAATTTAATTACCATTGATTCTGGACAAGTTTGATTGTTAAATTATTGTTATTATTAAATTGGAATTATTAAATTTAATTATTATTGTAAATTTATTTATTGCAAATTAAACTGTATTGATTAAAATTATTGCTTTTAATAAAATACATGTGAAAAATGGGTTAAGTGATGGAACTGAAGGAGTATGTAAAAGTAGAATAATATTATGTTATGAAAATGTTGTATTGTTTTGAAGTAATAAACGAAGTCGTCTCTGTATAATTTATTTTGGGGAGCGCATGACAGAGGACACAGAACGAAAGACCTATGAAAGGTCTGCGCATTTGAAAGCGCAGGAGAGATGAGGAAAGCTCTTTGGCCTTAAATGTGGCACAGGGACGGATGAAAAAAAAAAAAAAAAAAAAAAACCTAACCTAACCTAACCTAACCTAACCTAACCTAACCTAACCTAACCTAACCTAACCTAACCTAACCTAACCTAACCTAACCTAACCTAACCTAACCTAACCTAACCTAACCTAACCTAACCTAACCTAACCTAACCTAACCTAACCTAACCTAACCTAACCTAACCTAACCTAACCTAACCTAACCTAACCTAACCTAACCTAACCTAACCTAACCTAACCTAACCTAACCTAACCTAACCTAACCTAACCTAACCTAACCTAACCTAACCTAACCTAACCTAACCTAACCTAACCTAACCTAACCTAACCTAACCTAACCTAACCTAACCTAACCTAACCTAACCTAACCTAACCTAACCTAACCTAACCTAACCTAACCTAACCTAACCTAACCTAACCTAACCTAACCTAACCTAACCTAACCTAACCTAACCTAACCTAACCTAACCTAACCTAACCTAACCTAACCTAACCTAACCTAACCTAACCTAACCTAACCTAACCTAACCTAACCTAACCTAACCTAACCTAACCTAACCTAACCTAACCTAACCTAACCTAACCTAACCTAACCTAACCTAACCTAACCTAACCTAACCTAACCTAACCTAACCTAACCTAACCTAACCTAACCTAACCTAACCTAACCTAACCTAACCTAACCTAACCTAACCTAACCTAACCTAACCTAACCTAACCTAACCTAACCTAACCTAACCTAACCTAACCTAACCTAACCTAACCTAACCTAACCTAACCTAACCTAACCTAACCTAACCTAACCTAACCTAACCTAACCTAACCTAACCTAACCTAACCTAACCTAACCTAACCTAACCTAACCTAACCTAACCTAACCTAACCTAACCTAACCTAACCTAACCTAACCTAACCTAACCTAACCTAACCTAACCTAACCTAACCTAACCTAACCTAACCTAACCTAACCTAACCTAACCTAACCTAACCTAACCTAACCTAACCTAACCTAACCTAACCTAACCTAACCTAACCTAACCTAACCTAACCTAACCTAACCTAACCTAACCTAACCTAACCTAACCTAACCTAACCTAACCTAACCTAACCTAACCTAACCTAACCTAACCTAACCTAACCTAACCTAACCTAACCTAACCTAACCTAACCTAACCTAACCTAACCTAACCTAACCTAACCTAACCTAACCTAACCTAACCTAACCTAACCTAACCTAACCTAACCTAACCTAACCTAACCTAACCTAACCTAACCTAACCTAACCTAACCTAACCTAACCTAACCTAACCTAACCTAACCTAACCTAACCTAACCTAACCTAACCTAACCTAACCTAACCTAACCTAATGGTAACACAATATTATATTAAATCTGAAATCAAATAATTTATTTATCAGCTATAATCTATTAACATTATTATTTATTTACTATTTACAATTTATCTACTAATTTATTTATTTTGTTTTTAATCTGTATATTTATTGACATTCATTTTTGATTATTATTATCAAATTATATTATTCATGTATTATTATAAATTTAATTATTTAAATCTATTAACATTATAATACTATTACTATAATAGTACTATAATAGTATTATAATATTTTTTCTTATAGTATAATTTATCTATTTATAATATATATCCAGTGAATTAAATTTGAATTTATATAAATAATTTACTATTGGTGGCGCCAAATGCCCTAAACCTTCGATAGCGGGCGGCGACACCGCGGTGAGCTGGTTCAATTCAAATTGGGGTAAACAGAAAAGAAATTACTTAGGTTTCGTTGCAAGACGCAAGAAGAAATGGTACTTATATGAGATCACAGATGGTAATGCTTCAGGGGCCCCTTGATGGACTTCTCTGGTGTAGTGGCATAAGTGTATGTTGAGTTGCAGAGCACTCGCGCGGATTATATTATATTCGACAGCACTTGTCGATGCGATGCGTTTGCCGGTATTGTGACAACTGACGAGTGATTAATGCACTCGCGCGCGGCCGTTACGGGTACCAAAACTCTTGTCCCTTAACGAAACCTTTTATATTTATAATTAATATGCAATACTCTAAACAATGCCAAAACTGGCGTAACCATTCCCCCGACCTTGAAAGGAACGGCTTTCAAAAAGAAAGAAAAGAGAAAAATATATATATATCGAAGGACCAGTTAAATCAGGATGCAAGAATAACATCCTTGTTGCATTAGTAAACCAATCGAGTAATACCAATAAGAAAAACAATTATAAACTAACACAAAAATAGCACAAGTAACTTAAACCTAATCCCGAAAGTAATAGCTCCGAAGCTATTGCGTTGGAAGCGGACACAATTTTACAATTGGCCGCCGGTAGACGCCATGCTTAGTTTTTACTAAGGCTACCCGGATAGTTCCGTCCTTGCCTGGATAAGTTTTAATTATCAGTCCCAATAACCAGTGCAATGGCACTATATTATCCTGCATTATTACCACTACAGTTCCTTCAGTTACAGGATGTGCAGGCGAATTCCACTTTTGTCTACATTGTAAGGTGTGTAAATATTCATTTCGCCACCTATTCCAAAAAGACTTCTAGGTAGGAGGTGATCAGATTTATCTAATACTTGCGCGGCGGGAAAATATTTAAGTGGTGCTACATTTAAGAAATGAGCTGGCGTTAGCGCCAAAGGTTCAGAGGCGTCCGAACTTAAGACCGTTAATGGTCTCGAATTAAGCAGTGCTTCTATCTGGACCACAACGGTCACCAATTCGTCGTAGCACAACAATTGTTGCCCGATGGTGCGAAATAGATGTGCCTTGAGACATTTCACATTACTTTCCCAGCAACCTCCGAAATGAGGAGCATTAGGCGGAATAAGTTTCCATTCTATGCGGTTTTTAGCTAATTCCTGCTCCCAGTGCTGTTGATATTCGGCAGACAAAAAATCATGCAGTTCACGCAAATACGATCTTGCTCCAACAAAATTTGTGCCATTATCCGAGTGCATACATTTGATCGGTCCTCGGCGGGACAAAAATCGTTTGAAAGCAGACATGAAGCTTGCTGTACTAAGGTCAGCTGCCACTTCTATATGAACCGCACGAGTAGTTAAGCACGTGAACAGACACAAATACGCCTTCTGGCTTCTGACGCCTCTACGTCTAGTAGACGTGCATAATATCGGTCCGGCATAATCGCAACCGGTCTGGCTGAATACTTTCTCCACCGGATTTACTCTTTCCGAGGGTAAATCCGCCATCACGGGATTGGTGAAGCGCGGTTTTAAGCGAAAACACCTAACACATTGATGAATTCGGTGACGTATAATACGTCTAGCTGAGATTATCCAGTAATTATGTCTCAGCAGAGACATCAAAACTTCAGGACCCGCATGAACCTCATTGCGGTGAATATGATCAATAAGAATGTCCAGTATATGATCACGACGTGGAAGCAATACCGGGTGCTTATAGTTGTAAGGCTCCATTGCGTTCATCAAACGACCTCCAACACGAATAAGTCCCCTGTCTAAAAAGGGTTTCAGGCTTCGCAAATATGCGGAGCATTCTTTATTTGTGTTTAAATTTATAATATCTTCAGAGAAGTATTCCCTCTGAAGAGCGAGTAAAACTTGTACTTCAGCTTGTTCAAGATCCGTTGCGGTGTGAGGTCCTCTAGGTAACCTTCTTATAAATTTTAAAACGTAAGCTACTGAACGAACATATTTATTCCAGGAAGAAAAACCTTTCGATAAGTTGTATATTATATTATCGTTAGCAGTTGTCACCAAAGAGACGATTTTTTGTTCCGGTACCTCCTCCTCTCCCGTGACAAATGATTTTATGGGCCATTCAAATTTGGGCAGTTTTAACCATTGCGGACCCTCAAGCCATAATGGGTGATCCAGAAGCTGCTTGGGAGTTAACCCACGAGAGAGGCAATCACTTGGATTTTCCGTGCCCTTAACGTGATAAAAACTGCTATTTGGTAAATTCTCTTGAATTTTTGCGATACGGTTGGCGACAAATGTTTGCCACCGATGCGGTGATGAGTGGATCCAGCTCAATGCTACTGTAGAATCCGAAAATGCTAGTACAGCATCAATATCACATCTAGATGAGTAATTATTTATAACTCTCTTCATTAATTCCGAAAGTAAAAGTGCGGCGCATAATTCGAGTCGTGCTAAAGATACCACCTTCAATGGTGCTACCTTGGATTTAGCGCAAACTAGGTTAATAATATTTCTACTTCCGTTATTGTTGACACAAACGTAAACAACTCCACCATATGCACTTTCGCTAGCATCTGCAAAGCCCACAACCGCCACAGAACAGTCAAAGACTACTCCAATATGTCGTGGAAATTTAATGTTGGATATCAAAGGTAATTCAGAAGTGAACAACTGCCACTGTCGTACTACAGATTCAGGTGGGACCTCATCCCATCCTATTTTCAAACTCCACAACCTTTTTATAAGTAGCTTAGCATATACAATAATAGGAGCCACAAGTCCGAGCACATCAAATAATCGGGCGATCGAAGACAACATATTACGTTTCGTACATGGTCTATCATCGGGCGTAACTTCAAATGCAAATACATCCTCTGACGGGTACCATCGTAATCCTAACACCTTTAGAATCTCCTCATCCTCAAATGACACACTCTTGGACAAACGAAGCTCCTTCGGAATTTCGCGTAGTACTGATGGTGAATTTGATGACCATTTTGCCAATTGGAACCCCCCGACCTTGAAAAGCTCAATTAATTCATGAGCGGCGGTTACTGCTTGTTCTTCATCTATAATGGAAGTTGCAATATCGTCCATGTATATATCGCGGGACACTATATCTCTAGCGATGGGATATTTTGGACCAACGTCCAATTTCAATTGTTGAACTGTGCGGAGAGCCAAAAATGGGCTACTTCGTAGGCCAAACGCGACGCGGTTATATTGGTAAACATTTAAAGGCTCTTTTGGATTAAATCTATATAATATTCTTTGATAAGGTCGGTCTTCTTCCCGAACGTCTATACAAAGATACATCTGTCGGACATCTGCCGACATCGCGATAGGAAACAATCTCATGTTCAACAAAATATTAAAGAGATCAGCCTGTAGACTAGGACCAGCATGTAAAAGGTCATTTAATGACAATCCGCTATCTGTTTTTGCACTTGCGTCCAAAACTACACGCAACTTAGTGGTGGATTTGTCCATGCGTAAGACAGCGTGGTGCGGGATGTAGTAGGCCCCCTCATTAGCACTTATGTTCACCGGAGACAGATAGCCCTTGTCCAAGTGCTCTCCAATCACTTCATCATATAACTGTTTCAATTGCGGTTGCATAACAAATTTTCTCTCTAAGGACAAAAATCTGCGTTCTGCTGCTTTAAATGAGTCTCCCAAATTAGTTGGATCTGTCTTGAATGGGAGAGCTACCTCATAGCGCCCATCATCAAGACGTTTAAAAGTCGTCTTATAAACTTCTTCCGCTTGCTTATCCTCAAGGCTTGCAATAGGTTGATTACCCAAATCTTCAATTTCCCAAAATTTCTTAAGTATATTGTCCAGGTCATGAGTTGCGCAAAATGACAAGATGGGACGTGTGGGGCCAGCGACTGGCGCATCACCCAACACAATATAACCCAGAACGGTCTCCAAAGCATCAGGTAACCCAGGAGCATTAACAACTTTACCGGGTAATAGCATTTCAGCGAATAACTTCACTCCTATAAGTAGATCCACCTGACCAGGTACATACCACTGATCATCTGCCAAAGGTACATCCCCAAGTTTATCCATATATGATGAATCAATCTGACACGTTGGCAGCTGCGTCGTTATTTCATCTAACACCAATGCGTCTATGGTATATTTGTGTTCGGTGTTATATCTCGATGAAAATGTTAATTTGACACTACCTTTTACCGGTTGTGAAGCCCCTCCAATACCCTTTACAAAGGCTGGACCCTCATGGTTTATAGTTAATCCTAGTTTGTTGCAACACTTAGCAGTAACATAATGCCGCTGCGAGCCAGGGTCTATCAGACATCTAATTAAACAATCCTTATTATTTCGACCTCTGGCAGATACCTTTGCAGTTGCGAGGATTTCAGTTGACGAAGTAGGTTCCTGTTTGGTGGTCGCGGATAATGTGCAAACGGCAGTATTATTTCGATCATTCGCCTTTGCCGAACCATTATTATTTGTATTTAATGATGCAACAGGTGCATCGATGTTACGCTGTACTTGCGCGTATTGGTTATTAAAATGCAAGAGGGAATGATGTTTGCGATGGCACTTCCGGCACGTTGCTTGAGAGTGGCAACTTGACGATTGGTGCTGACCACTAAGACAATTAACGCAAGCGGAATTGTCCTTTATATATTTAAACCTGTCATTAGGGTTAAATTCTAAGAACTTCTTACACATATATAGCTGTGAGTGATCAGAGCTGCGGCATAGACGACATTTATTATCCCTTTTGGGGTATGTACTCACATAAGTGTGAGCGATGCGCGGTAAAGGTGCGCGCGAGCCTGTATTGGCTGTATTGTCTAGCCTACCTACAGGCCTTTGTGCTTGCGAAGTGCGGTACAAGATTTTAACTTGTTCCCGAACGAATTTTATAAATACATCATATTCTGGCATTTCTTGTGAATTTCGGATCGACATCTCGAAATTCTTCGCGGTATCCGAGTCTAATAGTTTAAGACCCAGATGAATAAAAATAAATTCGCACAAGTTCGTAATGTTCAAGTGCTGCAGTGCGGAAATGGTTGTTGAGAATTCATCAATAAATTTCTCTAAGTTGGCCACTGAAGTACCTGTTACAGGCTTCATAGCAAATAATTTATTTAAATAAGATGTTGCCAACGCCCGAGGATCATGATACTTGGATACGAGAGCGCCCCATACTACAGAGTAATTTTCAGCAGCTGGTACTACTCCTGCGCATACTGAGTTGGCCTTTCCTGTTAAATGACTGAATAAATAGTGAACGCGCTCGGAATCCGTCAATTTAGAGTTTTCATGTATCATGCGTTTGAAAGTTTCATAAAAGAAGGGAAACTTCCCTATATCACCATCAAACGTAGGTAGATCAATACGTGGTATTTTAATATTGTCATCCCCTCCATGATTGCAGGCACATGGATGTGATGATGCACCAACTTCGCGTTTTGGTGACGGCGGTCTCTCAATTTTACCTAAACATGATTTTATATCGCAATAAAGATCATCGAAGGCTCCAATCGGCTTCATATTCACTTCATACTTTTCGTCCACTTCCATACTCAGTAGGTTAATTTCTTCCATTATTTCGACAAATTCAGATCTCAACTTGTCTACATGTTGGGCCTTACAAATAAATCGTTCTCGAATTCTTTCATCCTGTATACTTGATATTAAATTATATGTACCTTGTATACTTTCAAAACATTGTTCGCATTTACCTTCGAACAATTTCAACCTCCTCGCGATCTTTTCCATTTTGTTAACTTCAGGTTATTTCAACAATCAAACAATAATAACAATTGGTTAATCACCAGCAAAGATAGAAACCAAAAATATAAAATTCAATTTTCAATAATAATAAATACCGTTTGGACACCCTATTTATGAGAGTAGGTATCTATCTATAATTCTCACCTGAGTTATGTACTTCTAATAATTATTTTATTTTATTAGCGCGAATATCTGACTAATAATTAAAGCGGAAAACACAAAGAACTAACAAGTAGGCATGCACGTAGGTAGGTATATACGCGGGGCAACAATGTATCTGATCACCTCGTTCGAAGCGCGGCGTAATGGTATCGCGTATTCGTACGTATTTTAGATATCTAATATTAATTTATTTATAGAAACAACCAAATACCTAAAGCGAAATATAAAGTAAACAAACAATTTGCTTACGACTAGTAAATAACTCCGTAATGATATGTTATGTTACATAACCTATGTATGTATGAATATGTAGGTATAAGAACCTTATTAGTTATTAAGTGCGTAAGTATATTATTATGTAAACAAACCGTAAACAACCGTTGTAATTTAACGGTAACGATGTCCACATTTAGCGGGTTAAAATTATTAAATGTGACTCCGTAACAGCGTCTTCCTTTAGCGGATTATTATGATTAACTGCAACACCGTGACGGTGTTCACATATAGCGAGTTATAATGAAGTGCTCGACACCAGTAACAGTGTCCACATTTAGCGAGTAAGTATATGATTTGCGCGACACTAGCACGCGTTACCTCTAGCGAGCTAATTTATTAATTGTGACACTAGTAACAGTGTTCACATTTAGCGATTGATATGTAACTCAATGCGATACCTATATAACGTACACGCTGACAATATAATAATTTAATATGGCCTTTATTTTATTCCAAAATATTATCAATTTAATATCTGGTGCGAATGCGGGATATATTAAATGAAAATTAAATAAATTACTCTTCGTAAGTTGATACCTAATCTATAACAAAGAGCGCGCGCGGCCAATAGCAACAGTTAACATGTAACTACCTTCTTGTTGCAATTTAACAAGTAGGTACTTACAGCGAGAACGTTTCCTAAGTTAGTTAATTTTATACTAATTAAGTGCGGGAACTATGAACCTAAATGGTTATAGTCTTAATAATTCATTTATTATTTAAGTTATTTATTAATTATTATTACTGCTAGAATCTAGCAGCTAGATCAACTCCAGTACTTAACAATAGTTGCTAATTAGTAACTGAAGAAGGCGGCGAGACGAACGAACACACACTTTTACCTAATTATCTATTACAATAATAAATAACTAATCAATTAAACAATTAAATAATGCAATTTATCTTTAAATGTGAACTTAACTTTCGACCTTATCCTATATGCAACAAGGTTGTTATTCGTATGACCAGAAATGGCGTAATTTCGATTAACCCGAGAAAATTATTTTAAAATTATGTATCTTGATGTGGAAGTCAAGAGATCGCGGCTCGAAGACCATAAAATGGTGGCGCCAAATGCCCTAAACCTTCGATAGCGGGCGGCGACACCGCGGTGAGCTGGTTCAATTCAAATTGGGGTAAACAGAAAAGAAATTACTTAGGTTTCGTTGCAAGACGCAAGAAGAAATGGTACTTACTTGAGATCACAGATGGTAATGCTTCAGGGGCCCCTTGATGGACTTCTCTGGTGTAGTGGCATAAGTGTATGTTGAGTTGCAGAGCACTCGCGCGGATTATATTATATTCGACAGCACTTGTCGATGCGATGCGTTTGCCGGTATTGTGACAACTGACGAGTGATTAATGCACTCGCGCGCGGCCGTTACGGGTAATAAAACTCTTGTCCCTTAACGAAACCTTTTATATTTATAATTAATATGCAATACTCTAAACAATGCCAAAACTGGCGTAACCAACTATCATCATTTATTATTATTATTTGATTTAGTATAGCACTTTAAAATTGTTAAGTTTAAGTTATTAAATGGAAATATATCGTAGTTAATGTTATAATATTGAGTTGCTGCTGTAGATATTGAATGTGTTGCTAAAAATAATTTAAAGGTGTTGCCATGTTATATCATTGTTATAATATATTGTTACGAGCTAGGGTTCGAAGAGATTTTTAAAATACCGATTAAATAAACAAACTTTACTTTAACACCACAAAAATACAGTTAAATAATTAAACACTATAGAATAACACTTAGTCGCACTAAATTCCACTTCACTGTTTCGCTTTGGTCGCTCTGATTCGCACTGTGTCATTTCCGGTCAAGATCCTCTGTTTATATTGCCCACCGAACATTCGAGACACGCCGAGATTGTTGTACAAAGTTATAGACGCGCCTCGATGGGACTCGGCGCCAAATACCTACACACCGATAGCGGCCGATTTTGGTACCTATGGCTAGGCACATACGGTCCATTTTCGTTTGTACTTGATTCTCTCTGGATGTTTCTAGAGACGTCTATCGACCTTGATGTGTTTAGGTATTTATTTGTGCAATTTAAGTACCTACTCGTTACACTGCCCCCCGCTTAGACTTGCTCGTCCCGAGCAATATTCGAGCCTTTGTAAGGAGCCAGTCGATCAATGTGGACAACCTTTAACTGCCCACGCGGGCATCGTTGGATCCGATAGGTCACGTCATTGATCCTCGTGATGACCTTATACGGACCTTCCCAGCGGTTCTGCAGCTTGGGAGATTTCCCTTTTCGGCGTTTCGGGTTGTGCAGCCACACCAACGATCCCTCGTCAAAACCGCTACTATTGAAGTTCCTATCGTACCTGGTCTTCATCTTTATACTGGCCACAAGACTGCTCTCACGGATCTGGTCATGTATGTCGCACATCTTGTTTTTCAGGTTCGATACAGTTCGTCACTTACAGGTTGCGGCGCATCCGGAGGTCCGCCGGTCAGGAGATCAACTGGTAGTCGGAGCTCTCTCCCAAAGTTGGCATAAGCAGGAGTCACCTTTATGCTTTCATGCTCTGCGGATCGATATGAGAGCAAGAACAAGGGAATATATCGGTCCCAGTCCCTCTGGTGATCCTCAACCAGTTTCGCCAAATGAGTCTCCAAAGTGCGGTTGAACCTTTCAACCATTCCGTCGGACTGTGGGTGATACGCCGTAGTCCTTGTTTTATTTATTCCCAGGAGACGGCATACTTCCTGGAACAACTGCGACTCAAAGTTACGCCCTTGATCAGAATGTATCTCCATTGGTAGCCCGAACCTGCAGAATACTTCGTTGACCAACTTAGCCGCCACTGTTATCGCTTCCTGGTTGGGAATTGCGAAGACCTCCGGCCACTTCGTGAAGTAGTCCATCACGACCATGAAGTACTTGTTCGTCTTCAGTGGCCGGGAACGGTCCAGCAACGTCCACCGCAATTCGTTCCCATGAAGCGCCAACATTGTACAGCTGCATACGTCCTCTCGTACGTGTCGTAGGTCCCTTCACGGCCGCACATACTGTGCACTTGCGACACCAATCCTCGACATCTTGCCGGCAATGAATCCAATAAAATCGTTTCCTGATTTTCGCCAGAGTTCGATTCATGCCCAGATGTCCTCCCGAGGATCCATCGTGCACGGACTCAAGCACTGCGCGCACCTTTGACCTAGGCACGACAAGCTGCATCAATGTCTCCTGTCCACTGGGCGACTTCCACTTGCGGTACAGCAACCCGTTGTGTAGCACTAGACTTTCCCACTGAGCCCAGTAACTTTTCGTGGTGGAACTCATGGCTGATACAACATTCCAGCCGGGCCTTGGAACATTCTGCGTCTTCCATTCCATTATCGGCGCCAAGTTGTTATCCTTGAGTTGCTCGTCTCTCGTCCTCTCGTTCGCCCATTCGTCACTAAGGTTGTTAGTCGTAATCACTTTGATGACAGAATCACTGATTTCACGCCTCGAGCAGTGTTTACAACCTTCAGGTCACGGCCTGCGTGACAGTGCGTCAGCATTGCCATGCGTCCGTCCTCGTCGATGTTCGTTCGTCATCTCACATGGCGTCCCGTTGACCTCGCCAGCGATCACCAGACTGTTCCCGTCAAAAACTTGTCGGATGATAACTTTTGGGGCTGTTCTCCGAAGCTCGGTAGTTACGGCACGGACATCAGCTCCGACGTCCCGTTTCGGCACTCGTTGATCCGTGCCTTGTCGTTTAAGCGCCGGGCAGCTAGCTTTAAGGTGCCCCAGCTTGTGGCAGTAGAAGCAGCGGGGTAATTAGCTACGCCTCTCTGCTACAGGTGTCGTTGTTGGAGTAGCCTCCTCCGCCACTTGTCGCAATCGCTGAGAACGAGGCTCCTGTCTCACGGCTTCCACCTCTAGAGCATGGGCGAGTGCATCTTTCAGGGCGCTGTGGTGGCCCAGTCGAACTGCAGCTCTGACCTCCATGCTGCGGATGCCGTCGATGAATGCTTGAACGAGGTTCGCAGCAATGAACTCTTGTCCGGCAGATGGGTACGCCTTCCTCACGATCTTCTCGATCTCCAGAGCCCATTGTTGCAGATTCTCACCAGCATGTTGCGTCCTGTCCCTCAGCTGCGCTCGGTACACGTGCTCCAGGTGTTTGTCGCCGTACCTGGAGTCCATTGCCTCGATCAGGCTCCCGTACGTGGTGCAGCTGTCTGGAGAGGCTTCCAGAACCGATAGTGCACGGCCCCTAAGCCACTGTCAAGGCGGTCAGTTAGAAGAGCATTTATTGGGTAAGCCTGCTATTGAGAGTTTGAATATAATAAATAGAATTAATGCATTACAAAATATACTAAATGAAACAAGGTGCACTCAAAGTTAATAAAACATATTCCACATAACTTATAGATTTAACCTTTCTGGCGGTTTAATCACACGTCCATATCGTGTCATGTTTGCATATGTTAATGAAAAGAATATTACATGGACCAAGGACTGTAATTTAGCATTTGATGGAATAAAAAAACAATTAACAATGACAAATTTACTTGCAACTTTTGACCCAAATAAGAAAATAAGAGTCACTGCTGATGCTAGTTCATATGGGTTGGGAGGTATAATAGAGCAGCTCGACTATAAATATAATCATTGGAGACCATTAAGTTATGCTTCTAGAAGTCTATCTTCTACAGAAATGAATTATGCACAGATAGAAAAAGAAGCATTAGCTCTGACATGGGCATGTGAAAAGTTTTCTATTTATTTAATTGGCTTACCTGATTTTGAATTGAGAACAGATCATCAACCATTAATTGCTATTTTGGGAAATAAACCAATAGCTGAATTGTCAGCGCGAATGCAAAGGTTTAGATTAAGAATGTTACAATTTACTTATAAAATTGTACATATCCCAGGCAAGTTTTTACATACTGCAGATGTTCTATCAAGGGCACCCATATCAATTGATTCAATGGATGCTGACAATAATGATGAAGAGGTCAAAGTAAATTTAATTATAAAAGGACAATTACAAGCTTTGCCTATTTCTGATAGTTTATTAAATCAAATTCGTGACATGCAAGATAAAGATGACACTAATTATATTTTAAAAAATTATATACTAAATGGATGGCCAGAGAAGAATAATTTAGATGACGACATTCAACCCTATTATACTTATAGAGGTGAACTTGCAGTTCAAAATGGGTTATTAATGCGAGGACATAGAATTATTATACCAAAAGATTTTCAAAAAGAAATGTTGAAAAGGTTACACCAAGGACACTTGGGCATAGATAAATGTCGTAAAAGAGCTAATGAATCTATTTGGTGGCCTGGAATATCATGTAGAATAAAAGTAATGGTTGAACAGTGTCCAGAATGCATTCAATTTAGAGTGAATCCAACTCAGCCTTTGATTACAGGCGTTGTTGTACCTACATACCCATGGGAAATTGTAGCCATTGATTTATTTTCAGCAAAACAAAGAGAATACATGGTTACTATTGATTACTATTCACGTTTTCCTGAGGTTACAAATTTAAATTCTACAACGTCAAATGCTATTATCACTCATTTGAAAGCAATGTTTGCCAGATATGGAATACCGAAAATTATCAGATCTGATAATGGGCCCCAATTTGATTCAGAGGAATTCAGAAAATTTTGTCACGAGTGGGGCATTACACATAGAACTAGTAGTCCACATACGCCTTGGTCTAATGGTATGGCGGAAGCAGGTGTAAAAATTGTGAAAAATATTTTGCTTAAATCAGATAATCCATTATTAGGATTAATGAGTTATCGAAGTACTCCTTTAGAAAATGGATTTAGTCCAGCTCAGTTGCTTTTTGGTAGAAGACTTCGCACAATTATTCCCACAGAGGAAAGTCTTTTATTACCTAAATTACCTAATCCAAAGACAGTTATTGAAAGAAAATTAAAAGCACAAGACAAAATGAAATATTATTATGATCGTCGTCATCGAGTTAGAGATTTAGCTGAATTAGAACCGGGAACTAAAGTATGGGATACTATATTAAAAACTTATGCACAAATAAAAAGCAAACGTAAAGAGCCGAGAAGTTACAACTTACTTACAGAACGCGGAGCATTGATAAGGCGCAATATAAAGCATATAATTGTTGATAATAATATTATTGAAGAAGATAGAGTGCCAGAACAATCATTTCAATATCAGTCGAATATATTTGGTTCTTTTGAAAAGGAAGGAAGGAATGATGATTCACGTGACGAAAACATTAATCGAGATACAGACACACAAAGGACACCAGACAATGATGTTGTTACTGGTAGAGAAGAGACAAGTGCCAGGAATTGTGAACAGCAAACATATGCAAACATGACACGATATGGACGTGTGATTAAACCTCCAGAAAGGTTAAATCTATAAGTTATGTGGAATATGTTTTATTAACTTTTTTGTTATTAAAGGGAGGATGTTACATTAGCTATATACAAAGCTTATATTAAAAATGTAATGTCTGGAGGATGACATTGTCATTGGGACGTGAAAACGAATTACATGTTAGAACTTATTGAATTAAATAATATATTACATTTTATCAAAGTATGTTATTTAACATTCTTCATCTACTACAAAGTCGCTCAGGTAGGAGGGTGGCTTTCTGGTTCTGACTGATCTCCGAGGGAGAGCTTAGTTCGGGAGTATTGGAGAAGATGGTGAACGACGCAGATCCTCCGATCGTTGTTGAGAAAAGGAAGTTCCAGGTGGAGCTATAGTGCTATCTTCATTATCTTCAGAGGTTGTTTCGTAGCTATCATCATCATCATCATCATCATCATCTCTGTAGTCAACGGTACTCGGGAACGGTGCTAAATGACGGTTCGATACTGTCGACGTTTCTCCATTGCCTCGCCGAATGAGGGAATAGTGAGGATTAGTTTCGAGAAGTTCTGCTTCTTCTACTAGAGGGTCAGTTTTAGATTGACGGACGTTCTTTTTAACCAATATAGGTGTAAGCCAAGATGGCAGCGAGTCTCCGTTCGGAGATTTTCTAGGGTGTGTGAATAGTTTTTCATAGGGTGTGGCGTTAGTAGCGGTGCATAAGAGAGAACGTATACAGTGCAATGCGTCTTTCAGCACTACTTCCCAATTTTCTACTGATAATCGCTTTGACCGGAGGCTAAGTTGAATAGTTCGCCAGAGAGTACCATTCAAACGTTCCACTTGTCCATTTCCCTGGGGATTGTAAGGTGTGGTCCTGGATGAGGCTATATTTGATTTTCTAAGGAATGATTTAAATTCTTCAGACATAAACGATGAACCTCTATCACTATGAACATAGAGAGGTTGACCAAACATGAGGAATAGGTCTTTCAAGCAGTCAATGACAGTGGCAGATGTCATATCTTTGCATGGATAAGCAAAAGGAAATCTGCTGTACTCGTCAATAATCGTCAATATGTACTTGTTACAGGTGTTAGATGGTAGTGGTCTTTTGAAGTCAATGTTAATACGTTCGAGAGGGGCCGTAGCTTTGATTAAGGGACCTTTAAGTTTAAGGAATCTTGGTTTTATCTCGGCGCAGATCGGGCATGAAGCAGTCATTTCTTTGACGTCATTGGCAGAATAAGGCAAGTTTTTGGATCTGACCCAGTGATACATTCTGGTTACCCCCGGGTGACAGAGTGCATTATGAAGTTCTTTAAGCTTGCCGACATTCATATGAGCGCATACGCGGGATAGAGCGTCTGCAGCGGCATTCTCGGAACCTGGTCTATAAACAATATCGTACTTGAAACAAGACAATTCTAATCTCCAGCGTAAAATTTTTTCGTTCTTAATTTTACTGTTGTGATGTTGATTGAACATGAAGGCTACCGATTGTTGGTTCGTTATCAAGACAAAATATTTACCAATTAGGCACCCATTTTTTTAAACTCTCCACTATGGCACAGGCCTCTTTTTCGATTGAGGATTGCTTGCATTCAGAGTTCGACAAGGTCCGTGAAAAGAATGCTAGTGGTCGTCCTTGTTGAGTTAGCGTAGCCGCTAGAGCAAATTCAGAGGCGTCAGTCTCAACTGTGAAAATTTCGTCGTTATTAATAGCAACTAAAGCCGCCGCTTTGATATCCTGTTTGAGTTCCTTGAAACATTTGAGAACGTCGTGCGATAATGGGAAACTAGTGACGCAAGTGAGGGGTTTAATCTTCTCTGAGAAACGTCCAATCCACTTCGCATAATGCGCGAACATTCCTAGGACTCGTTTAAGTTCACTTGTATTAGTCGGTGCAGGTAAATCTAGAAGGGGCTTTTTAGTCTTTCAGGATCAGGCTTTATAGTGTGATTTTCCACAGTGTAGCCAAGCAGATTGATTTTAGTTTTGTTGAAAACGCTTTTCTGTTCGTTGAGTGTTATTTTATTTTATTTTATTTATTTATTTATTTAGATCCATCACCAGTTGTTACAGTAATACACTTATACATAATTACATGAGTTCTTAATTTTTAAACTAAAAGTACAACCATTAAAGATGAATACAGCACTTATTTATGTTTTAACAAATTCTAAGAAAGCGAAAAAAAAAAAACAAAACAGCAACAACAAAACAAAAGAAGTCAACTATAGCACTAAACACGTAAAAACTTATGTATGGCATTCCTGAACCGTGTAAGACTCATACAGTGTATGTCTGTATGTACACTATGGTTGTTATATAATTTAGAGATCCTTGCCAAGGGAGAATTGGACCCCATCACAGTCCTGCGGAAAGGAGCTTGGAGAGGAGTTATTGCATGTCGTGGATACCTTCCTGGTGCTTGGAATGTTACACAGCCGAGGAGATCCGGACAGTCAATTTTGTTATTTATAAGTTTGTACATGAAAGTAAGGTCTAGCAAAGCATGTTAAATTATACTTCTTAGCAGCGTCCATGAATCGTTTTAGATTTCGCTCGTGATCCTTTTCATCCTTACCGCAAACAGTTACATCATCCAAATACGCAATTGTCCCATTTAATTTTTCTTTGGTTATTATGAAGTTTAGAGTACGCTGGAAGGCTGCAATGCCGTTAGTGACCCCAAAAGGAATGCGTGTAAATTGATAAAGTTTTCCGTTCGCTTCAAACGCCGTATATATTTTTTCGTTTTCCAAGATTGGGACTTGATGGTAGGCCGATTTCAAGTCGATCTGACTGAAGACTTTAAATTTGGATACATTGTTTACAACCGTTTCAATATTCGGCAAGGGAAAGGCGTCCAGATCAGTAAATTTATTGATTGTCATTGAATAGTCGATCACGAGTCGTTTTCGGTGGGCTCCTTCTCCCACCACGAGAACTTGGGCTCTCCAAGGGGAGACACTTTCCTCAATCACCCCATCATCGAGCAATTTGGATACCTCTTCTTTTATGAAGTCAGCGTCTTCTTTAGTGTAGCGTCTGCTTCTGACAGCTCTTGGTTGAATATTTGGCGAAAGGTTAGTGAAGACGGAAGCCGGAGGAACTGTAGCTTGCAAAACATTACAGATCTCTAGGGGCTCATGAGGACCTCCTAGATTAAAGTGAATGCTTGAATGTTGCTTGAGTAAGTCGTGACCCACGATGACGTCTGCGCAGAGGTTGTCAACGACTAAAAGAGGTATTTGTTTATAGACATGTTGATTCATTTTGATAGTTGCTAAACATATTCCTTCGACGAACGAGACTTGGTTTAGAGAAGCGAGGTTGACAGTCTGTTTACAAGGTTTCTTGGATAACTTCATGATGCGGGCGATTTTACTGTTAATGAAGCTGACTGAGCTTCCAGTGTCGATGAGGGCATCGGCTTTGTATTCGTTTATGGTGATGGGGATAGTCGCACTCCTGAGACTTGAAGGAGAAGCGGCTGAGATAGCCCCGTTAAAAATTTGATCGTTGCTTGAGTTAGCGGGTTCTGTAGTCCACACGGAATTTATGTTGTACCCTGACCTACAAACGCTGGCAAAGTGGCCTTTCTTCGAACATTTCTTACAGGTAGCTTTGCTGGCCGGGCATCTTATCCTGGGATGAAGATTCCCGTCACAGAAGAAACAGCGTTTGCCAGATTGCGTCGCAGAGGGTGGTACGAATGATGCAGCTTGTGACATTCGAGACGATGAAGCTACCGCCAGACTGTCCGATTCTTTATTCTGAGAGGTTTTAGTCATTGCATTTAGTTGTGGGGAGTTAGTACCGATTGTATGTGCATCCTTTTCAGCAGTTTCCAAGGAGATGGCTTTATTAAGCACCTCAGTAAGGCTGAGAGTAGAGTCCTCTAAAAGGCGTTCACGGATTTTTAGCGAGAATAGGCCAGATATGAGAGCACTACGAATTGCCTGTTCTTCATGTTGAGTAGCTGTTACAACTTCAAATTTACAATCTTTAGCGGCCAATCGAAGGGCTCTGACATATTCGGAAACAGTCTCATGCTCTCTCTTTTCGATTAAATAGGACATGTCGAGCTAGTATCGTGTTCTTCGGTTTGACATAGATGTCTTCTAGAGTCTTTAAAGATGAGTCATACGTCGTGCAAGACTTGATATGTTTGTAGATCGAAGCGGATAAATGATTGACTAACAGCTTACACTTAAGAGAGTCCGATACATCCTCAGTAATCTCTTCAGCAAGGAAGCTTTCGAAGGTCGATCTCCAGTGTAGCCATTTCGCATCTGCATCCGCGACGTCGGGTTCGACTTCAAACTTGTCGGGTCGGAGATATCTTGCTAACGATGATGTTGATTTATATCGTTTTTCGTCAGGCATTTTTAGTTAAATAAATTGTAATAAAATAGACGATATACCAACAGAAACGTGGTTTTATATAACTAAAAGAATCATACTAGAATACAAGATATGAGTTATGACAGGGATGTCATGTCACTATTAGACAAGACCAGCCGGTCTCTTGACAGCATGCCTAAGGAGGTTCATATAACCTCTCAAGTACATACGCTCTTTTAGATGAAGGCTCAACTGTCACTTTGGTAGAAAATGAAGTGGCAGATCAAGTCGGAGCTGCTGGACCAGAGACTGGCCTAAACCTTCAAGGTGCTATGGGCAATAACAATGAAATGACCAGCCGGATAGTGACATTCACTGTACGAACGAGCGAAGGTGCTCACAGATTAAATAGAGTTCGTACGGTAGATAATTTGACACTTCCTAGTTATTCTGTCACTGAAGATCACTTATCCTTTAATCACTTGAAAGGTATTCCTTTAACAACCTTTAAAGGGAAACCATCTGTGTTAATCGGCCAGGATAACTGGCATCTTATTGCCAGCCGCGAACTAAGAGAAGGTAATCTTAACGAACCCGTTGCATCTCTTACTTTACTGGGGTGGGTTTTACACGGATTTTCATCGTCTCCAACGAAAAATAAATTTGAACTATCGTGTCATTTGCGACAAAAAGATGATGATCTTCATGATCTCGTACATGACTACTTTGAGCTTGACAGCATGGGGATAAAAAATCAAAGTGAACGAAGATACTCATGCAACGAACGTTGTGCTTTGAATATTTTGGAAACTAAGTCTAAAAAGGTTGGAAATAAGTGGGAAACAGGCTTACTTTGGAGGTCTGATAATGTGGAATTCCCTAATAATAGACGAAATGCTGAACACCGCTACTAGTCATAGAGAATATGATGGACGCTGATGCTGGTTTCGCAACCGATTATTCAAAACAGGTCCAAAATATGTTAGATAAGGGCTATGCTGAAGAAGTGTCAGATATACCGGCAGGCCGAGTGTGGTACCTTCCACATTTTGGAGTCAGAAACCCAAATAAGCCTGATAAGTTAAGACTCGTACACGACGCGAAGGCAGAGACAAAAGGAGTTTCCCTTAATACAGAACTTCTTGCCGGTCCAGATCTTTTCAATTCCCTTCTTGGAATTTTAATGCGTTTTCGAGAACGAGCCGTTGCTGTAACTGCTGATATACGTGAAATGTTTATGCAGGTCAAAATTATCAAAGAAGATCAAAACGCACAGTGTTTCCTATGGCGCGGAATGGATCGGAATAAATTACCTCGTGTCTATCGTATGACATCGATGATTTTCGGAGCTAAGTCATCTCCTTGCACTGCTACTTATATTTTAAGACGTAATGCTGAAGAATTTACCAAGTCACATCCACGTGCTGTTGAAGCGATTTACAAACGTCATTACGTTGATGATTATTTAGATTCAGCTGATACCGAGGAGGAGACCAAACAATTAGGGAAAGATGTCATAATGATACACAAAGCAGGAGAATTTAAAATTCGAGGATGGGTTTTAAATAGGCCTATTGTACTACCTCAAGAGGTAGACAAGCCTACAGTCAGCTTGCTTCAACAATCGGATGAAGTGGAGATAAATATAGGATTAACTTGGAAACCTGCTGCTGATACCCTTGGTTTTGATTTGGGTCTAAAGAAAGTTAAAAAAAAGTAGTTGATTGTCTACGAATGCCTACCAAGCGTGAGATCCTGAAAGTAGTGATGTCAGTTTTTGATCCACTTGGATTAATATGTCCCTTTCTGATGAAAGGTAAGATCCTGCTTCAAGAATTGTGGCGGAGTAGTAAGAGCTGGGATCAACGAGTCAATGAAGCGATGTCGAATAATTGGTTCATTTGGTTCCAAAAGTTGAAAAAGTTTAAAAGACATAAACAGTTGGGACATAACAGTACAGAGACATTGATCAATGAGTTACGTCAACGTCATTATATTTTACGACCTAGATTTACAGTAAGGAATATGATTCATAAGTGTGTGATATGTAAAGCTAAGAGAAGCCGACCTGTGCAACCGATGATGGCTGATCTTCCTGAAAATAGACTTCAACATCATTGTAGATCTTTCACATGTTGTGGGATTGATCTTTTCGGTCCAATGAAGAGGTTCTTTTTACTTTATTAATAGAAAGCGGAGAATATAGTTAATAGTCGTCCTCTTACACGTGCGTCACTAGACATAGATTAAGAAGAGGGACTTACTCCTAATCACTTTTTAATCGGGTCTTCCAATCCTCTACTTAGACCTGGAGAATTTTAGTAGGTGTCACACCTGGTCGTGATGGACGTACGCATAGTTGAGGTTGCAACTAAGGGTGGAATTTTGTGTAGGCCTGTGAATAGGTTAGTTATTTTAGTGAGTCTGCCACCCCATGAATAGCATATGGCGAGGAGTATTGTTAGACTCTTTGGTGAGCTTGGACAAGGGCGATTTAAAATGTAGTTCTGACATTTATAATATACGAAGAAAATATGTCACTTGAGATTTGTTGGTAAATAAGTCATGCGAAATTGAATATTATTATTTTACTTAAAATATTGGTGTTATTATTATAAAACACTTGAAATAGTGGGGATCTAGCCACAATAATAGATGAATATTTTACTCCATATAGTTTTATTTAATGTCTTTATGTAGATTATAATATTTTTACATCAGTAAAATAATATATTAAATAGGACAAAAGACAAAAAGGATACAATGGAGCCAAAGGAATGAAGTAAGGATATAAAGTAAGGAAAAAGAAGGAGTAAAAAGGAAAAGGAGCACGAAATATCATGCTCCTTTATAGTATATTTTTATCAGCTTGTTGCAATTTGTTCACTGTATTAAATTATTGACATTATGAAATAGGTGTGCTACTTAGCAATGCTAAAACGGAATTGACTAAAAATGGAGGAAAATAAACAAATAGCAGACACTGTTCCAAATTCAGATTATTTTGAAAAATTCCTAAATTTTAGGTAGTCAGTAACTTATTTTGTAAGGAGGTTAACAACTATTTTTGCAAGGAGGTTAGCAACTATTCAAACCTCATTGAGAAAAATGGTATCATTTATTAACTACCTAGGCTGTTTGATAAGTACCCGTTTTCTAAATATATTAATATCACTGGCCGAAAATAAGTATACCACCTTTTTAAGCCATTTTTCAGAGGCGGGAAAATTAAAAAAAAATGTCATTCCTTTGTTTTGTTCTCATTTGACAGCGATTTAGTGAAAGCGTGAACTTAAAATTGTTAAAATGGAGAAAGAACAGTATCGGTCTGTAATTAGATTCTTGTTTTTGGAAGGAAAAACATGTGATGAAATAAAAGTAAGATCTCAAGCGGTTTACCATGAATGTGCTCCTTCTATGACAACCGTCAGATATTGGTATAACGAGTTTAAACGGGGGAGAACAACCGTCTTTGATGAGGATCGCCCAGGCCGGCCAATTGAGATGACTACAGACGATATGGTTAAGAAAATTGAAAATATCGTTTTAGCCGACCGCCGAATTAAACTTGGAGAAATCGTTGATGCTGTAAACGTTTCAATCGAGAGGGTACAACACATATTAGAAGAAAAATTGGGTATGAGGAAAGTATCGGCGAGGTGGGTTCCGCGTTTACTCACGGAGGAGCAAAAACGGAACCGACTGACTACTTCGGAGCAGTGTTTAGCCGTGTTCAAACGTAACCCGAAGGAGTTTCTGCGTCGTTTCGTGACCGTGGACGAAACGTGGGTTCACCACTCACTACACCCCGGAAATAAAAGAGCAGTCGAAGCAGTGGATTTTACCGGGTGAACCTGCTCTAAAGAAAGCAAAAACCGTCCCATCGGCTGGAAAGGTCATGGCGACTGTTTTTTGGATTCGCAGTACTATGCCAATTTATTTGATGAATTTGACGCCGTGTTGAAGGACAAACGACCCCATTTAAAAAAGAAAAAAGTACTGTTTCATCACGACAACGCCCCGGCTCATTCGTCGAGAGTTGTGACGGCTAAATCAGCACAGTTACGCTACGAACTATTGCCTCACGCCCCGTATTCTCCAGATTTGGCCCCATGCGATTTCTTTTTGTTACCCAACCTAAAAAAATGGCTCGGTGGTAAGCGATTTGGATCAAATTACGAAGTCATTGCCGCCACAGAGGCCTATTTAAATGACTTTCCAAAATCATACTTTTTGGATGGTTTATTGAAGCTTGAGCATAGGTGGATGTATAGAGTTAAAAGGTGACTACGTAGAAAAATAAATGCATATATACAAGAAAAAAATGTTTTTTTTTTCCATAAACGGGTACTTATCAAACAGCCCTTGTATTATATAATAAATGAGAGATTAACTCCGATCTGTCTGTCCGTCTGTAATTGGGAAGGGCTAAAAGTGGACTCGTGTTTTGTATCTTCGAAAACGGGATGAGAGTACCTACCTAGCTAATTTTAATAGATGAAAAGAATCCACCCTCAGGAAAACACCTGGATATGATTATCAGTATTCACTGCGGTGTGTGGGTGTGGAAAATAAAACTCTATAGTAAAGTACTTAGTGCCCATTTTATTTTTGATAGTTTCGCACCGTTATATACAAATAGTGTATAAAGTTAACGATTCTTACAAAATATAACGTAATATCGAAGTCAAGCGGACTGCGGCCGCCTCTCTCCTACCTACACTGCGTCGTATATCTATCCTATATAAATATGATCTGTATAAACTCCTCATGTATATAGAATAATAGCTTTCCAAAATCATACTTTTTGGATGGTTTATTGAAGCTTGAGCATAGGTGGAACAAATATATAGAGTTAAAAGGTGACTACGTAGAAAAATAAATGCATATATACAAAAAAATGTGTTTTTTTTCATAAACGGGTACTTATCAAACAGCCCTCGTAAATGAGCACAACGTTACAGTGGTAGGGGTTGGAGTAGGGGTAGGGGTAGTGGTAGTGGTTGGAGTAGTGGTAAGAGTTGGAGTAGGGGTAGGGGTAGTGGTAGTGGTTGGAGTAGTGGTAAGAGTTGGAGTAGGGGTAGGGGTAGTGGTAGTGGTTGGAGTAGTGGTAAGAGTTGGAGTAGGGGTAGGGGTAGTGGTAGTGGTTGGAGTAGTGGTAAGAGTTGGAGTAGGGGTAGGGGTAGTGGTAGTGGTTGGAGTAGTGGTAAGAGTTGGAGTAGGGGTAGGGGTAGTGGTAGTGGTTGGAGTAGTGGTAAGAGTTGGAGTAGGGGTAGGGGTAGTGGTAGTGGTTGGAGTAGTGGTAAGAGTTGGAGTAGGGGTAGGGTAGTGGTAGTGGTTGGAGTAGTGGTAAGAGTTGGAGTAGGGGTAGGGGTAGTGGTAGTGGTTGGAGTAGTGGTAAGAGTTGGAGTAGGGTAGGGGTAGTGGTAGTGGTTGGAGTAGTGGTAAGAGTTGGAGTAGGGGTAGTGGCAGTGGCAGTGGCAGTTGTTTTCCACGGACGAAGGAAAGTAAATAGCAGGCAAGCTAACAATTAATAAAATATTTTTGTTTGAATAAATGCATTTGATGTTCCAATTTTTTTTTTTAATTATTTCGCTTTATACGTAACGAAGCACGTACCGGGCCGCTAGTTCTACATAATTCCTTCCTATATCATTGTGTTATATCTCTGAGTCTGACGTATTTAGACAGCATACGCCATGAAAACTTGCTCTGGCTAACTTTTTCCACGACTTGATTTACTTGTACTGTTAATGCTCATATCCTAAACATGAATCAACTTATGTGATAGTGAAAACCGCAAAAAAAAAAATAGTGTAGACACGCATGTAGTGATTAGTCAGAAT